>JAUNZO010002356.1:0-535000 GCA_031894775.1 Chloris gayana
AGTCGCGGTCGGGCGGAGCTGCGGCGTGGCGGTGGCACTTGTAGACGCGGGTCGGGCGAGGCGACGGGTGGCCGCACGGAGCTGCGACGAGGCGGTTGGTGAAGCAGCGATGGGGAC
Source organism: Chloris gayana (assembly GCA_031894775.1). Lineage (NCBI taxonomy): Eukaryota > Viridiplantae > Streptophyta > Magnoliopsida > Poales > Poaceae > Chloris > Chloris gayana. The sequence continues at coordinate 118 of JAUNZO010002356.1, forward strand.
GGGCGACGGGGTGCTCCGACGAGTGTAGGTGATGGGGAGCTCCGCATTTGTAGGTGGCTATCCGAGCTTCGCGCAAAATGGGGCTCTGGTTTGGATAGTCTGTTGGAGAGCGTTTTTCACATTTTTTGAGATGGGTCACCATATAGGTGATCCATTGGAGATAGCCTAATTGAGGGAGTGAGGTAAAGAGCTGGAGAGACGAAGAGGAATAACTATTAACATAACTCAGTTAGGTGTAAACGCAGCAGCCGCTATTTTTGACTACTCTGGATTGGACGACACCAAGTTTTTATTACTAGCGGTGTGTCCGTTGCTACGAGTGTGAACTCATGGATGTATATAGTATGCATACCATCTCATGCTAGTACAATTACACGAGTAGATTACTTGCTAATGATACTTAAGCTGCAAAAACTCACAGAATAATTATAATCAATAATTACTTGCTACGACACAAATGCATGCATACGGAACTTTGAATTGTATTATCCACACACTTAACTTTTTTCTAAAAGCATTATAAATGGTCTGTTACTCTCTTATAAAAGAATGACATGTAGGTGTTACCCTAGAGCTCTCAAGCTTGTGGTGAGCCTTGGGAAGTTTGTGAAGGTTGTGATTCGCCTCCGCAAGGAAAAGAATCGAAGGAAGAAGAAGAAAACCAAGTTTGACCTTTGTGGTCACTTGGGAGGATTAGGTTGAAAGAGACTTGGCTCTTTGTGAGATCTTCAATTGAGACGTAGGAACCTCTTTGTGAGGAGCCCAAACTTCGGTGAAAAATCCCCATGTCTCTCTTGTTCGTTTTGTTGTGTGCTTGTTTGTTTTTCACTTGGGTGTTTATCACCCGATCTACTTGTGTACTGTGTGTCTATTGAATTCTACACTCTCAAGAGATTAAAGGAGGTTTCCATTCAAGTGGAATCGTGAGATTCCTTCTCGTTTGTCAATCCCTAGGATTTCCCCTCAACCCCGACGGAAGTTCCGTCGAGGGTGAAAGTCCCTTGATGTCGCCTAGAGGGGGGGGGGTGAATAGGCGATTTAAAGAATTTTAACAATTAAAACTGCAGTGGAAAACAACCCGCCAAAACCGGAGAGTCCGGTGCGGCAAACCGGAGAGTCCGGTTTTGCCGGAGACAAAAACTCGAAACTTGGCCTTTTGAAGATTGACCCCTCGAGCTCAAATATAAAGTACTAGGGTATGTAGAAGAGCTCAAGCAATAATATCCACGAGAGAATCTATGCTCGACCACACAAGCAACCTAGTAGATCGAGGTTTGCATATAAACACCAAATGAGAAGAAAAACAATGCAAACCAAATGAAGCACACAAGGATTTGTTCATCGAAGTTCGGTGGCTCTCAAAAGCCACCTACGTCTCCGTTGAGAAAGCTCTACAAAAGAGCTGGGTCTCTTTCAACCACTTTCCTCCTTTCCACTATTGTTTCTTTCCTTGCGGCGGTGAAACAAGCCTTTCACAAACTTTCCCAAGGCTCACCACAAGCTTGGGAGCTCTAGGGCGACACCTAGCCGTCTAGGAGGCTTCACCTCCAAGAGTAACAAATGCTTCACGGATTTGCGACGAAGTGCTCAAATGCTCAAGTGTAGGAATGCTCTCTTGTGCTCTCTAATTCAAATTCTCTCAACCCAATCCAAAGGATTTAGCTATAGGCTCACAAATCTCACAAAGAGAGGTTGGAGAGAGCTCTAGGACACCTTGGCTCAAGATATATGCGTGGATATGGTCAGCCCCCTCTAAAGGAGGGTGTGGTGGAGTATTTATACTCACTCCCCGAAAACTAGCCGTTGGGATCCGGCCGGTGAAAATCGGAACCTCCGGTTTGGGAAACCGAAGACTCCTGTTTTCCCGGATATAGCCGTTGGGATTCAAAAACCATTCAAAACCGGACACTCGGTTTGGCAAACCGGACACTCCGGTTTTGCCGAGAACAGAGAGAGTGCAAGTGATGGCCATTGTGTGTTTCACTCTTCTCACTTGGGTTTTTGTTGAGCACCGAGACTTACTAGCTATCCATGTAGCATCCCTCTTGATAGAGTGGCATACCTATACTCAAGATCAATAATGAGATCAAATTACAACTTGAGCACATATACCACTTCTCTTCATTTTGCTTGATGAGGGCATCTATATGAGCTTCTCTTGAGCATAACCATCTTGAGCTTGTGACTTGGAATCTTGCAAACTATGATATCAATATTCAACTTGAAATTCCTTGTCACTTCATATCTTTATGTTCCAACAATGATTGATGCTTAGCAATATATACTCCACATAACTTGATTAGGTCATCGAGATTCAACTTCACTTGCGCTTCACCACAATAGGTACCTCGGGGTCAAGACTCTTCTTGCCCTTCTCCTCGAGCGTGGTACTTCGCATCCAAGTCGTGTTGTCTATCCCTCTCCATCTTGCTATTTAGAATCATATATTGCCTTGCATCATCCATAAGCATCCAATAGTATAGATAGTTGAATTTGGTGTTTGATCAAGTAGCTTCCAAGTATATTTGCATAAACGACATATAGCACTTGATCATTCTTCTTCTATGTGAAAGCAAGATAATAAGTAGAGACAACTTTATATCCAATAATTCCATGTCTCTCTTTATTTCCCATATATGCTTCCCATAAAGTCTTTATAAAGAACCATACACTTGTTGTCATCATGTGTTGATCATATGGTCCATCGTAGCCAAGTTCTTGCTAATCCTTCATCAAACTTACCATCAAGATTGACACATTTCTTTGCATCATCCGTTAGCACACCTTTGATATTCACCTTCATGTTGTATTGATTTTTCGTTGTGATGTATGTTGCTTGCTTGATATGAAACCAAGAATTAAGTCACCCATAGACATGGTGATACTCATTGTCCAATGTGGAACATATCAACAAGCTTTATTTTTCTTCATGTAACACATAGTATAATATTTTCTCATTGATCATCCATCTTCTTCGTCTTCATCACATTCTTTGTCATATGGTAGTTACGTATATACATGTGATTGTGCACCATGTTCCTTTTTCTCATTTTTCCTCACTTGTTTGTCATACACTTAAATCTTCATCTTATGGAGTCCATGATCTCATACAAATAATATCCATAAGTGTGCTTTGCAAATGATGATTCATAATGATATCACAATTAAATTCCTGCTCATCATCTCAATAAACATATTAGTCCTTTAATCGTTTTGTCAATCAATTCACCAAAACCCACTAGGGGCCTGGATGCACTTTCAATCTCCCCTTTTTGGTGATTGATGACAACCCGATTAAAGCTTACAAATGAAGAAAAACAAGGTTTTGAATTTTTAGATTTAAGGTGAGCTCCCCCTTACCTTGTGCAGTTTTGAATTTCAACAATTTGGCTTGATATGCCAAATGCACATATTTAGCAAAAAGCATGGAGCTCCCCTAAATCCGAGAATCCGTGGGGTGCATTAAAGTGTGTGAACAGATAACACGTGATGCATATGACAAGGTAAGCACAAAGCAAACACCGAAGAAAAACAACCTCGGTCACTTGCCAAACCGGAGACTCCGGTTTGCCAAACCGGACACTTCGGTTTTTCTAGACTTCACAGATTTTAAAGAACAAGCCATCAAATCAACCAAGCATCACACATTTTAGCACAAATAAGGTCTTAGAAACTTATTACAAGGTTCATCACACATGGTTCACATATTAAAAAGATTCTCAAGTCCACAAATTTTAAAAACGACACAAATGATAGATATGCTCTGTCTGGCCAAACCGGAAGTTCCGGTTTGCCAAACCGGAGAGTCCGGTTTTGCCGGACAGAACCAATGAAGCTGAAACTGAGATAAACTTGGCGACGACGACTTGATGCTTTAATCTTCCTCTCCCCTTTTGTCACCAAGCACCAAAAAGAGAAGAGAAATGCAGGAAAGCTCACTCATCATCACCATCACCCTCTTCTTCTTCATCACCATCATTCTCATCATCTTCATCATTTCTAGGAGGAGAGGCGAAAGGAGGGGGTTGTTGGTACTGCTGCCCACCAAAGAAACCAAACCCAAAGTCGTTGAAGCTTTGGTCACCAAAGAACCGAGCACTCAAGTTTTGTTCTTGGTAACCACTCATCCTTTGCTCAAAAGTCTCCATGGGTGGACTTTCTCCATTCTCCGAGCCAATAGGAGAGCACTCAATGTTGGGATAGCTTTGTTGGATCATTTGCTTCTGCCTCCTTGTGATCTTCTTCCTTTCTTGCCTCTCATGTCTTGCCACCACATCGGCATCATATTGAGACCTACACATGCCAAGGAAGAAGTTGAAGAATTTCTTGATTGGGGAGGATCCCTTCTTCTTCCTACTGCTGCTACCACCTCCAGACGATGAAGCTCCAAGTGTAGTAGCTGCTGCCCCACTCTCCTCAACCGGCATTTTCAGATTTGTCTTAATTCTATAAGGCGCATGCTTCATGTCACAATCAACAGTACAACCGGTGACCCTCTCAATCATAAGCATGATGTAAGGTGCATAGCCACAACTCTTCAAAGGGTTGTTCGCAATTACCTTGATTTACTCCCATATGAAGTTAAAGACCGAGAAAGGAGTACCATGTGGAGGAGATCGAGTAATGGCTGCAAGAAGGTTCTTGTTGTAGGAATGAATGTTTGTGGCATCGCCCTCTCTAGGAGTGAGAGTCTTCCTAAACAACCGGTTCAAATATCCATAGAAGGGGAGCAAATCTGTGGTATGCCCAACACTGTCTTGGCGGTTTCTTGGATACATGAATCCCATCCTGTTTGGCCTCAAAGTAACATGTGAGTGAAGGCGAGGACAGTTTGCATCATTTCGCCAAATCCAAGAATCCTAGCAAACCGAGGATAAGACACCTCAAACCACCGCCCTCTCGTCATCCAATGGAGCTTGCTCACCGGGCCACGCTCCTCAACAAACAAGGTGGCAAAGAACCGAGCAATGATCTCATTGTTCCAATTCTTCTGTAACCCCATCACATCCTTCACATTTCTGGCCCTACAAGCAGCAATCACTTCATTGAGAATTGGGTCATTCCTAGCTGCTGTAGCCTGCCAATCAATCCACTTTGAGATGGCTACAGGTGTGGCCTTAGGCATGATCACGGACTCATAGAAGTCCTGCTTAAAGTAGGTGTGGAATCTATAATCTGATGCCTCCCTCTCGAAGTGGCCTAGGGTCCACAGCCCTCTTCTCTCTCACAGCCTCGGACTTGCCCTTGTAGCTCACCTTGGCTCTCCAACCAGGATTCTCGTGGCCTCCGAAAGACTCGGATGCCCATAGTTGGCACCACCAGCTGGAATGGGCTCATCCACATCGAATACCTCATCCTCCTCCACAAAGTCATCCTCCTCAATCTCTCGGAGATCCTCCCGCTGCTGCCCCGGATGACTCAGCCAAACCCTTGCCTCTGTCCCGACGATCGACTCGTGGAGGTGAAGGAATGTAAGTGTCATCCTCCACATCATCACTTGAGGTGTCCTCTCGGATCCTCAGAAGCAATGTCCATAGTCGCACGAGGCAAATCCTTGGTACGTGACACGGTCACTTTGCGACGAAGGCAACCGGAGGATGGACCTTGAGAAGGGTCAACATCGTTACCATCACGCCTTGCTTTCTTCCTCCTTTCCCCGTCTCCAGCCATACTGCCCCCTTGATCGGGAACAACACAAAAATGCTTTTAGGAGACAGTAGAAACAGGAAAAAGGAAGATAGGATATGAATTCGAGATGAAAACATGCACTTGGGTGTTTTCCGGGAAAACGAGAGCCTCCAGCTTGCCAAATCGGAACTTCCGGTTTTCTCGCAGAAAACCCAAATCCATCTAGCCATGAAAAATTGCTCTAGGATGTTTCAAGGCATGTATGGACAGCAAGAAGCAATTTTATCTCCCTAGAAATAATAAATCGATCAATATTCTTGACCTAGGCTTCCACTCGTCAAAACCGGACCTTCCGGTTTCCCAAACTGTAACCTCCGGTTTCGCAGTTGAAAACCTAGGTTTCGAATCCAATCAATCTAGCCATCCAATCATCAAGATATTGAAGACTAATACTCTATGGCATCCTGGGAGACAATGCTAGGAAGGAAATTTGAAATTACCAAAGGACCTAAGAGATCGGGAGATGAGTCCATTGGTACCTTTGGAGAGGAAAAGTTCAAATCCGGAGGTGGAATCGGAGACTCCGGTCTTGGGGACACAAAATCCACCCAAAAGCCGAAGGATTCCACGGTTGGACCTTCAAATCGCCAATGGAGATGAAGGGAAGTCACCCACGGTGAGGAAGATTGAGTAGAAGAGAGATAAGAACGAAGGGGTAAGTTTTTGGGGTCGGTCGGGTTAAAACCGACAAAACCCGAGACTCCGGTGTTGGAAACCGGAACGTCCGGTTTTGTCTCGGTCGAACGTGCAAAGCCGTATTTCGGATAGACGCTTGATATCTCTTGAGGATTGAAACTCTTGATGAAGAGGATGATGTAGAAGAGATCAAGATCAAGATTTTACTTTTGAAAGATTATGGACTTGAGATAGATAATCTCACTAATTGTGGTTAGCCAACAATCAACCAAGAGGAGCTATAACCACAACTAGTTTGACATGATCACAAAGATCAAGAACAAATAATTTTGAATATATATATATATATATATATATATAATTCAAGATAAGATTTTTTTAAAAAAACATCTCACGAAGAGTAAGTGGCGAGATAAATCACCCACGAACCAAGGCACAACCTAGCACATCAATTCTATATGATGAGAGAAAGCAAAAAGCTAGGGCATATAGATCATACCTTCATGTCGAAAAACCAATCGTTTCATTTTTGATGAAAACACAATATTCTAGCCTTGCGCTTAGATTTTCAAGAATAATCCCGACGCTAGATTTTTCGAAAAAGGTTTTCATGCACTTTCAATGAGACACATTAGCATTAGTAGCACATGATTTATTTTCACACAAAGTGATCATCCACATGGAGAGATAACAAAGAAACCTCAAATGAAGAAGCACATGCTTTCCGCCTGGACCGGACTCTCGGTTTGCCGAACCGGAGACTCCGGTTTTTGCAGAGTTCATGCACTTGGAATTTTAACGGCGAAACCTGGGATTTTGGAGTAGTCATAAGTTTTTACATCCCATGTTGAGGTGTATCCATTAGGTAGGCATATTCTCCATGTTTGAGACAATTTTCATGAAAAGACTAGACAAAAAGTTAGTCTCACTTAACTTAAGACATAGAGTGAATCTCCCCGAAATGAGTGCACCAAATATTTGAATAACTTATATGTGCACATACTCGATTAGGAATATGAAGAGATTCAATCTATATCTCAGCTTAGGGTAAATAAATAGGGTATGCAAGGAATGAACTTATGTCACGAAATACTCACAACCACATAGACATGTGAGTAGCCAATGTCTTCATGTTGCACTTGTAAGTCCAGGATGTAAATCAACATGAGACATCACATAATCCAAGAATCACTTCATGCATGCACTTAAGTCACTTTTCCAAAATAAGCACTTCGTCGAAGATCTGTCGGGGAAACCGGAACCTCCAGTTTGCCAAACCGGACGATCCGGTTTTTCCTGGACATTGGCTCCTTAGTTAGATCAGTGACTTTTTCACTTTTGTGGCTTGTATTGTCTTCTAATTTGCACTTCATGCACACTTAGAGCACCTGAAAATTTTGGAAGACAAATTTCTCCATAGGAGACATTAATTGCATCTTTCTACACAAAAGCGCATACACACAAGCTCATCAAAGATCGTCTCAAAACGAGTGAGATCGCATGCAAACAAATTGCATGAGCATAGATTGAGAGATTATTGGAGCTTGGAACTGATACTTGTTACCATGATGTCATTGATGTAGAGAATAGAAAATTTGTTCTACGCTTGGCACGTTTCACATCATGAACCCTTCATTTGTATGCCAAGCCATCAATGCATCATGTGTACCTATTGGGCAAAGTTCAAGCACCTTTTGGTACCCAACTCTTGTTGGGTCCTTGAATGTTAGTCACACAAGATTTCGGCACCCATATGAGCTTTGTGCTAATACTTGGTGAACTAATCACCTTAACAGCACAAGAATCATTTGCGGCCTTCATGTTAGATATATCAGTATTGATCAACTTAGGAGTAGAAACTTGACCCATAGGACAATACTTACCGATATGTCCTTTGTTACGGCAAGTATAGCAAATCCGGTACTTGATTCTTCTTTGCTTATCTTTGATTTGCCTTCTTGAGCTTGCACTTTTGCTCATACATCCACCATGATTGGATGACGAACTTTTGCTGTGGTTTTCATTGACTTGGGGCTTCTCTGCAGAACCCGAACCTCCAGTTTGCCGAACCGGAGTGTCCGGTTTTCACTGAGCAGCCACTAGATTACCTTTTCTTTTGAAAACTTGCTTGTTGATCTTGTCATGAATTTTCTTGAGCTTGTTGCAGGAGATATTAGCACATGTGACAGTGGATCCCTTCTCAAGCTTCTTCACCATGTTATCACGGTTATCTTGAAATGGTTGCACATTGCTTTTACCCTTCAACTTGCTCAAGTCAATTTTGCCAATTTCACTTTCAACAAGATCATCACATGTTTCTACATTTATGTGCTCATCACATGATGGCTTTACTTGAGAGCAACAATTGTTAGCACAAGGTAAATCAATGGACATTTGTGTACTTGTGCAAACACATGTGTGAGGTTGACAGAATTTTACCATAGTTAATACAACCTCATTGGACACTTCTAGCATGGCATTTGAGTCACCAAAATCTTCATTTGAGCACCGAAGCTTTTCATGGCTCTCTTGCAACTCCATATGCTTGTTGGTGAGTTCATCAAGTTGAGCCTTGAGATTGCAATTTTCTTGTTGCAAGGATGCTACACATAGAGAAGAGTTAGAGGCACAAGCATAACCCTTCTTAAGGTTGTCATAATCATTAGTCAAGGATATATGTAAGTTGGAGAGTTTCTCAAATTCTTTTCTTAGAGCTTTGAGCTCTTTCATTTTCCCAATGAGAAACTTTTCTTGCTGCTCAAGATGCGACTCTTGCTCCTGAATCTTCTCCATGCACTTCATGATCTTGCTCAAGTCTTTCTTGCTCAACTTGTCAACCTTGTGGTCGTCATCTTCACTTTCACTTTCTTCCTTCCTAATCTTCTTCATCTTCGCTTTGGCCATGAGACATGTGATGTCTTCACTCTCCGAATCACTTGGAGAAACAGACTCTTCACTTGGTCTAAAGTGGCAACAATCATTTTCTTCATTGTGAGCTGAACATGTTTCGTCCTGCCAAAACCGGAACGTCCGGTTCGGGAAACCGGAGACTCCGGTTCTCCCGCGACCGGCGACCGAGCCTTGTTTGCTTCATAGCTCAATTGCTTCGCTTCTTCTTGGATTAGGAAGTTTGTTGAGGGTGATATCTTCTCGGGCTCATTTTCCAAGAGTGATACTTTCTCTTCACTTGAGCCATATATTTCTTTAAGTGCCACCCAAAGTAAGTGAGCGGTCTTTAGGGGGCCGTGCTTCTTAAAGATCAAGGTGCCCACTTCTGCACTCAAAGCACTAGACAAAGTGTGATATGCACGGGCTTCGAGATATAAGCATTTCTTTTGCGCACTAGTTAGAGAGGATCTCTCTAAGGCATAAGAAAAGCCTATATCTACGATCCACCAAACTTGAGAGCTCATTTCACGAAGGTACGAAGACATGAGAGTTTTCCATAGAGCAAAGTTTGCTCCATGAAAATGAGGTACCTCAATTGAAGGTGTGAAGACCCAAGGATGCGACATCGTCGTTTCTCCAAGCGGTTAAGCCTAATTAGGAGATTAGGCTCGATACCAATTGAAAGTCCCTTGATGTCGCCTAGAGGGGGGGGGTGAATAGGCGATTTAAAGAATTTTAACAATTAAAACTGCAGCGAAAAACAACTCTGCCAAAACCGGAGAGTCCGGTGCGGCAAGCCGGAGAGTCCGGTTTTGCCGAGAGACGAAACTCGAAACTTGGCCTTTTGAAGATTGACCCCTCTAGCTCAAATATAAAGTACTAGGGTATGTAGAAGAGCTCAAGCAATAATATCCACAGAGAATCTATGCTCGACCACACAAGCAACCTAGTAGATCGAGGTTTGCATATAAACACCAAATGAGAAGAAAAACAATGCAAACCAAATGAAGCACACAAGGATTTGTTCATCGAAGTTCGGTGGCTCTCAAAAGCCACCTACGTCTCCGTTGAGGAAGCTCTACAAAAGAGCCGGGTCTCTTTCAACCACTTTCCTCCTTTCCACTATTGTTTCTTTCCTTACGGCGGCGAAACAAGCCTTTCACAAACTTTCCCAAGGCTCACCACAAGCTTGGGAGCTCTAGGGCGACACCTAGCCGTCTAGGAGGCTTCACCTCCAAGAGTAACAAATGCTTCACGGATTTGCGACGAAGTGCTCAAATGCTCAAGTGTAGGAATGCTCTCTTGTGCTCTCTAATTCAAATTCTCTCAACCCAATCCAAAGGATTTAGCTATAGGCTCACAAATCTCACAAAGAGAGGTTGGAGAGAGCTCTAGGACACCTTGGCTCAAGATATATGCGTGGATATGGTCAGCCCCCTCTAAAGGAGGGTGTGGTGGAGTATTTATACTCACTCCCCGAAAACTAGCCGTTGGGATCCGGCGGTGAAAATCGGAACCTCCGAGTTTGGGAAACCGAAGACTCCTGTTTTCCCGGATATAGCCGTTGGGATTCAAAAACCATTCAAAACCGGACACTCCGGTTTGGCAAACCGGACACTCCGGTTTTGCCAGAAACAGAGAGAGTGCAAGTGATGGCCATTGTGTGTTTCACTCTTCTCACTTGGGTTTTTGTTGAGCACTCGAGACTTACTAGCTATCCATGTAGCATCCCTCTTGATAGAGTGGCATACCTATACTCAAGATCAATAATGAGATCAAATTACAACTTGAGCACATATACCACTTCTCTTCATTTTGCTTGATGAGGGCATCTATATGAGCTTCTCTTGAGCATAACCATCTTGAGCTTGTGACTTGGAATCTTGCAAACTATGATATCAATATTCAACTTGAAATTCCTTGTCACTTCATATCTTTATGTTCCAACAATGATTGATGCTTAGCAATATATACTCCACATAACTTGATTAGGTCATCGAGATTCAACTTCACTTGCGCTTCACCACAATAGGTACCTCGGGGTCAAGACTCTTCTTGCCCTTCTCCTCAGCGTGGTACTTCGCATCCAAGTCGTGTTGTCTATCCCTCTCCATCTTGCTATTTAGAATCATATATTGCCTTGCATCATCCATAAGCATCCAATAGTATAGATAGTTGAATTTGGTGTTTGATCAAGTAGCTTCCAAGTATATTTGCATAAACGACATATAGCACTTGATCATTCTTCTTCTATGTGAAAGCAAGATAATAAGTAGAGACAACTTTATATCCAATAATTCCATGTCTCTCTTTATTTCCCATATATGCTTCCCATAAAGTCTTTATAAAGAACCATACACTTGTTGTCATCATGTGTTGATCATATGGTCCATCGTAGCCAAGTTCTTGCTAATCCTTCATCAAACTTACCATCAAGATTGACACATTTCTTTGCATCATCCGTTAGCACACCTTTGATATTCACCTTCATGTTGTATTCATTTTTCGTTGTGATGTATGTTGCTTGCTTGATATGAAACCAAGAATTAAGTCACCCATAGACATGGTGATACTCTCATTGTCCAATGTGGAACATATCAACAAACTTTATTTTTCTTCATGTAACACATAGTATAATATTTTCTCATTGATCATCCATCTTCTTCGTCTTCATCACATTGTTTGTCATATGGTAGTTACGTATATACATGTGATTGTGCACCATGTTCCTTTTTCTCATTTTTCCTCACTTGTTTGTCATACACTTAAATCTTCATCTTATGGAGTCCATGATCTCATACAAATAATATCCATAAGTGTGCTTTGCAAATGATGATTCATAATGATATCACAATTAAATTCCTGCTCATCATCTCAACAAACATATTAGTCCTTTAATCGTTTTGTCAATCAATTCACCAAAACCCACTAGGGGCCTAGATGCACTTTCGGAGGGTGAATTTAACCGTTTCATTTTAAGTGTTGTGATTTTCGGGTTTTTTTTATGTAGATTGCCTATTCATCCCCTCTAGGCAACTTTTAGTGTGCATCTATTGTAATAGGGCTAGTTTAATTCGTTGCAAAACTATGTTCTTGGATAATGAATGATGGATGTTTATCGCTTTATGTGTGGTTAATGCCTTTGTTGATATTTGCGGCTTGCTTTTTTGTGGTTTGCAGCTTTTCCGCTCTTGTTGCTTTTTGCTCTCACACTTATTCATGTCACTTGAGCACATTGTTTTTAGGCACCCCACAAACACAAAATACAGAGGGATTACTCTCATATGTTTGTGTGACCCATGCATCTCTTTAGGGGAGCTCCGCTATATTTTGGTTGTTCGTTTTTCTTTTGTTCTTTTGGATATCCTTGTCTTTTTCAATTGTTTGTCATCAATCACCAAAAAGGGGGAGATTGAAGATGCAACTAGGCCCCCTAGTGGGTTTTGGTGATAAATGACAAAGAGTTAAATTGTCTAATATGTTATTGAGCTAATGTGCGGGATATCGGAGTCTACTAAGCCACATAGTGAGATTGATAGCCCCTCATACAAAAGTTAAAAGATGGACTCAAAGAGAAGCTTCAATTAGACTTTATAGATCTTTGAGTCTAAGGATGCCAAACTATAAAGAGGGGTGAATTGGTCTTTCATGCAAGGAATATGTGCTCAAAGTTTCATACCCAGGCTTTGATCAAATCAAAACCTCTAAAGTCCAAAAGATGCCAATCCACCAAATTTAGATCTCACGGAAGTTCCGTGAGGTCAACGAAAGTTCTGTCCCTTTTTCACTCTTTACGAGAGAGTCCCGGACGGAGCTTCCCGTCCTTGGAACTTGAGTTCTTGTCAAGTATCCACGGAAGTTCCGTGGTGACCACGGAAGTTCCGTCGGCCTTGTCCAGAGAGTACGGGACGAGCTTGCATGTTCCGTGCTGCCTGTTTTTCACACTGAGTCAAGACTCCACGAAGTTCCGTGAGTTCACGGAAGTTCCGTCATCTCTACTTTCACTCCACCCAATGACTCTTTTTGACCTCTCACTATATATAGCTTTGACCAACCCGTGAGCAAAGTTGCCGATGCTTTTTAAACACTCTCATCTTCCTCAAGCACTTGCTCTCACCTCTCCCTCATTTCCCTTGTGATTCAAATCCATTTGTGAGAGCCCCAAACCAAATCCAGGCTTGAGAAGCATCACCCCAACCTTGAGCACATCTTCCCCTAGCAAGCAAACTCTACTTCACTTGTTACTCTTGGAGATTTGATCTCCTAGATTGACTAGGTGTCACCCTAGAGCTCCCATGATTGTGGTGAGCCTTGAGAAGTTTGTGAAGGTTGTGATTCACCTACGCAAGGAAAGGAATCAAGCAAGAAGAAGAAGAGGAAAACCAAGTTTGACCTTGGTGGTCACATGGGGAGGATTAGGGTTGAAAGAGACCTGGCTCTTTGTGACCTCCTCAACGGAGACGTAGGAACCTCTTTGTGAGGGTCCAAACTTCGGCCAACAAATCTCGTGTCTCTCTTGAGTTGTTCTTGTTCTTGCTTTCTTGTTCTAGGTGCAATTGTGAAAGTTTATGGGCGATCTACATGTGTGGTGCTTGGATCCGCATCTCCTGCGGGTGGAACACTTCTCGGCGATCAAGGAAAGTTTGTCTTCAACTAGATTTGTGAGACTTCGATCTCATCTCTTGTATTTCCTCACCTTTCTACCAGGAATGAAAGTTCCGTCCCTTCCACGAAGTTCCATCACCCACGGAAGTTCCGTGCGGAATGGAAGTTCCGCCCGTCCGGTTTAATCATTTGTTTGGTGTTGTGATATTCAAGAATTATTTAGTATTGCCTATTCACCCCCTCTAGGCAACTTTCGGACATTCTAGAGAGTCCCAAACTCTCCGATCGCCTACCGAAACATCCGGTATGAACACCGGAACTTTCGGTGTGGCCATCCCGAGTCCGAAACTCTCGGTGTAGAAATCGGAACTTCCGGTGCTTGTATTGGAACTTCCGGTATGGCATCCCAAAAAGTTCAAAACTCTCCGAGTGCCTACCGAAGCTTCCGGTGTCTCGTACCGGAACTTCCGATGTGGCATTCCGGAGAGTTCAAAACTCTATGAGTGCCTACCGAAACTTCCGGTGCGGCATTCCGAGAGAGTCCAAAACTCTCCGAGTGCCTACCGAAACTTCCGATAGGTGACGAGTGTGACGTCCCCTCCGGGACACCCGGGAATCGATACGGGGGAACACTCAACGAAGCGAATTACAGCAGTTCATCATCACATACAAGCCAGAATATATACATCATGGTATAATACAACCAGGTTTTCGAAATACAAAAATCTGACAGGGGAAGCATAAAATGTTATTGAAGTTTAGAATATTATGATTCTTACAGCGGAACTTATTCTCTTTACAACAAAATACCACTAGCGTGATGCACTGAGCCCGTCGTATATCACAATCCTCCTCGCTCGGGGCTTTGGGATTCATTCCCATCGGAGGGAACCACCCTCGAGCACCTTGCTCCTCTTCCGAGAAAGCTACCGCACGAGTCGTGGAAGTACGACTCGGGTCCTGAAACATAACGAACAAACCCCGAGTATTCTAATACTCGGCAAGGCTGACCCATCAACAGGCACGCTAAGGCCGACGCCTAGTATGCAAAGGCTTTCCGGCTGTGCGATTGACTCTCTTGCGAAAACAACGCTAATGTGGATCCTTACTTTCAAGTTTTATCTCAAGTTAAGTTCAATAGAGAACAAGGGTTTGCAGTCTACAACTACTGCAATCAAGTTTTCAAGAAAAGATCATTTGCGACCAACAATTCTTTCATCTCTCATCCTCATCTTTCGGTTGATTACTACGATGCGACGAGCTAAACAAGCGGTACTCATTACCGCGAGGGACAGCGATTCGAATCGATTTTATACCAGCTGGCAAAACCCAACTACACGACGTATACGCACCGCACCGGTCGTATACGACAACTTTCCCGCTAGCACTCGGCAGCAGACTAGCCGTTTCCAAACTCCCCGGGAATATGGCGACTCCACGACTTCCTTCGTGGCCGCCCCATTCCCTTCCGTGAGACTCACCTCTCACTAACAGGCTGGCAAAAGAGAGTTGGCTACGCTACATCTCCGGGGCGGTAGGGTACATCAGCTTGCTGGGCCCATGATACCAGCATGTAGTACGGTACATTCAAACTTGTTCAACTAAGCCGACAACGGTACGGTCCTTGACCGACACGGACGGGGCTACCACCTTGCAAGACCTCATCTCCGTCTTGCCCTTTCTCCTACGGGGCCCGTCCGGTCTCGGCTTTATCAGCATCTTCATTTCCACACTCGGCTTTCTCTTACCATTCCTCTTAGCATAATTGAACCAGTCATTATCCTATGTCTCGCGAGTAGTGTAGCCAGCACTCGACTTCTACCGTCTCCTATGATGTAAGCATAGCGGTTATCGAGCTCTTCATACCGGTATAAGGATAATATCTCATAGGAGTCCTACTCATGTATCTAGGGTGTCAAGCAACTCCTATAACCTAGTGCACGGACATTACTCATTAAGCGTGATAAAAGAAAAGACTTTAAAATCATAGTTGGGAAGCACGGGGCTTGCCTTGATTCACGTCGGTGTTAGCTCCCTCGGTGGTTGGGTCGACTTCGATGTTCTCGCCTCCTGTCTTGACCTCGGACGGGACTTTGATCACGACAGGACCTAGGTCGACCAACAATACGTCACGAATCACAACCATGCATGCATGAATGTACATGATATGATGTGCAAAGATTTTTATTAATCATGTTCATTAATTAACAATTAATAATTAATCATGTTCATTAATTAACAATTAATAATTAATCATGTTCATTAATTAATAATTAATAATTAGTTAATGATATGCAATAACACATAAATTAATAAACTAAGATCACATGAAATGACGGTGTTTATGTTTAAGTTTGGGAAACAATTTTCATAAACACTTTATCTGCAGGTATCTCTTTCATTTAAATAAAATAATAGCTTCTATTAATAAAAGAATGTAATTAATTAATACTTATGAAATTAAAATACTCAAATTAGATATTTTAATACATAAACAGATAAAAAATAATTTTATGAATTCAACAAAGTTGGTTTCATATTTTTCTGATTTTTTTTGAATTTTCTACGAATATTTGAAGTTTAACTAAATCCCGAAAATGAATAAATTCGCAAAAAGAATCAATGAGCCCCTGGGCCAAAAATGGCTAGGCCCAAGCGGGTGCCGTGGCAGCCCAGCGACCCAAAGCGGCCCACTAGCCCGCACGCGGCCCGGACGCCGTGGGCACAACGGCCATGGCCGCGGTGGCCGGAGGTGGCGGCGGCCGTGCCGGAGTGGGTCGGACGGCGACCAAACTTGACGGAAATACTCCTACACGACCCTCGCGACATGGGGAACCGATTGGTGGGGTCGCCGGCATCGGAGGATGGTCGGAGAGACACCGGCGGCGAGCGACGGCTTGGGTGAAGCTTCGGCAAGGCCTAGAGCTCGCCGGGGTTCACGAAAATTAGGAAAACGAGTGCTGCAAGCATCAAGAGTGGATGAGGAACGACGGCACGGGGGTGGCTAACCTTGAAGACGGTCGGAGAGGGCGCGCATCGACGAGGTGTAAGCGGCGGTGGACGAAACTTCCGGGAATCGACCAAATTCCATCGATCCTGCGGGTAGACGACCACATGAGCTGGATAGATGATAGAGGAGTGTTTTGTGCACCTTTAGGAAAAGAAATTGAGGGAAGCAAGGCACCGGAGCGAGGGAAATTTGGAGATGCGGCTGCGGACGTCGATGATTGCCGGTTGGGGAAAAGTGACCTCGATCTCCGATTCTAGGGCAGCTCGACGGAAATTGAGGCCATGTGAGGCTCTAGCACGTTCTTGCGGAGCTTTTGGCTGTAGCGGCTCGAGCGGGGATGGCCGGAGGCGGCCGGACGGCGGAGAACGAGGAAGGGCGGACGGGCGGGCGGCGTTTTACTTCGGTGTGAGTGAGAAAGAGAGGAAGACGAGCATGGCTTGAGCTTTTATCCCAACGGCGGGGGTGAGGTGGCGGGAGCAGCTGCTGCGTGGCGCCGGGAAGAGGAGGCGCGCGGCCGGAACTGCTGCGTGGCGCGGAGGCAAGGCTATGCGAGAGAGAAGAAGAAAGAAGAGACGCGCTGTAGGCCTGATTTGGAAATTTTACAAAAACACCCTCGGGTTTTTGGTTAATTAAACAAGGCCGTTACAAAGCTCGAGAAAAATCCCGCAAAATTCAGGGTTGTTGATAAAAACATTTGACACACTTTTCTTTTTAGGTCCAGGTTCACATTCCCAATAATTTTCAAATTAAAAATTCAGGTTTAAATTAAAAAGAGAGGCTTTACTTATTTCTTGTAGGCATTTTTACAAAGCAATATAATTTCGGAGCAACTTCATACATCTTTTATTTTTTATGTTTAACCAACAGAAAATGTTAAACTCCATAATTTGCTTTTATTTAAATTCTTCTTTTAAGATCTTACTTTTGTCACACCCCTATCCCGAAAGATAGTTAAGTGTGGTACGGATCGCCTTGGGAGATGATTGACGAAGCAACCATACATAGCATCACATTAACAAACATACACGATTTGTAAGGTTACATAATTAAGTCTTGATTACAATATAGAGTTCGAATAAAAGATACATTAGGTTCGAAATTAAGTCTTACATAGCTATGATCTTTGTTCGAAATTTAAGTGCGGAAGCGAAATACATAACTCGACGATACATAGATAACTTAAAGGAACCATGCCGGCCTAGGCCATGGCTCACTCATCATGGGTCGGAGAGCTAGGGACCCATTCAATGGTCCACTCTTTGGGCTCTTCTCCATCCCAAACCACCTTACCACAACAATCACAAAAACCGGCTTGCGGGAAACCCGTAAATCAACATGTAATGGCAAAGCCTGAGTATCTAACATACTCCGTAAGTCTTACCCGTCAAATTGGCCATCTAAGACCGACTCCTAGATGCATGGGGCTTGACCGGTTTAACTTGGCCTTTTGCATAAATAGCACCTATGCTAATTAGGTTGGCAAATTTATTACTTAGCCAAATTAATAGGGTTGTTGCATAAAGAAACTTTAGTGAGCATACTAGCAAGACAAGAGTTTGCAATACAATTTAATATCAATATAAAACAGCAAGCTATTCAATCTCTTTCCATTACTACACATTGCGAACTGCTCGAATCAAGTGGTACTCATTAACCGAGAGGAAACGGCGATAATTATCGAATTATTAATCCTGCAGGAAAGAACCCAAATGCACGACATACGCATCATTTAAGAACACGTATGGCCACCGTTCGCGAGTTCATCATAAAGTAAAACACGGGGCCACCGACCCCGAGTACACGTCCCCTTGCGACCGTTCAACAACGCGCCCAAGGCTTAACCCATGTACTCTCCAACGGTCCTCAACCCGTGCAACCACCGTGCCAAACACATCACCTCCGGGTCGGTGAGATATCCGGCTCACTTTACAACTTACAAGCTACATAGGTTTACCAATCCCCATAAGAAAGGTATGCAAGTGGTACACAACTCAAACTTGTTCGCGGAGCCACAATGGGGTGTTCTCAATTTTAGCCAAATTCATCATGTTCACATTTAGTCATAAGCCATGAGTGAGATCCCCAATCTATCGTTGACTCCATAAACATAGCATAGCAATTCTAACGAGGATATGACACATAAACGACATAGGACATATAGGAATTTATGCATGTGGATTTCCAATCAACGTCTAAGAACTTAAATGCACATTCATCATCCTTAATATAGTGATAAAAGAAAGACATTTCAAATAATAGGAATGCACCGGGGCTTGCCTTGAGAGTGATCGAAGTTAGCACTAGCCTCACAAGCGTTGAGCGTGGCAATAGCTTCTTCCGGCGGGATCAATTCGGCGTCGTCACCTAAGGAATGAAATGCAATGCATAAGTCACATGAATACAAGGTCGATGATGAGAGTAATGCATGTGTGCTGTTTTGTAAAGATGCCTATGAGCACATTAATCACAAGTTTGTTTGCTTAAACCCTAGCAATCATAACATGCCTCTTGTTTTCTTTTACGGGACCCAAATTACATGAACAAGCATAACCATACTAATATAATGAGTAATGACTTGATGGCATAGACATGAGTGCTGTGGTTAGTGTAGGTTTAGCACTAATATCTTAGCAAGTTTCTATAATACAAAACGAAGAAATCTAGGCTTATGTGTTTTAACATCACATGCGATGACGATTTCCTTTTAAAATAGGAATTCGATTTCAAAATTCATACATACGTGAAATACATGAAACCTTTTGACTAAACCTGCCATGAGGTGCTAAAGGACATAATAAACAGTGGAAATTACATAAACATGCATGGACATGATTTTTAGTGACATAAAACTATTTATGCATGTGCTGAAAATAACCTTTTAGGAATTTAGATCTAGGGTTTGCAAAAATCATTACTTAACATGCTCAAAATTTAACATGGGATTTTCTACATATGCACAGTACCAAAAGGAAATTAATTACCAAGTTTCATGCAAAAATAATTTATACAGATTTAATTAGAAATTAAATACAGAGAATGCAAGAAATGCAATAACTTGAAAAATATGAAATGAAATGCAGTTCTTCCAGTGCCAAAAATTCATGTGTGTCTGGGTGAAGATTTTGGCCAAGTGGCATTTAATGTGGATTTATATTTTTAAAGTTATGGCTTAGTTAAGTTTTCAGGGGTTGACTTTTGTCATTTTTGTAAAAATGTGAAAACATGTAGATCTGATGAGTTCATGTTACTTTTATGAAAGTACACGTCTTCTAGTTTCCAAAACATTTTAGTTTGAAATTTTTGGACGATTCAAACGCAAGATATGAATTTTTCAAACTTGAATGAAGTTCGGGTGTATTTACAAGATTGCCACTAGGGCAGCGTTCTAGGGCAGCGCATGGGCCGCGCTTTGGCCGGGAGGGAGCTGGTGCGACGGGGAGTTCGTGGGTGAGGACCACGGGGCCCAACGGCGGCCGGAGGGGCGGCGCGGCGAGCGGCGGAGCACCGCGGAGGTTCGGCCGCGGCGCGCGCGTGGCTCGAGGAGCGAGAGGGGAGGGGAAAGGTCCGCGAGCATCACCCGAGGGTGGGGGTCATCGGCGTGCGGTCAGCTGGTGACGAGGAGGGTCGGAGGTGAGCGCGCGTCGTGAGGGTGCGGACGGCCGGCGGCGGTGACCTTCGAGTCCGCGAGAAACCGGCGACCTGGACGGGGAGCAAGGCGGGGCGGTCGGTGCGGAGGCGGGGACGAGTCGTGGTGCCGCCAATTGCGCAGAATTTCGAGGGGAAGGGCGCACCTAGCTCGAGTTTGAGGTGGCGGCGCCCATGGCGGACGGGTGGTACCGACGGCGGCAATTCGCTCTCGTTCTCGCGCCGAGGAGGGTGGGGGAGTGAGTCGGCGGTGCTGGGAGCTGCGAGAGGGGAGCGGGCAAGCGCTTTGAGGTGAAAGGAGCGATGGGGGCTTGGCATTCGTGCCGAATTCGAGAGAAAAGAAGGGAGGGGCGGCCGGAGACGTAGGCGGCGACAGAGGAGGAGTAACTCGGATTTGAATTTGAATTTTTGGGCATTCAAAACTTTGTTCAAAAATTTTGTAAAAATATTGTAAATTCATATTTTTACATGAGCAATGCAGTGGTGCAAAAATATGTGGGTAGTGTTTTTATAATTTTTGCATTTTAGTTAAGACTAGGGTTTAGGATTAGGTTTTCCTTTTTCCCTTTTTATTTTTCTTATTTCTTTTTCCTGGTTGGGTGATTAACCTTAGTACTTCCTTAATGCTGTGATTAGGATGTTAATTACGTGATTGGCCTAAACTCGTGACACGGGATGTCACAGCCCTCCCCCCTTAAAGAAATTCTCGTCCCGAGAATCGCTACGAATTAAGGAGAGGGAGTGCGAAAATTACCGATTTGTGTGACGCGAGGAACTCGGGAAAATTCTTCTCTAGAAAATCCTCTTGTTCCCAAGTTGCTTCTTCTTCGGTGTGGTTACTCCATTGCACTTTGTAGAAGGTGATGGTGCGATTGCGAGTTACTCGGTCGTTTTGATCGATAATTCGGACGGGGTATTCGGGGTAGGAGAGATCTTCTTCCGGTTGATCGGTGTCGGAAATGACCACATCTATCGGAGGCTTCAAACATTTCTTGAGTTGAGATACGTGGAACACATTGTGCACTCGAGCAAGACTTTCCGGTAGTTGCAATCGGTAAGCAACCGCGCTATGCTTTTCCACGATCGGATAGGGTCCGATATAGCGGGGTGCTAACTTTCCTTTAATTCCAAACCGAGATACGCCCTTATTCGGAGAGACACGAAGATAAACGTGATCTCCCTTCTCAAATTCCAAGGGGCGTCTCCTCTTGTTAGCGTAACTCACTTGACGAGATTGTGCGGCTTTCATGTTGGCTTGAATTTGTCGAACCTTCTCTTCGGCTTGGGTGACAAGATCGGGACCGAAAGTAGTTCTCTCTCCCGCTTCCGACCAATTTAAGGGTGTACGACAAGAGTGACCATACAACGCTTCAAACGGTGACATTCTCGGACTCTCTTGATAGCTATTGTTGTACGAGAATTCGGCGAATGGAAGACAATCATCCCAATTTCCTCTATTTTCCATAGCACATGCTCTCAAGATATCCTCCAAATATTGATTCAATCTTTCGGTTTGTCCATCCGTTTGAGGGTGATATGCGGAGCTTCTAATGAGGGTGGCACCAAGACAAGAATGCAATTGTTCCCAAAAGCGAGATACAAATTGCGGACCTCGATCGGAAACAATGGTTTTAGGTACTCCATGCAAACACAACACTCTTGAGATGTATAGCTCGGCGTACTTCTTGGTATTGTAGGTAGTATGGACGGGGATGAAATGTGCGGACTTAGTTAACCTATCCACAATAACCCAAATTGAATCGTGCTTCTTTGATGTGAGAGGCAATCCAACGATAAAATCCATAGCAATGTCCTCCCACTTCCAAACGGGAATCTTCAATGGGTTCAATAATCCGGCCTTTCTCAAGTGGTCGGCTTTCACTCGTTGACAAGTATCACACTCGGCCACATACCGTGCAATCTCACGCTTCATGCGTGTCCACCAAAACTTTTCTCTTAGGCCGCGATACATCTTGTTGCTACCGGGGTGTATGGAATATTTAGACAAATGTGCCTCATCCATTATTTTCTTCCGTAATTCCATATCCTTCGGAACCACGAGACGTTGGTTGAACCATAATACACCATTGTCATCTTGTCGGAAACATGTAGCTTCATCTTTCTCAATCTTTTGCCGAATAAATTCCATACCTTCGTCCTTCTTTTGCGCCTCAATAATTTCCTCACGAAGGGTAGGAATGAGAGCTAGATTATATAGTGAACCATAGGGAATGACTCGAAGACTCGGTTGACTAGAATCTGAAATTTCCGAGTTTTCCATAGAACAACCGGTAATATGATTGCATTGATCCTTGCGACTCAAAGCGTCGGCAACCACGTTAGCTTTACCCGGATGATAATGGATTTCCAACTCATAATCCTTGATTAATTCCAACCATCTACGTTGCCTCATATTCAACTCTTGTTGGGTGAAGATATATTTGAGACTCTTATGATCGGTGTAAAGATTGACAAGATTTCCAAGTAGATAATGCCTCCAAGTTTTCAAAGCAAGGACAACCGAGGCTAGCTCCAAATCATGGGTAGGGTAGTGTTGTTCATGCTTGCGAAGTTGACGAGAAGCATAAGCAATGACACGACCTTCTTGCATTAGCACACATCCTAGACCGGTGCCGGATGCATCATAATACACGTCAAACGGCTTGGTGATGTCGGCTTGTGCTAACACCGGAGCGGATGTCAAATGCTTCTTGAGAGTTTGGAAGGCTTCTTCACATTCACGGCTCCATTTAAACTTAGCATCTTTCTCCAATAATTTTGTCATAGGCTTGGCTATGCTTGAAAAATTGGGAATGAATTTCCGATAATAGCCGGCAAGACCTAGAAAACTTCGGATTTGTCTCACCGACCTTGGGGATTTCCAAGTAAGCACTTCTCCCACTTTACTTGGGTCAACGGCGACACCTTCCGCGGAAATAATGTGACCCAAGAAAGGAACTTGCTTCAACCAAAATTCACATTTGCTAAACTTGGCATACAATTGATGATCACGAAGCCGTTGGAGAACAATGCGAAGGTGTTCGGCATGCTCTTCTTCGGACTTCGAATAAATAAGAATGTCGTCAATGAAGACCACGACAAACTTATCCAACTCGGGCATAAATACCGAATTCATCAAGTACATAAAATGAGCCGGGGCATTTGTGAGCCCAAAAGACATGACGAGATACTCAAAGAGACCATACCGCAAAGAGACCATACCGCGTAGAGAATGCGGTTTTTGGAATATCTTCGGCTCGGATCTTGATTTGATGGTAACCGGATCGGAGATTAATCTTAGAGAAAACCTTAGCACCAACTAATTGATCAAAGAGAATATCAATCCGAGGGAGCGGGTATTTATTCTTAATAGTTACCGCATTGAGAGGGCGATAATCCACACATAGACGTAGCGTCTTGTCTTTCTTCTTCACAAAGAGAGCGGGACATCCCCACGGAGATGAACTAGGGCGAATATATCCTTTATCCATAAGCTCACCCAATTGCTCTTTTAAGATTGCTAGCTCATTGGGAGCCATCTTGTACGGCCTATGGGAAATTGGTGCCGTACCGGGTTGGAGCTCAATTTTAAACTCCACATCCCGATCGGGTGGCATGCCCGGTAAGTCATCCGGAAAAACATCGGGAAACTCACATACCACGGGAATATCCTCAATCCTTTTTCCCTCAAGATGATAGATTTTCGAAGTGGAGGATTTTGGATGGGGCAATCGGAGAATAGATGAACCATGGAGTGGGGAGTTTAGGTGAACTTCACGAGAATCGATGTGTAAAACGGCTCTATGGAGTTTCATCCACCTCATACCTAGAATTATATCTATTCCTTGCCCACACAAAACTATGAGAGAAGAGGGGTATAATTTTCTTTCTAGGTGTAGTGGGACTTGCCTCAACTCTAGGTTTGTTTTTATCTTTCCACCGGGTGACGTGATGATATAGGGAATATCCAAAACGGTAGGAGTGAGTTGTAGGGTTTTTGCACATGCTTGACTAATGAAATCATGAGTTGCACCCGAATCAAAAAGAACCAAAGTGGAGTGGTTGTTGACCGAAAACATACCCGAAAGTACCGGTTCTCCCGCTTGAATCTCTTCGGCCGTGGTATAGTTGACTCGGTCATTCTTAGCATTTGGAGTGGAGGATTGATTGCGATTCCCATTCCCATTATTCCCATTATGGTTTTGGTTGTTGTTGCCGCTTCCGGAACAATTGTTGTTGTTGTTGTTGTTGCCCGGGTTGCGTGTCGGGACACGGCAATCCTTTGCGAAATGACCCGGACGTCCACAATTAAAGCACGGACCTTGAGGACCGGGCCTAGCACCTTGGTATTGCTGCTGTGGAGGGCGGAACGAGGTGGTATGCTGCTGATTTCCACCGTGGGAGTGGTGGTGTTGCTGCGGCACAACCGGCGTGAGCCCCCGTCGGCGGCAATGCGGCCCGAAACTTCGTCCGGTCGGGGAAGTGATAGCTAGCTTGTACTTGGGCGGAGCGGAGCCGGATGGATTTCCTACGGCACGCTTCCTCTTCTTGTCCTCTTGGTGAGCACGGATAGCATCTTCTTGCACGATTGCGGCACTCATCAAGTCATTGAACGTGCCGGTAGTGACTTGAGCCAAGCGATCTTGTAACTTTGGGCTTAGCCCCGAACGAAAGCAATCCTTCTTCTTGTCATCCGTGTCGGCATGATAGGATGCATATTGGGCCAAGTAGTTGAACTTCCGTGCATACTCTTGCACGGTTCCGGCACCTTGCTTCAAACCGAGAAACTCTTGCCACTTGCGCTTCATGAGACCGGCGAGAATGTGATGCGCGCGAAATGCGGTGCAAAAGTCCGGCCGATTCACTTGAGTACCGGCGGGAAGTGCGGCGGTGAAACTTGCCCACCATGCACTAGCGGAGCCACGAAGTTGTTGAGACGCAAAGAGAACCTTTTGCTCCGATGTGCAATTGAGGAGAGCAAACTTCGACTCAATGATGCGGAGAAAATTATCCGCCTCCAACGGATCGGTAGTAGCTTCACCAAACTTGGGCGGTTGAGTGGCCCAAAAGTCGGCATAGGTGGAATTCCTCGGCCCTTGGGGTGGCGGTCCTTGGCCTTGTCCTTGGTTGGTTTGACTTGCAAAGAACAAGCGGAACATCTCGTTTTGGTTGGACACGAGTTGTTCCAATGGCGTGAGGGGTGGAGGGTTAGGAAGTTGCTCTTCCCTCGCACCATGACTACTGTCGGAAGCTTCACCACGACGGGTATTCACCATCTGCCACATATGAAAATTTTTCTCACGTTAGCTCATTAGACCAAGAGCTAAAATAGCAAGAAAATATGACATTGGACATAAGGGATCAAAAATTTCAGATTGTATGTACGAAGAAAATATTGATGAAATAAGCATAATGCATTGGCAACACACATATTCCATAGATTCCAACATAGCTAGCAACATGATAGAAATTTTTGATACACGGGAACCACAAATCCGATACAACACGGTCTTAGGTTACATCACGTGTGACCCATAAACAAACACAATCTCGGAGAGCTTAATTAACAACACGCGGATCGTTTCCAACACGGTTACATGCCTCACGAGATTACAAATCCTACACACATAGAGCTACGACCACCGGTCGTGACAACTACTCGTCGTCATCGCCGTAGTAGTCGGCGTCATCCCTCATGGGAGAGGGTGGTGCTCCGTCCTCGACGTCGGAAGCATCCTCGCCATCACTCATCTCCACATCCTCCTCGGGTGGGATGATCTCAAGTGGCTCGGGAGGTCCACCATTAAGGATGGCGTGCAGGGCGTTATTGGCGGCTTAGAGATGCTCAATGGTAGCGTTGTTATGCGCTATGGTCGCTCGGGCGTTCTGGAGGTCTCCCTCCAAAGCATCCCTAGCGCCCTGAGTCTCCGGGAGAGTAACCTCCAACTCATCCTTCTCCTCGAGAAGGGCATCCACCTGGCCGGAGAGGACGTAGTTCTCCTCATTCGCGGCGGTGAGCTGGGCATCACGCTCATCGAGCATGGCCTGCAGAGCGGCGGCTCCATCGCCCTCAAGGGCAAGGTGGGCGTCGTGGAGCTGCTCGAAGAAGTTCCAACGCTCCGTCTCGCTATACGCGAGATGCGTACGGAGGGTGTCCACCTCGGTAGTGCGCTCGGCCAGCTCGGCGGTGCGGGCAGCAAGCTCGGCGGCGCGAGCGGCGAGCTCGGCATCGCGGGTGGTAAGCTCGGCGTCGCGGGTGGCGAGGGTGGCCTGCAGGGCAGCACGCTCCTGCTCCAACTCGAGCACCCGCCTCGCGAGATTCTCACGGTCCAACATGAGCTTGCCGGGGGCCATCTATCGGAGAATTTTGAAACACAAGTCAAAACTCAAGATCCAACAACAAAACATGCTAAATAAGTAAAGCATGGATGATAGAATGGCACCAACTTAGCAAAGGAATACAACAAAACCTTTCGTGCAATCCTAACACGGTCCCATTTTTCTGGACAGATTTGACACGTTACGGAAACTCGAGAATTACCCCTGTTTCTGGGCTGAATCAAACTTTTATTTTTTTACGAAAGTTTTAGACAATTTCTTAAGCTTTCCAACGCATCCTACAACAGCACAATCCGACTTGTCGTTTGAAAGTTATGCACGATCTACGACAAGGACAGAACCGGAGCACATTCTGGAATTCCAGAACAGCTCTCTGTAATGGGCTATTCTAGCTACGTTCCAGATTTTTACAAGACCTGAGACTAGGAGATTGTTGTAGTGCATAATACAAGCTTTCCAGAAAGTCCTTATTTTCCATATTTGGATAAGTAACTTGAAAGTTATGCTCATTTTCATGGAAGTTAAGAAATCTGCCACGTTTTTGGTTTCCGGTTTTCAAACTTTAGTGAGAATGAAGCTATGTGTCCCATTTTTCGTGATGATTTCATTTAGATAAGTTTACATGGATACGTTTGACATGATGACATGATATGCAGAGATGATGGATGCTCAATATGTCGTTCCGTACGTCCTCACAAAATTAAAAGACCGCGCCCGCCGATACGAGTATCGGACAAGCGCATCGGTGGCACACACACCTCTCACACGATACTATACGATCTAAAGCGTTGTTATGTACCTGCAAGAGATGGATTCCAGAAACATTACATCAAATTCAAAAGAAACAAGCCAAAAATAAATCCATGTCACCTCGCCTCACATGGAGAGCTCTCGAATAAGAGTGTATTCGAGTCACACCAATAATATCATGTGAAAATTGACAACACTCAATCACATATCTTTGCTCAAGCCGTAGTTGCAAAATATTTAACAATCATAACACGGGGTTAGTTTTGCCACCATTCTATATAGTCCTTATATTGGCCTTTCTATCTAGACTCGTACCTCACCGTGACTCAAAAACGGGTTTTAAGATTTTTAGAATGAGTGTTAGCGTGACGCAAATCCCAAGTCGGCTCCGATACCACGTGTCACACCCCTATCCCGAAAGATAGTTAAGTGTGGTACGGATCGCCTTGGGAGATGATTGACGAAGCAACCATACATAGCATCACATTAACAAACATACACGATTTGCAAGGTTACATAATTAAGTCTTGATTACAACATAGAGTTCGAATAAAAGATACATTAGGTTCGAAATTAAGCCTTACATAGCCATGATCTTTGTTCGAAATTTAAGTGCGGAAGCGAAATACATAACTCGACGATACATAGATAACTTAAAGGAACCATGCCGGCCTAGGCCATGGCTCACTCATCATGGGTCGGAGAGCTAGGGACCCATTCAATGGTCCACTCTTTGGGCTCTTCTCCATCCCAAACCACCTTACCACAACAATCACAAAAACCGGCTTGCGGGAAACCTGTAAATCAACATGTAATGGCAAAGCCTCGAGTATCTAACATACTCCGCAAGTCTTACCCGTCAAATTGGCCATCTAAGACCGACTCCTAGATGCATAGGGCTTGACCGGTTTAACTTGGCCTTTTGCATAAATAGCACCTATGCTAATTAGGTTGGCAAATTTATTACTTAGCCAAATTAATAGGGTTGTTGCATAAAGAAACTTTAGTGAGCATACTAGCAAGACAAGAGTTTGCAATACAATTTAATATCAATATAAAACAGCAAGCTATTCAATCTCTTTCCATTACTACACATTGCGAACTGCTCGAATCAAGTGGTACTCATTAACCGAGAGGAAACGGTGATAATTATCGAATTATTAATCCTGCAGGAAAGAACCCAAATGCACGACATACGCATCATTTAAGAACACGTATGGCTACCGTTCGCGAGTTCATCATAAAGTAAAACACGGGGCCACCGACCCCGAGTACACGTCCCCCTTGCGACCGTTCAACAACGCGCCCAAGGCTTAACCCATGTACTCTCCAACGGTCCTCAACCCGTGCAACCACCGTGCCAAACACATCACCTCCGGGTCGGTGAGATATCCGGCTCACTTTACAACTTACAAGCTACATAGGTTTACCAATCCCCATAAGAAAGGTATGCAAGTGGTACACAACTCAAACTTGTTCGCGGAGCCACAATGGGGTGTTCTCAATTTTAGCCAAATTCATCATGTTCACATTTAGTCATAAGCCATGAGTGAGATCCCCAATCTATCGTTGACTCCATAAACATAGCATAGCAATTCTAACGAGGATATGACACATAAACGACATAGGACATATAGGAATTTATGCATGTGGATTTCCAATCAACGCCTAAGAACTTAAATGCACATTCATCATCCTTAATATAGTGATAAAAGAAAGACATTTCAAATAATAGGAATGCACCGGGGCTTGCCTTGAGAGTGATCGAAGTTAGCACTAGCCTCACAAGCGTTGAGCGTGGCAATAGCTTCTTCCGGCGGGATCAATTCGGCGTCGTCACCTAAGGAATGAAATGCAATGCATAAGTCACATGAATACAAGGTCGATGATGAGAGTAATGCATGTGTGCTGTTTTGTAAAGATGCCTGTGAGCACATTAATCACAAGTTTGTTTGCTCAAACCCTAGCAATCATAACATGCCTCTTGTTTTCTTTTACGGGACCCAAATTACATGAACAAGCATAACCATACTAATATAATGAGTAATGACTGGATGGCATAGACATGAGTGCTGTGGTTAGTGTAGGTTTAGCACTAATATCTTAGCAAGTTTCTATAATACAAAACGAAGAAATCTAGGCTTATGTGTTTTAACATCACATGCGATGACGATTTCCTTTTAAAATAGGAATTCGATTTCAAAATTCATACATACGTGAAATACATGAAACCTTTTGACTAAACCTGCCATGAGGTGCTAAAGGACATAATGAACAGTGGAAATTACATAAACATGCATGGACATGATTTTTAGTGACATAAAACTATTTATGCATGTGCTGAAAATAACTTTTTAGGAATTTAGATCTAGGGTTTGCAAAAATCATTACTTAACATGCTCAAAATTTAACATGGGATTTTCTAAATATGCACAGTACCAAAAGGAAATTAATTACCAAGTTTCATGCAAAAATAATTTATACAGATTTAATTAAAAATTAAATACAGAGAATGCAAGAAATGCAATAACTTGAAGAATATGAAATGAAATGCAGATCTTCCAGTGCCAAAAATTCATGTGTGTCTGGGTGAAGATTTTGGCCAAGTGGCATTTAATTTGGATTTATATTTTTAAAGTTATGGCTTAGTTAAGTTTTCAGGGGTTGACTGTTGTCATTTTTGTAAAAATGTGAAAACATGTAGATCTGATGAGTTCATGTTACTTTTATGAAAGTACACGTCTTCTAGTTTCCAAAACATTTTAGTTTGAAATTTTTGGACGATTCAAACGCGAGATATGAATTTTTCAAACCTAAATGAAGTTCGGGTGTATTTACAAGATTGCCACTAGGGCAAATTTTAAAACAGGGCGGCGCGGGCTCCGGCGTGCGGTGGCCGGCGCCGGCGAGGTTCGCCGCGGTGGCGTTCTAGGGCAGCGCATGGGCCGCGCTTGGGCCGGGAGGGAGCCGGTGCGACGGGGAGTTCGTGGGTGAGGACCACGGGGCCCAACGGCGGCGGAGGGCGGCGCGGCGAGCGGCGGAGCACCGCGGATGTTCGGCCGCGACGCGCGCGTGGCTCGAGGAGCGAGAGGGGAGGGGAAAGGTCCGCGAGCATCACCCGAGGGTGGGGGTCGTCGGCGTGCGGTCGGCCGGTGACGAGGAGGGCCGGAGGTGAGCGCGCGTCGTGAGGGTGCGGACGGCCGCCGGCGGTGACCTTCGAGTCTGCGAGAAACCGGCGACCTGGACGGGGAGCAAGGCGGGGCGGTCAGTGCGGAGGCAGGGACGAGTCGTGGCGCCGCCAATTGCGCAGAATTTCGAGGGAAGGGCGCACCTAGCTCGAGTTTGAGGTGGCGACGCCCATGGCGGACGGGTGGTACCGGCGGCGGCAATTCGCTCTCGTTCTCGCGCCGAGGAGGGCGGGGGAGTGAGCTGGCGGTACTGGGAGCTGCAGAGGGGAGCGGGCAAGCGCTTTGAGGTGAAAGGAGCGATGGGGGCTTGGCATTCGTGCCGAATTCGGAGAAAAGAAGGGAGGGGCGGCGAGGCGTGGGCGGCGACGGAGGAGGAGTAACTCCGGCGCCCCACTGTTGGCCGGCGGGTACCGAATTGGTTGGGGGTGGGCAGGGCCTGCGCGGCGGATGGGACAGGGCAGGGCGCACGCGGGGGCAGCCGCGGTGGCGCCGGACCGGCGGTCCGAGCCGCCATTGCCCTCGGGCGATGAGCTCGAGCTCGAGTTTCAAAATTTAAATTTGTGGTTTCAAACTTTGAGCGGAATTCGTATGTCTGCTGCTCCAAAAATAAAACCAAAAATATGGAGAGATTCAGGATGATGTGCTTTAATTTTCATCTTAAAGTTTGAAGTTCTAAACTTGCTTCCAAAAATTCATACAAAATT
This sequence comes from Chloris gayana, assembly GCA_031894775.1. Lineage (NCBI taxonomy): Eukaryota > Viridiplantae > Streptophyta > Magnoliopsida > Poales > Poaceae > Chloris > Chloris gayana. The sequence continues at coordinate 31,572 of JAUNZO010002356.1, forward strand.
CACAAGTAACAGCGTTTCAGATTTGAATTTGAATTTTTGGGCATTCAAAACTTTGTTCAAAAATTTTGTAAAAATATTGTAAATTCATCTTTTTACATGAGCAATGCAGTGGTGCAAAAATATGTGGGTAGTGTTTTTATAATTTTTGCATTTTGGTTAAGACTAGGGTTTAGGATTAGGTTTTCCTTTTTCCCTTTTTATTTTTCTTATTTCTTTTTGCTGGTTGGGTGATTAACCTTAGTACTTCCTTAATGCTGTGATTAGGATGTTAATTACGTGATTGGCCTAAACTCGTGACACGGGATGTCACAACTTTAACTTAGGTTAAATTGATATTTTATGTGCATTTCTTAACACAAAATTAAATATTTTCACAAATGCACATGATGACATGCTCCTGAATGACATGAAATGCATATTTATTATTTTAGGGTCGTTACAACGAGTAGGAACTATTTTAGTGATTTTTCATGGGGTCATTTTGTGAGCATCTTCATTCATTTCCATGAGTGTGAGTTGCATCCCTATACTCAAAGAAAAGATAAAAACTCCATAAGCAAGCTTTTAGTGGATCATCTTTCTTCTCCAAATATTCTATTTTGCCCATTTTCTTTTTTCTTTTCATTCAACCTTGCAACAATTTCATGTTTTGTAGATGTTCACTACACACGTTCTCATGAAATCATTAGTCCAAATTTAATTGTATTGATATCAATCATCCAAAACAAAATGAGGGGCCTAGATACACTAACAGCCAATCCAAGCTGTGTGTCGAGTTCCCTGCCACCTGGCACTCGGCACACAAGGGCCTCTTTGCCGGCCCTTTGCCGATCAAGGCTATGTGGGGGCCCTTTGCCGAGTGCGACAGTCGGCAAAAACTCGGCAAAGGGTTTGATGTGGACTAGGGTCCCGATCTTCCGAAAGGTTCAGATAACTCTTGATTTGGCAAAGATGTGACACACGTCAATCCGGCTCCTGAACTACACGTTCGAACCCCGCAATCGCAGCACCACGTCCTCTATGGTTATCAACCGGCGTTGCACGGTGGACCTCGCCCAGAAGGCTAATCCCTGCCTGCGAATCAAGAACACAAGCAAGAACAAGAAAGAACGCAACCTAATTTGCAGATGTATGATTAATCTCACAAGTTGGGGTCTCACAAACCGATGAACGGCGAAACTGTCTAAGCAGAATAATCTAAGCAAAACCCCAAACCCTAAGGAAGGGGCGGCGGCTGCTTATGAGGTCCCTAGGGTCGTCCATCCTCCCCTAGACGCAGCCCTAAGTGGGCTTAACAAAATACACGGCCCAAAGGCCAAAAGACGGTGGTGCAACACCGGGACAGTTTCTGGACCTCTTAGTATTTCGGCAATTCCCTACGACTCGGGATGAATTTAGATATGAGACCAGCGCCAATGGAAAGGTTATCAAATTATCTTTCCATCCATATAAAGAACGTCCCAAACGGACTTCGTATGCGACTAGAGCGTCCGTTTTGGTGCAGGCTATTTCTGGACTCCGAAATAGACTCAAAGTCGACTTTGTTTGGGCCTCCAACTTGACATGGACGTCCTTGCTGGCCCTCCACGCCTGTAACCTCCTCCTTAACCATATTATCATCATCTCCATGGTTCCTAATAATAATTAAATCATTAGGTGGTAATATATTCTCAAATATAAATAAAGAGATCATTAGGAACATGCTCACCCGTAAATTCAATTGTTGTGCTCTAGTTTTTGTCCTTGAATTATGTATATGTATTGGAGGAGTGTTGGTTATATCCAAGGGTGTGATGTCCTCATCATCCTCCCCTTCTTGATGAAAAGCCGTCCTCGGCGTCGTTGGTGCTTGAATGATTATTTTGAAGGATATGATTTCCTTATTGTTCTTCTCTCCTTGAAAACAATCGGCCTTCGGTTTGACCATAGTTGTAGAAGATATCGTAGGTGAAAACCACCAATGCTCCCCTTCTTGGAAGATATCCTGTTTCTTAAAAACAAAACTAGAGCAACTGGATTTTATATGATTAGTGTTACTATAGCCCTCTAATTCATCACATTGTTGCCCAAACAAAAAAGGTTTTTGTTTCGAACAAATATAAACTCGATGCACCATATATTGTCCTTGACAACTATAGTTTCCTATATAGTGATATGTATGTCTAGGCAACCAAGGCAATTCAGCACATAAAAATTTCTTCTCCAAACTAATTAGATCACAGAGAGTATCAAATTCAATGTAAACTAAAGTACTTAAAGAAGACAACAATTTCAACTCATCAATTTCAGAAGCAATCGGAAGCAAGGTTATATTGTTAGCACAAGTATTTTCATTCATTAGTTGTTGCAAAGGTATAAATGAAGCATCAGCACACAACTCCTCTTTATCACAAGGATCGTCAAGCAAATCATCATGTGACAAAGATAAATTCAGAGATGGTTCCACTAACGTTTGTAGAAAAATTCTGCACATCAATATAATTCTCACCTTCTGTGAGTGTAGCACAATTGACATTACCTGTGTTCTCAACAAGAGTAATAGTTGCATTGTGAAGTGATGGTTCTGAATTTGCACATGAGCTTGTGCACACCTCATTTTCTTCCACTTCATCCTCATCCTTTTGTATATTCTGAAAGGTATTAGCTCCAACAAGCGGCACAGAAATATGATGTTCTTCTATCAATTCAGATTTAGATAAAAGTGTTGGATCATATAAACCCTCCCATTCTCTTCTAAAAGGCTCATTCTTTCTCCTCTCAAATCTTTCTAGATCAGCTTCTAAAATTTCGGCAGCACTCATAGGTTTAAGAATTATTTTAGTACCATTATGTTTCAAAGAGTATCTATTAGTACAATATTGTGCAGAACATTGTTTCTATCAATCCAAAGTTTACCTAGCAACAAATGACATGCTTGCATAGACACTATATCAAAATCAGCATAATCCATATAATTACCAATAAAAAAATTGATACGTGCAATTTTTGTTACCTTAATCTTCTCACAACAATTTACCCATCGAATATAGTATGGATGTGGGTGCGGTTGTGTGGTCAAGCCAAGCTTCTCGACCAACTCAGCACTTGCAATGTTGCGGCTAGTTTCACCATCAATTACGACACGGCAACGTCGATTCATCACAACAAAGAAAGATTGGAATAAATTATTGACTTGATTTTGCTCCATCTTCTCCATTCGAGAACTCAACACTCGTTGTGCTAGAATACTCATATCATCACCTGTCATTGTTAGCAGCAAACAAGAAAAAACACAAAGTATATTTTCCTATGACTACTATGTATGAACAGTGAAAACTCTCAATATGCAAATGGAAGCATCTAACCAAGATCTTACAAGGTTCTTACTATCAGCAAAGCAAAGGATACCTTGAGAGTGTGAGCCAACAATTGCGAGGGTCAAAACCTGTGATTGTTCGAAGGATATATGTGGAGTTTGGATAGGCAAACTATAGTAGCAAGGAATTGCAAATTTTCAATTCAGAATTGCAAAACTGAATAATAGTCCCAATCTAGTCTATATTACCAGTCTATACTTATCTCGGACCTAGTTTAAGCAAGAAATATCACAACTCAACTCAAGGGACTCAAAAGGATAAAACAATTCGGATAATTTTCTTTCTTTTCCTTTTTACTCTCGTTCTTCTCACTTTTTTTTGGTGTGGCTTTTCCTTTTCTTTTTTTTTCACCTTTCTGCCTTTTACTTTCTTTTTTTTTTCTTTAGAACAGAACTGCAGCAAGAGCTAGCTACTCTATAACTCAAATGAAGTATCTAAACATGAGCTCATAACGTGGAGGGAAAAAGAAAATCTTTCCTCTCTTTGTTCTTCTTTTTTTTTGCACCCAAAATTAGAACGGATGCTACTTGTTCTCTCTGCAAACTATTGGGAACTCAAGAGCATACCCAAAACTAGACCGTGAACAAGTTCAAGCTGAAACACAATGACACAACAGGGACTAAAATTTAGAGACATAATCTAAAAATAAAAAATTGCGAGGCACAAAGGGGATATAGGCAATCGCAGCACCACGTCCTCTATGGTTATCAACCGGCGTTGCACGGTTGACCTCGCCTGTAAGGCTAATCCCTGCCTGCGAAACAAGAACACAAGCAAGAACAAGAAAGAACACAACCAAATTTGCAGATGTATGATTAATCTCACAAGTTGGGGTCTCACAAACCGATGAACGGCGAAACTGTCTAAGCAGAATAATCTAAGCAAAACCCCAAACCCTAAGGAAGGGGCAGCGTCCGCTTATGAGGTCCCTAGGGTCGTCCATCCTCCCCGGACGCAGCCCTAAGTGGGCTTAACAAAATACACGGCCCAAAGGCCAAAAGACGGTGGTGCAACACCGGGACAGTTTCTGGACGTCTTAGTATTTCGGCAATTCCTGACGACTCGGGATGAATTTAGATGAGACCAGCGCCAATGGAAAGGTTATCAAATTATCTTTCCATCCATATAAAGAATGCCCCAAACGGACTTCGTATGCGACCAGGGCGTCCGTTTTGGTGCAGGCTGTTTCGGACTCCGAAACAGACTCAAAGTCGACTTTGTTTGGGCCTCCAACTTGACATGGACGTCCTTGCTGGCCCTCCACGCCTCTAACCTCCTCCTTAACCATATTATCATTATCTCCATGGTTCCTAACAATAATTAAATCATTAGGTAGTAATATATTCTCAAATATAAATAAAGAGATCATTAGGAACATGCTCACCCGTAAATTCAATTGTTGTGCTCTAGTTTTTGTCCTTGAATTATGTATATGTATTGGAGGAGTGTTGGTTATATCCGAGGGTGTGATGTCCTCATCGGGGTTTGCCGAGTGTTTTGGAGGTTTTGTCGAGTGCATCTATGCGGTGCCCCGATTACACCAATTCTCGGGACTACATCGTGCATACGTACCAATCCCCGGAACAGTAGTTGGTACACACATAGATGATACAAATCCGATACAACAACCTTTATTTATTCCTCAAAGGGATAGTATCTAGGGGATACATGGTCTGGATTACATTCAAAGAGGCGGATAGGCCAACCTCACATAAAGGAAAACACACTCGGAAAACATCACATACTCCACGAGCAACATCGAGCGAAGGACGCGACCTACTCCTCATCTTCATGGTATTCTCCATCTTCGTCCGAACAAATAAGCAACAGGTGAGTACATAAGGTACTCAACAAGCTTTACCACTAGCAAGGGATATTATTCATGCAATATGGTTGTAGTCAAGGTAGGATCGTAGTTTAGCGTAAAGCGCGGATGCTCGGGCTTGCTACGAAGCAAAGGGATTCTTGAAGAGGAAAGAAGTTTTCATAACTTTAGTTGGTCGGACCTGGGGGAGATATCCATCAATCTCGACGGTTCCCATTCTTATTAGATGAGCCTTCCGACCGGCGGTCATAACAGCTCGGCACTCCGGGCCAACACCATTTCCAAAACAAACGAGCACATTGCTGCCCACTCACACGTCAAGGGTTTAGTATTTGTGGCTAATCAACGTGAGCTCAAGATCCGGCGTGTCAATATACCGTGACAACGGACATCCGGATAGTTTTATACACTCTGCAGAGGTTGGTACACTTTACCCACAAGCTATATGTTCTCAGCTACGGAAGACATAACGCTGCCACCGCAACTAGGCATGCTCACAAGTCCACCCCGAATGCCCGGGGATCCGATGCGTATGACACAAGAATACCGTCCACCATACGTGCCAAGTACTCGGACTTCACCAAATGAACGATCCCTAGACCTCCGTCATCTACTACACCCGATGGAACTTCTTGCTATGTAACCCGAGGTTTGGTGCACAGTCCCGCCCATAACAGGTTCCGTGATTGTACACTAAATCACCAATTTGGGGTCCGAAGAACCGGTCCTTATATGGCAGGGCAAACACTCGTCCATCGCAAATGGATAACACCTAAACATCAAGTACTCTACACCAGTACTAGGAGTTTCGCCCACGGCCGGTATCATTTCCCACCCAACTTCACCTTAACACGCTTGGTCTAATCACCCACCCATCAACGACACACCACCAAACACATTTTCACACATTTACGTAAACAAGGTGTATGATGATAGATAGTAACAATTCCTAAGCATGATACTACTATATCATTAACATAGTTAACAATACATCTAGGTTGATTCTAGTGGTCTAATGGCAATCAAGGGTATAATGTTCGCATCTATAGTGACTTGAACATTATCATATAACAATTGGGCTCTAGCAAAATATTTGCAAGGATAATGCATATACGAGTAGCTTCCTATATAGGTGCAAGAATAAGCAGAGTAATAGGATCAATTATGATCAAGGGATTGATAGAGCTTGCCTCCTAACGCGTCCTCGAAGTCTTCCTCGTAGCCGGGGTCTTCGGGCTCCCGCTCTTGGTTCTCCTCGTCTACGAGACGGTGTTAGCGTACGTAAGCTACGTCACTTAAAATAATGAAAGCAAAAGTAATATTGAGGAAAAACCAAATAAAACGGAGTGAAGAGGAAGGCTTTGGGGGCTAGGGTTTGTCATGATGATTCCAACGGCGTCGGAATCGGCTAAAACGAGGCTACGGTTGAAAAGTTATGGTTGTGGGAAGTCCGGGGGTATTTTTGTAAAAATCAGCTAGGGTTTCTAGAAAAGAATAAATAAATTTTGGTAATTTTGGAGAAGTGGAGGGGCTAAAATGCAAAAATGCATTTTTAGGCTAGCTAGGGGCCTATTTGTAATTTCTCGGAAAGTTTAGGGGGCTTTATGTAAAAATCTAAGGGCTCTTAACTAATATAAGGAAAGGTCGTGGGGCTTTATGTAAAAGTGGCTTTTCCCGGGATTTGGGTTTTATTTGTCTAAAGGAAAAGGCCGAAAAATATGTAGGACGTGGATCTCCGGATCGACGGTCGGGATTTAAATAGGGCGAAGGGGTATGTCCTTTCTAATCCTAGCGGTTGAGTCCGGATCGGACGGTGGGGTTGGGCGACGAGGCCCGACGGCGGCCGGGGGCGGCGCGACGGGGAGCTCGCCGGAGTTGAGCCTTATGGCGGCTCGGGGGCGGAGAGGGGTAGCTAAGGGCACGCTAGTGGTCTACGCGACCACGACGGAGCGGGGAGTGGGGGTGCGCGTGTGCGTGGATGAGGGAGGATGATGCGTGAGCTCGCCGGAGGTCGCGGCGGCGACGGCGCTAAGGGGAAAGGGTCGGAGGAGCTTGGTTTTGGACGGGAGGGGATGGGGGAGGTGCACGGATGGTCGGCGGAGCCGACCGGCGCACGGGCTCGAGCGAGAGGAGAGGCGGGGCGTCTAGCGACGGGAAGGGAAGGGGGCTCGGGCGGCGGTCGGTGGCGGAGGCGGAGGAAGGAGGGAGAGGGGGAGATGGTGGCGCGGCACTTGCCTACGGGGTTCTCCGAGGAGGCGGTGGCGAGCAAGGGAGGAAAGGGGTAGCTTTTATAGTGGGGAGGGGGAGGTGGCGACGACGGCGGCGGCCATGACGTGGCGGCCTGCCGGGGCGTGCGGGGAAAAGGGAGGGGGCCCGGTATGGGCGGTGGTCGAGGTCGGCGCACCGCGACGAGCGGCCTAGGCGGCCGGGCGGAAGCGGGGAGCGACGGGGAGCCGCGTACGGTGGTGCCGGCGACGAGGCGTGAGAGCCAAGGGGATAAGGGAGGGGTAGCGGCCAAGGGGTGGCGGCGGCATGGGCACGCGGGTCCGCTCGGCGGGGTGCGCGTGGGGTGCGGGGAGGGCGGCGGTAGCGGAGGTGGGGGACATCGGGCCGGCGCGCGTGCGCACGACGCGCGTCGCGCCCGCGGCGCGGTGAGGAAGAAGAAGGGGGGGGGCGCCGGGGGGAGTCGGGCCGGCCGGAGAGGGAGAGGGAGTGGGTCGGGAGAGGAAAACGGGATAGGGCTTCCCGTTAAGGATTTAATTCCTTTTCTATTTTCTCTTCGCTCCTTAAGCTAAAAGAATCTATTTTAAGAAAATGATTGATGAAAAGAAATTAATAAACAATTATATTTGATTTATGAAAATAAGTTTATTTCAAAAGGCATTATTTTATACAAGGTATTTCACTTTGAAAACCACATGAGAGCTTTATCATTTCATGTGAGAAAAAGGAGCTACTTTCGAAAATAAATAAAGTTGGATTTATAAAGGATTTTGCTTTGAGAAATACTTTAATCTGATTTATAGTTAAATACTTTAAATGGGTGAAAAAGGCTTATAAAAAAATGTATTTGATTTATGCAAAGGTTTACTTAATTAACACAATAGATCTATGAGCAATAGTTTCTTTTATCAATACATGGGGTTTATAAAAGAACTTAGGAAATAATATTTATTTTTGTTTAAAGTATTTTATTTTGTTTTGGCTCCAAGGTAATTCCAAACAACTAAAATGTTTGTCTTTAGTTGATTAAAGATTGGCTTTAAAAAAAAAGACAATTTATAAACCCTTTTATGCAAAAGCCATTTATTTTCTAAATTTAATTAATTAATATGGTTATATTTTGGCTGAAATGCATGCATGTTGATTTGTGACATTTGGTATTTATTGTGTGAATATTTCATTTGAAAAATTCAAATAGAATTATTTGTATTTAGTTAGCTATTAGAAATAAAATAAGAAAAGAAAAGAAGAAAGAAGAAACCCAACCCGAGCCACTTGGGCCGAATCCTCCCGACCCAGCCTCTCTCCCTCCCCTTCTCTTCTTCCCGGATCGACGCAACCCAGCCTCGCACCGTAGGCCCACGCCAGCCTCGCAGCCCAGTGCGCAGGCCCGTCCACGAGCCCGCCCGGGCCCGAGCGCAGCCTCCCTAACCCTAGCCGCGCCCGTACGCCGCCACCGTTCTTGGCGTGCGCGCCACGGCAACCCCGGGGTCGCGTGCCTATAAGAAGCGAGCCCCGCACCCTCGCCTCCCTTTTTCCCCGCCTCCGCACTCGCCCGCAAGCACCGCCGGCCGCGCCACCACCGCCATTAGCACCGCCGCCCCACCAACCTCGTCGCCCGTCGCGCAGAACCCCTCTCGACGCCTTGGACCCCGTGACGGCCTCCGCACCGCCACACCGCCTCCGCTCGTCTCCGGATCGACGCGAAGCCGACGTCGGAGGAGCACGCGCACCGGTGCCGAACGTCTCCGCCACAACCTCGCCGTCGCGAGCCGCCTCCGGCCGATTCCCCGTGTCCGCGACCCCGTGGTGAGCTTCGCCGCCCTCTTCTCTCTCTCCCGAGCCAATCGCGGCGAGGAACGTGGCTCCGTGGCTCAAGGTCGAGCAAACTCCGGCGATGCGCCACCGTGGAGTCTCGCCGGCGGAGACCAAAGCTCGTCTGAACAGCCAGGACCGTCCGATCGAGAATGAACGATCCAGATTAGAAGGGCGAACCGTTATTTGGTTTTCTTACAAAAACACCCCCGCTGTTTTATTTAATTAATAAAGAACCCCTCCACGTTCACATAATCAACCCTAGGTTATTTTATATTTATGTTTTAATCTCGTTAGGGCGCAGTAATGTAATTTTTACACATTAGCCCCCGAGTAATTTTATAATTATGTTTAGGTCCCGCACTTTTACAAAAACAACCTTATGTTTTTCATAAATTATATTTTAGACCTGAACTTTTACACTTTAGTCCCTGTACTTTCTGAAAATTACGAATAGGTCCCTCGGACTTGGCTATTTTATAAATAGGCCCTTATAGTTTTGTAAATTAACGATTAGGTCCCTCCTGTTTATAAAATCCAACCATAGGTTTATTTTAATTCTGTTTTAATCCCTCGCTAGGACTATAAAATTTGTAAATCAACCCTCGTAGTTTGTTAATTTTGCGAACGTATATTTTGTGACTAGGGAAATTTACACGCTAGCCCCCTAAGTCTATAGTTAATTACGTTTATGCCCTTTATTTTAGAAGAGCCACCCTAACCTTCGTTTTAGTTCTGTTTTCGACCTAATCTTTTTCGATAAGGCTTTTAGTTAATTGGTAAACTATTTTTAAGTCCTTAAGACATATTTATTTCAATGTTTTAATTATGGTCTTTTTACGAAACGCCCCTAACCATTTATTGAATTACGTTTCGCCTCTATTTTCTCAAACCACATTAAATCATGTTCTTTTGCAAAATGAACCCTAGTGTTTTATAAACTTATATCTTTAGACCTTAACCTTTCTACACTCTAGCCATTGAACTTTTTCCACATTTACAAAATGGTCCTTCATTTATCGTTTTTACGTTTTAAACCCTAGGTCTTTAAATGTTCATAACTTTTCGCTCGTAACTCCGATTAAGTCTATTCTTACGCTCACGTGATCGTAGCGACGAGTACTATTTTCATAGTCATTAGGTATTGTTTGTTGTACTGTTTCTTAGTTTGCTTGTATGCTTGTTTCTTGCATGTTTTGTATCGGTGTCACGTTATATAGAAGAACGTACATTTCGAAGACCTCAAGAGCAAGAGTTGAAGACATGAGCAGCAGCAAAGGGAAACAGGCAAGTGTCCTTGATGCACATTGAGCCTACTTCTTTACTATCTGAATTTACTTTTTATGCATTGCATTTAATTTGAATCCTATTGTGTCATATCCTGTTCCATACTATTTTCCTTGTCGCCTTGGTTTTGGGTGTAGTGTTATAGTATGGGTACGTCATTGCTTAGCATGCTCACAATGGGGTTTACAACTGAATTAAATGCTAATCTTGATTAAGTATCCACTTGAACATAATGATCAAGAACTGGTAATGCTTTTTAGCAACATGGAACTTAGGTGATCCCGACAGGAGGATTGTCGATGATGGTGCCGGTGCACACCGTTGGGTGTGGTGGTACCTGTTTGGGATCATAAGGACCGGTTCTTGGAGCGGCAACCCAGGACTTCCGCACAAAGCACAGTGGCTGATAATGGGTAGGTAAGGTTTAGTACCAAGGTAACTTCCCGCTTTGCGGGCGTCGAGGAAGGATGAAGGAAGAAGGTGTCTTCCGGATTCGGGCGAGGAAAGCGCAGTACTTGAAGCCACGGTGCAAGAGGGGGCCTCCGGGTGATGCGTCACTTTTACGGCGGTGAAACCTCAAGCATGGGCGTTTTGCAAGCCGGGAAGTCCTTTGAAAGACCTTGCGGTGATCTCTTGGCCTCACACCTAAGGAAGTGTGCTGGTATAATAGAGGTTTTAGTCACCGACGGGTGATGGAATCACCGACCCGTGGGTAAAGTTGTGCCACCTCTCGCAGAGTGTAAAACCGTTATAACAGCCGTGTTCACGGTCACGAACGGCCCGGATCCTCACGAGAACTAGAGGGTATGGACGGGTGGAGTAACTCGTAGGTTGCTACGAGCGGGGTAACCTCGTAGTGTGGATTGCTACGAGCGGGGTAACCTCGTAGTGTGGTTTGCTGCAAGTAGGGTAGCTTGCGGTGGTTGACAGTGTGGGGTAGCCTCGTTGGTTCATATTCACTTAGTAAATAGGTTGCTTAAAATAACTTGACTAGTGTAGGTGCTTTCCGATGCAAACCATGTGTTAGCCTTTCTTTCATTCGGCTTACATGTCATGTATTCCCACACTTGCCGAGTACGACATGTACTCACTCTTGCTATTTCCTTTTTGCTACCAACTACCGCTGCTCGGAAGATGGAGAAGACCACCGATGAGAAAGGTCTAGGCGTGCGAAACCCCTGGTCGATTGCCTCGTGGTGTTATGGAGTCTTCCGCTAGCGTATATCTTATCCAGTCCTTTGGGACAATATCGATGTAAGTATTTGATTTAATAAAGACATTGTTCTTTTATCACATTAATTGTCCCGTGTGCGTGAAAACTTGTTCCCGGGCACGCATACGGATGCATTCGGTTTTGGTCGTTAAAACCGGGTGTGACACGAGTTGGAGCATGGCTGCTGCGGGGATGGTCCGGCACCTTGGTTGTGCTGCTGCGGGGAGTGTTGGTGACCACGATGCTGATAGGAGTGGTGGGGAGCACGATAAGGCTGCTGGAAGGTAGTGTGCTGCCCACCCATTGGAGGCACCGGGACACGGAATTTCCGACCGGTGGGGCTGGTCACTGCAAGCTTGAACTTGTGAGGTGGCGCACCGGATGAACTTCCCGCGGTGCGCTTCCTCTTCTTGTCATCCTGATTGACGCGAATAGCGTCCTCTTGCACAATGGCGGCACTAACCAATTCATTGAATGTGCCATTTAAGAGAGCAAGGCGGTCTTGCAGTTTCGGATTTAGACCCTTCCGAAAGCACTCACGCTTCTTCGCATCGGTGTCGGCGTGATAGGAAGCATACTGGACAAGATAGTTGAATTTCCGAGCATACTCTTGCACAGTGCTGGAGCCTTGCTTCAGGTCAACAAATTCCTGAAGCTTCCTTCTCATGACACCGTCGAGAATGTGGTGTGCACGGAAGGCTGCCGAGAATTCCGGCCAGAGCACCTGGTAATCCGCGGGGAGTGCAGCGGTGTAGTTTGCCCACCACGCACTAGCCGACCCACGGAGCTGCTGTGCTGCAAACAGAGTCTTCTGGTGCTCGGTGCAATTTAGAAGAGCAAACTTGGACTCCACAATACGCAGAAAATTATCTGCTTCTAGGGGGTCCTTTGCTTCTGAGAAAGACGGCGGTTGAGTCGCCCGGAAATCACCATAAGAGGTGGGACGGGGCTGCGGTGGAGGAGCTACTACCTGGGCATTATTGTTCTGACTTGCCAGGAACAGCCGAAAACATCTCGTTCTGGTTCTGGACGAGTTGCTCCACAGCAGTCAACGGTGGTGGAGGAGGTGGCTGCGACGAAGCACCCTCCCCCGAAGGATCCACCGTGCGACGAGTGTTCACCATCTGCCACACAGTTTAATTACACCATTAGTCTCAGCGTTTCGGAGCCACAGACAATGATAATAATTAAGGGACATGATATGGACATGAATTTCAGAATGTAATCCATAGGAGGAAAATTTCATTAGGTGCTGAAATTGATGGAGTAAAAGTTTCGGTATGAAATTTTCAGATTGCATAACCTGGGAGATTAATTTCCATGATCTGAAATTGATAAAACCAGAAATTTTTGCTCACAATTTCAGACCGTTCATACTTAGTAAAATTTCCTTACGATTCTGAATTTTGACGGAACGAGACATATATTCATTAAACATAAGCTTAGTGTTCCATATATATTTCGAGGTGCAACCCATTTGTACACAAAAGCGCGCGATATTAACACTTCTTAGCGCGGGGTTACACGTCCAGGATTGTCCGGGCCTAGCTAGTCATCCATACCTCCTATGCTGTCAACCTACCCAAAACACAGCGACCACTACGTCCTTACGTACGTACAAGCCACTAGTTCTTGTTCTTTAGTACACTACCATTAATTTTACAAGTTTCTTTCTTAACACTAGTTAGCAGCCTAGGCATCGCTGTCGGTGTCTTCCGGGTTGTTCACATCGGAAGCATCGCTAGCAGCGTCGTCCCCATTGTTCTCCGGTGGTGGTGGCTGCAACAGATTCCAGTGAGCTGCCAGCAACGCCTGGTGGTGCTGCTGTAACGCGGCCAACTGGTGCTGGAGATTCCCTATCTCCGTGAACAGCTGGTCCATGTTGGTCTGTGCGGTCTGAAGCTGTCCATGCAGGAATTGCATGGTGGCCTGCTGGGAGTGGATGGTCTCATCCTTCTGAGCAATAGATGTCTTAGCTGCATTTAGCTCATTCAGCGCCTCAATCCGTTCCTCATCACAGAACGTAGCCATCTGCTCATGTTCTGCTCAGCCCTTTCTTTTGCCCTATCCGCGACGACACGTAGGTTATCGCTGAAGATAAGGTCATCCTGCACCTCCTTGATACGTGCAGTCAGGGCAGCGTTTTCCTGCTCCAGCTCGGTGATACGGGCGGTCAGCTGCTTGTTCTCCTCTTTTGCTGAGTAGTAGTCGTCCGTGACGTCGGTGAGACGATCGGTGAGTTCTTCCACCTCAGATCTCAGCTGATTCCTTTCAGTCAGGAGTTGCCTCGCATCCATCTATAGATCATGGTTAGGGATACATTTTAAGCAGCATTATTATCAACACTTTAAGGTAAATAAAAGCTCAAAGTAAGATACTGAAAAACAGAATGAAACTAACATCATTTACAACGTAACCGGTTCTGAACCCTCTCTGTTCTCACCCAATTTCGTCTCTGTTTGTACAGTAAAATTTACCAAAATTTATGACCAGATGCTAGAGGATTTCCTAAGCTTTCCAACGCATCCTAAAACACGAAAAAATCTTAAGCGGATCAAAAGATACGGCGATTTCCGGCTCGACTGTTTTCTGCCAAGGTTTTCTGGAAACGCCGGGAACTCAAAATTAGCTCTCTGTTTTTGTTTATTTGACCGACTTAACGAATTTTTCTTGCCAACCATGATATTAGATGAAATGTGGGGCATAACACGAGCTTTCCAGAATGGGGTAGATCATTTTATTTGGATAAGTACTTCAAAAGTTATCGCGATTTTCGTGAGATACCCGAATCTGCCAATCCGGCGGTTCGGTGAAATCTGGCAACCTTTTGCCAGGTTTTCCGGGTAAGTCATTTTCAGTACGATTCCACTCTACTATTACCTGGATCATCATGCCAGGGTGATGGTACGTGTTATGAGCTTTCCAGGTTGTTTTTAATCGTTTCGTTTGAGTGAACGATTTAAACGTTGTGACCGTTTCCGTGAAACGATAATCGGTTAGGGTTTAGTTCTCGATCGGGTGGGGTTTTCTGCCCGATTTTTGGATATCATGCACGAATTGTGTTGAGATTTTGGTGAGTTGTTCGCGACCGTGTTTTTGCATTCTTGATCAATTATCTTATGCAATTGTGATGCATGACATGAATGATGACATGAAATGCCGTCAACCTACGTCCTTTCCAAAAACAAAATACGTGATCGGTCTATATATAGCCGACCACTCGTTTTTGTGGCAACACACACACGATCTCATCACGGGAACTACACGATCTAAATTTCGTGGTTAGCGTACCTGCAAGAGACCATTTCAGAAACATTACATCAAATTCAAAAGAAACTACGAAAACAATTATTCCACAATCTCATCCACTTCTTCATATCCACATCCTTCTCATAGTAACGGCTCATAGAAAGAACCGCCTCGTGGATTGCCACGAGCCAACATTGTCCCGTATTATTACTTCCGCGGGCACGGAGCGCTAATTTAAATTGCAAACATACCTGGGCCGGGCCGTAGTTGCCAAAATTTAAACAAGCATAACTCAGGGTTAGTTTTGCCACATCTATTTCTACTGTAGACCTTACTTGAGCTTTCTATGTCGTTCCTCACCGTATAAATGTGTTGGTGATTTTTAGAATGACCCGTAGTGTACGGCATATCCCAACACGGCTCGATACCAGCTGTGACACCCCTACCTCGCGAAGCGAGAGGGATTGTCGAACAGGATCGTATCGGGAGACATTCGACGAAGCGAACGTACATTGCACATACATCCGGGATACATTCATCATTTTATTACATAGGGAAACTACTTGAGCAACAAGTTTCATACATAATCTCTTAATTATTACAAGCCATTGTTCGAATTTCAGATTACAATACATAAGTGTAGTGTTGTTTTACAATACTTGATAATGTCTTTGCGGAAGCGTAAACATCTCGACGGTACATATATATATAGCTTAGACTAGGACGACCACACCAGCCCATACGGCGTGGTCTCACTCTTGAGTCGGTGAAGCGGGAACCCACTCCACGGTCCACTCCCGAGGTTCCTCACCTTGACACACATACTTCCCGCAGCAATCACAATAATCGGGCTGCGGGAATCCTGAAAATAATTTCAACACAAACCCTGAGTATCTAATATACTCCGCAAGGCTTACCCGCCAAAAATGGTTCTAAGAACCGACCCTAACATGCAGGGGGCTTGACCTGGCTTGCGGGAACTTGCAAAAACAGCACATAAAGAATTTGTCTAACTCATATTTTAGCCAAGTTAAGAGGGTGGAAACATAATCGTAAATTTTTGTGAGCAAGACTAACAAGCATGGTGGCAATACATGAATTCAATATTCAAAAACAGCAAGCTTAATCATCATATTCTCTTATTACTACGATGCAATCTGCTCGAGACAAGTGGTACTCATCACCACGAGGGACGGCGATATATATCGATTTACACCCTGCAGGGGAAACCCAAATGCACGACATACGCATCATTTAAGAACACGTATGGCCACCTTTCACAAGATCACCATAGATATGAGCCGGGTCCGCCCTCCGAGTGTGCATTCCACATGCAACCACAGTAGCGTCGAGTCCAAGGGTAATAACACACCCTCCGTCTACTCACAAACCCGTGCATCCACCGTGACCAACACTTTGCTCAAAGGGTGGAGTTACCGTCCAACACTACGGCTCTCAAGTTACATCAGTTTACCAACTCCCATACGAAGGTATGCATTTGGTACACAACTCAATACTTGCTCGCGGAGTCACAACGAACGGTCCTTAACCGACACATACGGGGCTATGGCGCACAAGGGCCAACCTTGTCACCGCATCCTACACATGCATTTCCCCGTACGGTCTCCAATTAATCATGTGAGGGTAACCAAAATTTAATCCCTAGACCGGGTGATCTCCAAATCACTCGGTGTTGCTACCGATGAAATTATTGAGCATAGCACTAGCGATTAGGATTATACTTAACCAAGACCACGAGATACAGGAATCTAGTGCAACTAGGTTTCCGAGCAACTCCTAAACGTAAATGCACAATACATCATAGACGTATGTGAAAATAAAGAAAATTTTTAAAACATAGGTCATGCTCCGGGGCTTGCCTTGATTCGGTTCGTAGTTAGCACACTCGAACTCGCTCACTTCAAGTTGGTGCCCTCCTTGATCTTCAGCTCCGGTCGGGGTTCCTATATGAATGCACATGTAGTGTATGAGCAATGCATGAGTTCATAATTCTATAGTTCATGGAACTTTCTCAATAATATAATGTAACAAAACGTTTGCATAAATTAAACATGTTCGCGAATCGTGATGATATGGTCACGATGTTGGTATGTGTGGGTTATTTCATGGGGACAACCTTCTAATTAGGTAAACTTTCCATCATCTAGCATAAATGAACATGCTGATTTTTAGATCAAGGAAATAGGGTAGGCCTCATTAGTGAAACGAGTGGAACGAAATATCTATATGCCTAAGTGTAGCCATGTGATGATGTATAGCAATCGTAGTTATGCATTAATATTTATGTGATACCTTCTCGAATTAATTTAATTACCTACATCTCCTGGTATAATTATTACCAATCTTGTCTTCATTAAATAATGTGAAAAAGGTTGATGCTCATGTCTTAGGGTGAAGCTCTCATCACCTCTCTAAGTATTGAGCACCATTGTCATTTTATGTAAATTTAATATAACCCATCATACACAATGAATGACTGTTCTTGCCCAAAAGATGAACGTGATCATGACATGCTTAATTGTACCATGTAAGTGTGAAAAGTATTTAACCATAACAGAAAAGGAAAAAGGCAAGTTTGAGCTTAGCAAATTTTCAGCCATTTTGTTTAGCTAAGTCTGGGTTGACAGGCTGACTGTGAAGCCCTCTCAAGGTGTTCAAATCTTAATATTTTGCTATAGAACTTAGGTGAATCATGTTGGGTAATGTAAAGTATGTGGTTCAAGGTTTACAACGAACATATAGTTGTGTTATTTGGATCTGTATTTAAAAAGTTATTGAATTTCAAAAACGTCAAGTTGTCACGTGGGCATAACGGATTAGCATCTTAGAGTACTTGTATCTTTATTTTTTCTACATATGACGTACTGGGATTATGTTACTACGTTAAAGTACAAGTTATCTACTTTCCAAAGAGCCCTTGCTCATGAAGTTTGGATCCGGGGTCTAAAAGTTACATCATTTTCAAAATGCAATCTTGTTAAGCAGCGTGGTCGTGATAGCGTCTTCATCTTGCTCAAAAATTAAATTTCACTATATAATCATAGGTGTTCATGTACACCATGTTATAGTACAAGTTATAAACTTTCGAATGCACTTTGGATCACTCAAATCTGTGGCGTAAATCTCGAGATATGATTTTTCTAAAATCCTTAACGTTTACGGTTTTGTCCAGCGCGTTTCGAATTTTTCTAAGTGTGGCGCGCGGGGGGGGCTCGCCGGAGCGGCGGCGGCGCTCACCGGCGGCGCGCTAGGGCTCGCCGCAGGGGCCGGGCTTGGCCGCCTGTGCACGGTTTTCGACGGCGCACCGTTTGGTTGGGGTGGCGAGGCGGGAGGGTGAACGGAGCGTAGCTCGCGACGGCAATGGCGGAGACGATAACCTCCGGCGTGGGAGCTCGTGCTCGCCACTGCACGAGAGGAGGGGCGGCCAAGGCTGAGAGCGTCACCTGCTCGGGGGAAGCTCGGCACGGGGTCGAAGAAGGAGGAGGGGCCCGGGAGGTAGCAGCTCGTCGGAGGGGTGGCGAGGCGCGGTGGCCGGCGGCGAAGAAGATGGGATTTTCTTCTCCGTTCGGACTCGGTTGGACCTGGGAAGGAGTAGGGAGGTCCGTTAGGTTTTGGCACACCTTCCGGAGGCGGAGGCGTGACATCAGCTCACCCGAGCACCGCTCAATCGAGCTCGCCGGTGGTCATGGTGGAAACGGAGTTCTTTGCGGGTTTTTGGCGATTGGTGCTCACGGAGTAGAGGAGAGGGTTGGGAACCGGGGTTAGAGCTACTCGGGAACTTGGCGAGGTACTTGCGCGCAAATGTGGGGCATTGAACTGCGGAGGGGGCGGCGCACGGGGAAATGGTTCGGGCGGCGGCCATGGTGAAATTCCTCCCCCGCCATCGACGGCCGAGCTCTCACGCTTCCAGGCGAAGCCACATGGGCGATGGTCGACGCGTGGAGTTGCACAGCGACGCCGGACGGGCGGCGCCTAACCGGCATGGGCACCGGTGGCTAGCGCCGCCGACGGTGGCCCCGGCCACTGTGCCGGCCTCTCGTTCAAATGGGATTCCCACAAATTTACAGTTGTGCCACTGGTGCCCCTTTCTGTAATTTGCTCATAGCATTCGATCCTTTTGGAATTTTTGTAAACCAAAATTTCTGGAGGTTCAAGGCATTGTAAGGAACAACTTTTGTTATTGGCAAAAGTTTAAATTTCGCTTGTAAAAATTTACAAAAAATCATGAACAAGTGCTGTTTTAAACCTAGTTTGGATTTTTCTAGGGATTTGTGCTGCTCCAAAAATTCAGGAAAAATATCCTAAATTCATGTCTTGATGTGCTCTACCAGATTGTGCAAAAATTTGGGGTTACCACCTTGGAGAATGTTTGAGATCTCAATAGCTAGGGTTTTGGAACATTAAAAACCCTAATGAACTCTACTCCCTTATTTCATGTGACTTAGCTAATGATTTTTATTTGCACATGCAGATTTGCATTCAGTACAGTAACATCGTGAATTTGTGACACGGGGTGTCACACAGGACGTAGGGTATTACTCTCGATCCGAGGGGCCTGAACCTGTCTAAAATCGCGTGTTCCTGAGTGTTCCGTGTGTTGCACCATCGAATTCCACGCTCGTGAGGGACCGGGTAGTACTAGTGCCGAGTTTAAGACTCGACGAGTCGGTCACAGTACGGGTTGGCCCATCTAGAGAGCGGACACGGTGCCTCCGGACGGGGTGTCCTCTTGCCCTTACCGGGAAAAACCTGATAGGTGTGTCTCCTGTGGCCTGGATGCTCTCGGAGCAGTAGCGCAGCAACAGGTCACGTGCCACTAGCTGCAGCATATCCACAAAGGTTGTCCCGGTCTAGGCCGTGGTGATGTACGGGAGGCCATCTGTAGTTCCACGAAGGTTCGCTGCACGGACCTTTACTGTGCATCTAGCAATCCCATTCTGGCAGTATTGCTGCCAGCGGTACTGTGGTTTTGCTCGTATCCCATGCATACGCAGCACCCTTCGGAGGATCTCCGGGAACCCTCCCATGTCCGTGGCTGTAGTATGTTTCCACTCGCGTTCTTCGTCTCCCATCCGTAGAACAGTCAACCACATATAGGTGAGAAGGGGTTTATAGAAGAGTTTTAAATGTTTATTATCGGAGTAAGGCAAGAGTAGAGATGTATAAGTGAGGGGGAAGGGTGACTTATATATAGTGCGATGTGTCATACGTCCTAAGTCCTTAATCGCGTCCTATCGGTCGAGTATAGGCTCCGATACCATCTGCGACGCCCGAGTCCCGGGACTACATCGTGTATACGTACCAATCCCTGCAACGGTAGTTGGTACACACATAGATGATACAAATCCGATACAACAACCTTTACTTATTCCTTAAAGGGATAGTAGCTAGGGGATACATGGTCTGGATTACATTCAAAGAGGCGGATAGGCCAGCCTCACATAAAGGAAAACACACTGGAAAGCATCATAAACTCCACGAGGCAACATCGAGCGAAGGACGCGACCTACTCCTCATCTTCGTGGTATTCTCCAGCTTCGTCCGAACAAATAAGCAACGGGTGAGTACATAAGGTACTCAACAAGCTTTACCACTAGCAAGGGATATTATTCATGCAATATGGTTGTAGTCAAGGTAGGATCGAGTTTAGCGGAAAGCACGGATGCTTGGGCTTGCTACGAAGCAAAGGGATTTTTGAAGAGGAAAGAAGTTTTCATAATTTTAGTTGGTCGGACCTGGGGGAGATATTCATCAATCCCGACAGTTCCCATTCTTTGTAGATGAGCTCTCCGACCGGCGGTCATAACAGCTCCGGCACTCCAGACCAACACCATTTCTCAAAAACACACGGGCACAAGGCTGCCCACTCACACGTCAAGGATTTAATATTTGTGGCTAATCAACGTGAGCTCAAGAATTGGTGTGTCAATATACCGTGACAACGAACATCCGGATAGTTTTATACACTCTGCAGTGGTTGGTACACTTTACCCACAAGCTATATGTTCTTAGCTACGGAAGACATAACGCTGCCACCGCAACTAGGCACGCTCACAAGTCCACCCCGAATGCCCAGGGATCCGACGCGTATGACACAAGCATACCGTCCACCATACGTGCCAAGTACTTGGACTTCACCAAATGAAGGATCCCTGGACCTCCGTCATCTACTACACCCGGTTGATATGTACCGATATAATCGGCAAGGGGATGGCCCGATCTTCATGACAGTAGGTTCAAAACTAAGAGTAC
Organism: Chloris gayana; assembly: GCA_031894775.1. Taxonomy (NCBI): domain Eukaryota; kingdom Viridiplantae; phylum Streptophyta; class Magnoliopsida; order Poales; family Poaceae; genus Chloris; species Chloris gayana. Next base: position 52,813 of record JAUNZO010002356.1, read on the forward strand.
TTGCAAGAGATGACAGCGGAGAATATGATAACTTGTTGCAAGGAAGCAAAGTAAACGGGTAAAGTTGCTCAAAAACAACGGGATAACTAACTTTATACCTAGCCAAGGTTGGATGCAACCAAGCGACGGGGAGAGAGGCACCGAAACCGCGAAGACTTCGACTCGATCGCCGAAGGACCGCATAACCACAATCGGCGCTAATCCACACAAGACGGGGCAGCCGTACTGGAACCCGTAGAGCACGAATTAGTAGATCTCGGAGAGATCTCTCCACAAGTTCAAGAAGAACAAGGAAGAACAAGGGTTGAGTAAACACTCGGACAGCTCGGCTGCAATATCACTGGAATAATCTCAATTCATCCAAAGTTTTTTTCTGCCTTTTGGCTTACAAATAAGAGGTATTTATACTAACAACTAGTCCCAAAAATAGATGTGAACTGAAAGAGCAACGTGGGAAGGTGGAAGGCCAATTGGCTTGATTATTCATGTAGTGGTCGTCAATTTCCGCGTGTCTTCTGGCCTTCTGAGTGCTGTTCAATGTTTTGATCATAACTCCACTTAGGAACGTCCAAAAGACGCGGGACCAGATGAGTTGGAAAGCTCATTTGATAACCTTTCACCCCATGTGTAGCATGCTTCACGAAATATTGAAGAGTGATACTGTTTCTTCATGACAGTTCTGCTAGGCCGAACTGGTTCGACGTAGTTCTCCTCTCTGGTTCAGTCTTGGCGTGTCCTTGTCACCCTGCTTGGTGAACCTAAATAATAGCAACATGCACGATTTAGGAAGTATATAATTCTCATTAATAAATGGAATTTCACAAAGTAGCGCGTGCACCTCTTGTTGTAGTTGTTTTGCTCGGTTACGAGTAATTGGTCCATCGAAGACATGAGCTGGTGCAGCTTGACTTGATGATTGTTCCATCTTGCTTGATGTAGTCGGTATACTTGATGGTGTGGTTGGCGTGTGCATATCATCCTCCCCGCTTGAAAAGAGTCGTCCTCGACTCGTCCGATGCAAAGAATGGAGAGAGGTCGGACACATTGAAACTGGTGCTCACACCATAAGTACTTGGCAGATCAATTTCATAAGCGTTGTCGTTGATATTGCGTAGAACTTTGAATGGGCCGTCAGCCCGAGGTTGCAACTTGCTCTTGCACAACTCTGGAAAACGATCCTTTCGAAGGTGCACCCAAACCAAGTCCCCTGGTTCGAACAGCACCTTCCTGCGACCCTTGTTAGCGTGCTTCTCATACTGCTTGGTCATCTTTTCAATATTAGCCAGAGTTCGATCATGAATGTTCTTGACAAATTCAGCTCGCTTGCTTGCGTTGAAGTTCACACGTTCCTGCATGGGTAAAGACAAAAGATATATGGGAGCAGTGGGTTTGAATCGATATACAATTTCAAATGGAAAAAATCTAGTGGTCGAGTGTACTGCCCTATTGTATGCAAACTCAACATGTGGCAAGCTTTCTTCCCATAGTTTCAGGTTCTTCTTAAGGACGACTCACAGCAACATTGATAGTGTTCGATTGACAACTTCAGTTTGGCCGTCCGTTTGCGGATGACATGTGGTGGAGAACAGCAGTCTTGTCCCAAGTTTTCTCCACAATGTCTTCCAAAAGTAGCTTAAGAACTTGGTGTCACGATCCGACACAATGGTACGTGGCACACCATGTAGTCGCACGATTTCCCTGAAAAATAATTCAGCAATATGGGAAGCATCGTCGCTCTTGTGGCAAGGAATAAAATGTGACATTTTGCTGAAGCGATCAACCACGACAAAAATCGAATCCCTTCCCCTTTTGGTCCGTGGTAACCCAAGAACAAAATCCATTGAAATGTCCTCCCAAGGTGTATTAGGAATAGGAAGAGGAGTATATAAACCATGAGGGTTCAGACGAGACTTAGCTTTGTGGCAGTTTTCGCAGCGAAGAACATGTGTCTCTACATCTCGTCTCATTTTTGGCCAAAAGAAATGGTCGGCCAGCACTTGCTCCGTCTTCTTGGCTCCAAAATGGCCCATAAGTCCACTTGCATGAGCTTCCTGCACGAGTAAAATTCGAACAGAGCAATCTGGAATACAAAGTTTGTTAACGCGAAATAAAAATCCATCATGCAGATGATACTTTTCCCATCCTTTGCCATTACCGCACTTGGCATATGGTTCAGCAAAGTACGAGTCAGTGGCATATAATGCCTTTATACTTTCCAATCCGAGAATTTTAGCATCAAGTTGTGTGAGCAAAGCATGACGTCGAGATAAAGCATCAGCTACAATATTGTCTTGACCTTTCTTATATTTGACAATATAAGGAAAGGACTCAAAAAATTCACTCCACTTAGCATGTCGTTCATTCAGTTTTAGTTGTCCCTTAAGATGTTTCAATGATTCATGGTCGAATGTATCACAAATTCTTTAGGATAAAGGTAGTGTTGCCAAGTTTCCAAACTCCGAACGAGAGCATATAATTCTTTATCATAAACTGAATAATTCAAAGTTGGACCACTTAGCTTTTCACTGAAGAATGCAATTGGTCTCTTTTCTAGCATCAGCACGCCTCCAATCCCAACTCCACTTGCATCACATTCAATTTCAAATGACTTGTTGAAATCTGGAAGTGCAAGGACTGGGGCTGTTGTGAGCTTCTTCTTCAATTCTTCAAAAGCCTTTTGTTGTGCTTCTCCCCATATGAAAGGTACGTCTTTCTTGGTCAGCTCATTGATTGGCGCAACGATTGTGCTGAAATCTTTCACGAATCGCCGATAAAAACCAGCAAGTCCAAGGAAACTTCTCACTTGGCTCACGTTCTGTGGAGGTGTCCATTCGTGTACAGCCTTGACTTTCTCATCATCCACCTCCACGCCTTGTCCTAAAACAACAAAACCAAGGAAAACTACCTTGTCGGTGCAGAAGGTGCACTTCTCAACGTTTGCGTACAACTTTTGTTCACGCAGGACAGCAAGCACGCTCTGGATACGTGCGACATGTTCTTCAAGAGTCTTGCTGTAGATTAGGATATCATCAAAATAAACCACAACAAATTTACCAATGAAAGTTCTAAGCACATGATTCATTAATCGCATAAATGTACTAGGTGCATTGGTTAAACCGAAGGGTAGTACTAACCATTCATACAATCCAAATTTTGTTTTAAAGGCAGTTTTCCACTCATCTCCTTCTTTCATATGAATCTGATGATAGCCACTTCTTAAATCAATTTTAGTGAAAAAAATAGCACCATTAAGTTCATCAAGCATATCATCTAAGCGAGGAATGGGATGCCTATATCTTACGGTGATGTTGTTAATTGCGCGACAATCCACACACATTCTCGAAGACCCATCTTTCTTAGGCACTAAAAGAACAGGAGCAGCACAAGGGGAAAGACTTTCCTGTACATACCTTTTTTCATCAATTCCTCCACTTGTCGCTGAATTTCTTTTGTCTCCTCAGGGTTGGTGCGGTATGCAGCCCTGTTCGGAAGTGACGCACCAAGAACCAAGTCGATTTGATGCTCGATCCCTCTCTTAGGTGGCAGCCCTGGTGGTACTTCGTCCGGAAAGACATCTTCATATTCCTGCAAGACATTCCAAATAGTACTCGGCAGGGTAGAGGGTAAGGCATCAGTAGAAAGAAAAGTGTCCTTGTACAGAAGTACAAAGAACATGGCATCGGGTTCACTCAATTCTTTGATATCCCCTTTCCTAGCTAGCCATCATTACTAAACCCTCTTTTCCCAATTTCTGGATTCTTTGCAGCTGCGGGGTTTGATGTGCCTGTGGACACTCTTCCTTTCTATTTTTGTGGCTCACTCGCAAGTGGTGCTCGCTCTCATGCTGTTTCTTCTTGATATCATCCTTCAAAATTTCTGCCGGTGTCAAAGGAAGCAAGGAAATTCGCTCTCCTTTGTACACCAAAGACAGCTTGTTGGTCCTTCCAAAAATCTAGACATCACGATCATATAGCCATGGTCGACCGAGCTGCAACTGGCAGGCTCGCATAGCCACCACGTCGCACTCCACATGATCATTGTATTTACCAACAGAGAATGGTACAGTCACAATATTACTGACACGCAGCGCACCACAATCATTAAGCCACTGCATCTTGTATGGGCTAGGATGACGCCGTGGTTTCAGTCCCAATCTGTCCACCAATTCTTGGCTAGCAATATTGTTGCAGCTGCCATTATCAACGATGATGCGACACACCTTATCTTTTATTAGTCCACGGGTATGGAACAAATTATGTCGCTGCCCATTGTCTTCCTTTTCTGCTGTTACACTAACCACTCGTAGAGAAATAAAGCAATTATGTTCTCCTTCTTCAGGCTGGATCTCATTCCCTTCCTCCTCAAGTTCTTCATCAAACATCGGTCCAACATCTTCCGGATCACTCTCGGATTCCCATTCACCTTTCTCATTCAACAACATGGTCCTCTTGCTTAGGCATTGGGCAGCAAATTTCCCACGGCCGTGGTATTTATGGCACACAATTTCTCTGCTTTGAGAAGAAGATGTAGCTCCCAAGATATTGCTTTGGGCTGCTGAACTTGCAGCGGGTCGCTGCTGAGTTGCTGGTGATGACGCTGTGGACGCTGACATCTTCGATGGAACAAATGATGGAGATGACTTGGCTGCAGCTCCTTGAGATCGTCCACCACCATAGGAAGTACTTGACTGCTGTTTGCGCCATGGGGCAGCAATAGAATGACCGCCATAAGATTTTCCACGTGACTCTTGCTGAATCTTCTTCTTTGTTCTGATAGCTTGATCAACAAGATCCTGCAAGGTACGATATGGAAACATCTCCACAAAATCAGAAATTTCTTCATTAAGACCTCCTAGAAATCTTGCCATCGTTGACTCTGCATCTTCTCCTATTCCAGCCCGCACCAACAGTATCTCCATCTCCTTGAAATACTCATCAACTGATCTCTTCCCTTGCTTTAACATTTGCAACCGGTTCCTAAGATCACGCTGATAGCTAGATGGCACGAATCGCCTTCTCATCACTTGCTTCATCTCCTCCCATGTATTGATATATCCTCGTCCCAAATCACGTTGATTCTCCTGCACTTGGTTCCACCAAGTGAGAGCGTATCCAGAGAATTCCACCGAAGCAAGATTCACACGGTGCTCAGCTGAAAGATTATGTACTCGAAATATTTGTCACACTGCTCAGCCCATTCAAGAAATTCATCAGCATTCTCGTTTCCAGTAAACTTTGGAATACTCAACTTGACACGAGCGATGTTATCTGGGTTGTCATGAGGACGACGACCACGATGGTATTTCCTTTCTTCGAAATCAGCATGTCGGTGATGGCGACGCCGGTCATACCTGATGAGGACATCACACCCTCAGATATAACCAACACTCCTCTAATGCACATACATAATTCAAGGACAAAAACTAGAGCACGACAATTGAATTTACGGGTGAGCATGTTCCTAATGATCTTTTTACTTATATTTGAGAATATATTACTACCTAATAAGTTAATTATTGTTAGGAACAGGAAAACCAGTCTAATGCAACGGTTTTTATCACAACAATGTGTTTTTTGTTGCAATATATGGGATTTATTGCTGCAGTAGTTAATTTTGGTTGCCATAGGTTGACATGTTGCCACCAATTATGTATTGTTGGGATTTGAACTTTTTGGTTGCAACAAATAGGATATATCACAACTAATATTTTTGCGTTGTAATTATGCTGAAGTTATGGCCACACACTTTGCAATGGTGGCAATAGTTTTCTATGTCGCAACAAATGTAGGTTGTCGTTAATCATACCATCATGTGTTGCAAAAGAGTCTATGTTATGCCAACAAAAAATGAACTGTTGTGATATGGTTCTTACATATAGCAACACAATTCAACGTTGTTGCAAATGAGTCTTAGATATTGCAACACAAACTTGAAAATTGTTGCAATGAGTCTTTGATATAGCAAGGAACACATGGATCATTGTTACAGTCAAAGTTTTATATATTGCAACAAAATGTTGTCCTTGCTTTTTGCACAGTAAAGACTAATGTCAATAGATGCTTTGTTGCTGCTCCAATTTTGTCCATAGACCTGTTTTCTGTAAACTTAAAATTTTCATTAATATAGCCCAGTCATGGCATTCCTCATTTGGCCCAACACATATGCACTAAAGATATTATTTGTCCGGCCTATCCCATGTCTATGTTTTTCATAGCCCAATCATGACATATCTTATTTGGTCCAACCCATATGCACTAACGAGATTATTTGACCTGTCCTGTGTAGCCCATGTATTTGTTTATGCAAATGGTACAGTTCTTGAGATGTATGTGTATCCATAGATTTGGCCCAACACACAAATTAAAAAAATGATACTTGTAACCCACGGCCCACAGACCATTTCCTTTTGGTCCCTATGGCGACTAGTCATGGCCAAACGGGCCGCCCGGCACGGCACGGCCCGAGCCCGAAAAGGCCCGGCCCATTTACATTTCGGGCCGGCACGGCACTAATTTACTTTCGGGCCGTGCCGTGCCGGCCCACGGACCTGGGTGTCGGCACGTGGCACGGCCCGAAAATATTTTTCGGGCTATTCGGACCGTGCCTGGCCGTTAAGCCCACGGGCTTAACAGCCCAATAAGTATTTTTCGGCCCAATAATGTTAAAAAACTTGAAAAAATAGATAAAAACATATCAAGATGGATATTTGAACCTTGAATCTCTAAGGTACAAGTCAAATGCTTTACCACTAAAGCACTTCACCATTAGTGTTAAGTATAAAACATGTATATTATTTAATTTCGTGCCGTGCTTTATCGGGCCAAAAGTGTGGCCCGTCGGGCTTCATCGGGCGCGTCCAATCACGTGCCGGGCCGGGCCGCCTGTCGTGCCCTACCCTCGGCCCGAGCACGGCCCGACGGTACGTGCTTGAGCCAGCCCGGCCCGAAATCAATCCGTGCCGTGCCGGGTTCGGGTCGGGCCAAAAAAGCGTGCTTCGGGCCTGCCCGTTTAGCCGGCTCCGTTTGGCCATCATTAATGGCGACACACGGACGCACTGACCGTTCCTAGACTCTCCAGGTCGGTTTCCAATTTCGTAGAGGTATTGATCCTGTAACACCTCGATTTTCAAAATTCGCAATAAAATAAAATTTGATTTATTTTATTAGGATGCTAGTATTTATCCTAGGTTAAGAATTAAATTTCCATTTAAATTAATTATTTTATTATTATTTATAAAATCATGTTTGTTGCATTCATGCTTGATAGTTGCATTAGGTTTTATTTGTTTGAAAACTTGATTTCGAAAATCGAATAGAATTCGTTCGAATTTAAATTGCAAATTAGAAGTTAGAAATAAGAAAAGAAAAATAGAAGAAGGAAAAAAACCCAACCCTGGCCATGGGCCGAAATTTCCCGGCCCAATCCCCTTTTCCCTTCCCTTTTCTTCTTCCCTGCTGCGACCCGGCTCGGCTCGGCCAACTCCGCTCCCAAGCCCGCGCGAGCCCGTCCCCAACCTAAAGCGAATCGGAGGTGAATCCGCGGTCGATTCCGATCAACTTTGGAGTGCGTGCCACCCCGCACCCCTATAAAACGTGCCGCACCCAATGCCCCCTTTTTCCGCAACCAAAAGCCCCAAGGTCTCGAGCCCTAGCCGCCGCCATCACCGCCGTGAGCCTGCGTCTCGTCGCGCCGCCGCCTGGAGCGTCCGCACCGCCCGTGGACCCCGTGCCGGCCTCCGTGACGACCCACCGCCACCACCAGCAAGACCCGCCACCGCCCGTCGCTCGAATCGCCCCGCGACGCCGCCGAAGAGCTCCGCCGCCCGTCGTCGTCGCAAGCCGTCCCCGCCCTCTCCCGTCGTCGCGCGACCCCTTGAGTGAGTTCGCCGTGCTCCCCGCTCCACGTAGGACCCACCCGCACCGAGTTTTGTGCACCGAGAGAGCTAGAACGGCCAAGCTCCGGCGAGAACCCTAATGGCGCCGCCGTCTCCGCTCGCCGCCGGTGCGAAGTGTGACATCCCATGTCACATAATAGCACGTAAGCGAGTGTCAAAACCTTAAGTGCAGGAATTGAGCACTAATTAAGGAGTGAACACATGAAATAATGAATTAGAGTATTTAAAAAAAAATTTAAAATTCAAATGTAGTTTAAACCCAACAATTTAAAACTCAATGATCCTCAACAAAAGTATGCAAATATTTTTGCAGATCCTTGTAGAGGAGATCAAAACATGATTTTAGAACATTTTTACTAAATTTTTAGAGTGGCATATTTTCATAGAAAATTCCAACCGAGTTTGAAAACAGCAGACGATTCACGAATTTTTGTAAATTTTTACAAGCAGAATTTGAACTTTTGCCTATAACAAAAATGTTCATCACAATCCACTGAACCCCCACAAATTTTGGTTTGCAAAAATACCAAGCACATTAATTTCTATGGACAAAAACAGAATCGGTACTCGATGGCAAAATGGTAAATAAGTGGGAACTTACGTGAATAGCAATGACACGGTGGCCGGGGCCACCGGCCGGAGGCGCTCGCCGCCGGCGCCCATGCCGGATTAGGCACCGCCGTCCTCGCGCGCCTGTGCAGCCCCACGCGTCGTCCATCGCCGTTTCCCTTCGCACGGAAGCCGGCGCCCACGGCCGTCGATGGCGGTGGCCATTTTCCACCATGGCTGCCGCCCTAGAGTCATCCTCGTGCGCCGCACCTCTCCTCACCCGCAGCTCCTCCATTGCGTGCGCAAGTGCTCCCCATCTCCCTACGCAGCCCCGGCTCTCTCCTCCGACCATCGCCTCCTCCCCTAAGCACCTCAATTTCGCAAAAATCAAAACCGAGCTTCCGGTTCCGCCATCCACGCCGTCGAGCTCAATTGCTTGTGCTCGGGTGAGCTCATGTAGTGTCCTGCCTCCGAAAGGTGCCCAAGGGTCTGGCTAACCTCCTTGTTGCTTCCCAGGTCGAGCCAAGCCCGGACGGCGACGGATTCTCTTTTCTTCTCCACCGCCGGTCCACCGAACCCCGCCACCTCGTCGACGCCGACCATCTCCAAAGCTTCTTCGCCTGCACCCAACCCACGCCGCGCATCTACACACGCAGGTGATGCCCTCAGCCTTGACCGCCCCCCTTCCGTGCGACGGTGAGCATGAGCCACCCCGCCGCGAGATCTCCCCTGCCGCGTCGCCATCGCGCGGCATGCCTCGCTCGCTCTCCCGCCTCGCCACCCCAACCAAACGGTGCGCCGTCGAAAACCATGCACGGACGGCCAAGCCCGACCCCTGCGACACCCTCTAGCACGTCGCCGGCGAGCACCGCCGCCGCCTCAGACGAGCTCCCCGCGCGCCAACACTTAGACAAAATTCGAATCGCGCTGGCACAAGAGTAAAAACTGTGAACTTCAAGCATTTTAACAATTTCATAACTTCAATTATATAGCTCGGATTCGAACGATTCAAGATGTTTTAGAAAGTTTGTAACTTGTACTTTAAAATAAATCAAAAGAACTCATATGTTTATATGACAAAAATGAAAGATTGAGCAATCTAAAGTTGCTATCACGGCCACGAAGCTTAACAGGATTGCATTTTAGAAATTGCGTAACTTTCATATTATAGATCCAAAGTACTTGACCAAGCATCTGTTGGAAAGTAGAGGATGTGTACTTTGGCATGGTAGCATAATCCAAGTACTTTCTGTGTGGATAATAAAAGATCCGAGTACTTTAAAGTGCTAACCCGTTAAGGACACATGACAACTTTGCATTTTAAAAATTCAATAACTTTTGCTATACAAATCCAAATGATGCAAATGAACATTCGTTGGAATCCTTAAAGAATGTACTTTAGATGACCACAATTGGTTTACCCAAGTTCTATGGCTAAAAGTTAAGTTTAGGCCCCTTAAGAAGGCTTCACGATAAGCCCTAGATTGGACTTAAAAATGAAACGGTTTTGTAAATAAAACTTCACCAAATTTGAACACACCATTTCAGTTAGCATGGTTCATCATATCACACATGGTTCTGGTGCATTTGAGCATGTCATGATAAATATTAACATTTTCCTTAAGTACACTATTTTTGCATTGTCCTTGCATCATTGGAAAGGCTTATGAAAATTCATATTTTCTTTTGGTGCTCAGTCATAAGAAAAGTTATGTTTCATCATGGGGATTTTATTTAGAAGTGTTTTATTGCTTAATTGCTGTCTATAAGTTGCTATGTTAAAATATGCATAGAATGACACATAGCCATATTGCAATATCTAACTCATATGCAAGTGCTCTCAATATTGCCTATAGGTTATTATGCACACACTTAAAAAAAATGTTAACATAACCATACCAATATTTTTACATAATCACAAAGGGTATTCAAAAATAGGAATTTTAGTTGTGTTACCATAATTTTTGCTAAAGGTTAAATAGCCCAACAAATTCAGTAAAAGCCGAAAACATATTCTGGTGTAGGATTTTTATTAATTTTTGCAGGCCGAATCTCAAGAAAAGTTCTATATAAAAGTTGTCCCAAATTTCATTCTACACACCCACAAAAATTGGCAACCCCAACAAAAATCACGTTGACTTACTCTTGACTGCAACAGTACCATTGGCAGAATTTTCAACTTTGTGGGACCCACCGTTTCTCTCTTATCCCTTAGTTTCCTTCTCTCCTAAGTCTCCCACCGGTTGTACACCTCAGGGACTTCACCAGGACGTCCCCCTCCTCCTGCATATGGTCAAGATCCAAGCCAAGTCAAGTCTTCATCTTCCTCTTTTCTTTCTCCTCCAAGAACAACCACCATAGCTACCCACCATGAAACTCCATGCCATGGCTCACCTTGGCATGAGCAAGGGCAGCAAAAGCCTTCACTTGGACTCCCTCCAACCTTTGCATGATTTGTTTTTGGTTGATCCCAAGCTCTCCCTTAGGTATGACATGAACACTACTTCTAGTTTCACCAGTCGATTTTTGCTTCTCCGGTGAGCTCTTTCTTGAACTTTAGCTCACCATGGTTGTATCACTTCCTTATCCATATTTTGCAACCATCTCTCATGCTCAAATCACAGCCCTATCCTAAGAAAATAGAAGATCCAAATATACACATGAGCTCTGATTTTGTTTTACTGTTCACACACCCTAAATCCAGAAAAACGGTAAATCTGTTAGCTACTTTAAACAAATTCATATCTCCTGAAATAAAAATGAAAAAAAATGCAAACTAAAATGTTTTGGCATCCTTGAAGCATGAACTTTGCAATGGTCAAATGTTTTACCTATGTTTCTGTACAATAAAATAAAGTTTTATGCAAAAAGAAATGGCATCATGTTAAGCTTTTAAAACCCATATTAAAATCTTGAAGAATGTCAAATTTATGAGAGTTGACATGAGCACTTTACATAACATATTGGACCCTCTGATACATGGCTTTTATGCATTCATACATGTTTTCATCATATTTATTATTATGTGCTTAGCTAGCACATATGTGCATCTAAAGGTTTAGTTAGCAAAAACGCAAACAAAAATGTCATATTATTTGTTTCTGGTGCTTATTATGAGCAAATGATGTTCTACCATAGAATTCATGTTTAGAAATGTTAAGTCATAATCATTGCCTCATGTATTGCCATATACCATGATGTGTATAATTCACGTTAAGCTTTGCACTTCATGCATAATCATCATCTACCATGCCCTCTTTCGTGTACATGGCAGCAAGGTAGTTCATATAGGTTTGTCTCCAATACATCATATGTCATGCTCATGTTGCCATATAGTAACACTAGCTAAGTCTTATACAAACTACTTGCCATACTGGTGTTTCATTTTCAACCTAGACCATGTGCTTTTATGATACACAGTCTATGTTTCTTTTAATTAGAAGGTTGTCCCCATGACATATCCTGTATAAATTATCATCATAAGAAATCATCTTCATCTCCACATGAACATATTTATTTTATGCAAACATTGCATTAGATTTCCTTATTGAGAAAGTTCCATGAATAAAATATATGTGTATGCATCCATACTCACATCATGCATTGCATCCATATAGGGACCCCGACCGGAGAAAGAGATCACGAAGAGGATCCCGCTGAATGGAACTTGATTGAGAGTGCTAACTTCAAACAAAGCCAAGGCAAGCCCCGGTGCATCATCCCACTTGTTTAGTTTTTGGTTTAAATTCACATATGTCTATATTTATGTATTGTGCACTTACGTTTAGGAGTTGATCGCAACCCTAGTTGCATTATGATCCCTCTTGCCTATGGTCTTTGGATAGGTATAATCTTTTTCGATAGAATGGCTATGCTTAAATGAGTCGCCGGTAGCAACACCGAGTGGTTAGGAGACCTCTCGGTTTAGGTTTTAAATATGGTTACCTCTCACATGATTAAATTGGAGACTGTACGGGGAAGAGCATGTGTAGGATGCGGTGACAAGGTTGGCTCTTGTTCGCCATAGCCCCGTGCGTGTCGGTTAAGGACCGTTCGTTGTGACTCCGCGAGCAAGTATTGAGTTGTGTACCAAATGCATACCTTCGTATGGGAGTTGGTAAACTGATGTAACTTGAGAGTCGTAGTGTTGGACGGTCTCTCCACCCTTTGTGCAAGGTGTTGGTCACGGTGGATGCACGGGTTTGTGAGTAGATGGAGGGTGTGTTATTACCCTTGGACCCGACGCTACTGTGGTTGCATGTGGAATGCACACTCGGAGGGTGGACCCGGCTCATATCTATGATAATCTTGTGAAAGGTGGCCATACGTGTTCTTAAATGATGCGTATGTCGTGCATTTGGGTTTCCCTGCAGGGTGTAAATCGATATATATCGCCGTCCCTCGCGGTGATGAGTACCACTTGTCTCGAGCAGATTGCATCGTAGTAACAAAGTGAATATGATGATTAAGCTTGCTGATTTTGAAGAATTACTTCATGTATTGCAACCATGTTTTGTTAGAAATGCTCACTAAATTTATATTCATGTTCCAACCCCTTTAAATTGGCTAAAACATGAATTTTTCAGAAAAACATAGGTGCTGTTTTTGGCTATTTCCTGCAAACCCGGTCAGCCCCCTGCATACTAGGAGTCGGTTTTAGAAACCATTTTTGTCGGGTAAGACTTGCGGAGTATATTAGATACTCAGGGCTTTGTTGTTAACATTTTGTGCAGATGAGATTGTCGAGAAGAATGGGCACATCTACGGGCTGATGTGTCACATTTTAGGCAACTATCGTCGAGATTATCTTTACGCTTCCGCTCATTGTATATTAATGTATTGAAATCTGAATTTCGAACTCTATGTATAATAATAACTTTAACTTCAGATGTAGAATATGTCACTCATGTAACATAAATATGTATAAGGAAATGGTGGATGTATCGTTAACGTATGTGCAATGAACGTTCGCTTCGTCGAATGTCTTCCGATACGATCCTGTTCGACAACCCCTCTCGCTCCGCGAGGTGGGGATGTCACAGCTGGTATCAGAGCTAAATCGGGATATGCCGTACGTTAATGATCATTCTTAAAAAAATTGCAAACGTGTTTTCGGTGAGGAACGACTTAGTAAGCCCAATTAAGGTCTATAATAGTATAGAAGGTGGCAAACTAACCCTGGGTTATGATTGTTTAATATCTTGCATCTACGGCTTGGCCAAGGTATGTTCGCAATTTAAAATTAGCGCTCCGTGCCCGCGGAAGTAATAATACGGGACAATGTTGGCTCATGGCAATCCACGAGGCGATCCCTTCAATGGATCGTCACTCTATATGATAGTAGAACTGTGATTTGTTTTCGTAATTTCTTTTGAATTTGATGTACTGTTTCTGCAATGGATCTTCTGCAGGTACGCTAACCACGACCCATAGATCGTGTAGCAATCGTGTTGAGAACGTGTGTGTGTTGCCACTAAAAATTGCGAGTTGGTCGGCTATATACCGATCACGCCTTAATTTTGGAAAGGACGTAGGCACCGGCATGTTCATCTCATCATTCATGCCATTCATAACATATGCATATCACACATGTGCATGAACTCAAAGTTATCGAACATAAATAACTCATCAAGTCACCGTATCAAAAACACAAGAAAACATGATTCGGGCAGAGAAATACCACCCGCCTGCCAGTAAATTTCCACCCGATAATCAGTTCTGCGAAACGATCATAACTATTTGGTTGCTAATCCAAATGGAATGATTGACCCCAATCTAGAAAGCTCATGATATGTGCCACAACCCTGTAATCACAATCAGGATGAAAAAGAAGTCTAAACGAACAAAAATACACCTACCCGAAACCCTAGCAAAAGTTGCCAGATTGGCAGATTTCGCGTGTTTCGCGAAATCGCCATAACTTTTGCGTTACTTATCGAAATAAAGCGATCTACCCCATTCTGGAAAGCTCATGATATGCTCCACATTTTATTTAGTATCAAGTTGGTCAGTAAAATTCGTTAAGGTGGTCAAATAGGCGAAAACAGAGAGCAAGTCGAATTGTCATAAGTCGCCAGAGTTGCCAGAAATTTTGGCAGAACCCGATAGAGTCGGAAATCGCCGTAACTTTTGATCCGCCTAATCTTTTTATGTGTTTTAAGATACGTTGGAAAGCTTGTAAAGTTCTCTAGCCTTTTGATAAGGTTTGGGTAAATTTTAATGTTCATACCAGAGGTAAAACAGCAAGACCTTGTAACCTGTTTTTGGCATTGTCGGTAGTGGGCAGAATTGCCAATGTCATTGCCAAGTCTAATTGCCTTCTTTTAATACACATTTCATCTTACAAAGATTATGCTAGTTCACTTGGAATAATACTATGTTGGCCATGCTATTTAACTTGTTTCAAAAATCTACCACCCCCGGCAAATAATGATGATGACGCCGCTACCGCCACTTCCGATGTCAACAACCCGTTTGTGCCTTCCGACACCGATAGCAATGCTTAGGTGTTGTTGTTGGTTCTGTGTAGCGTATGCAAATGAATGTAGTAGGCTAGATTAAAATAGTGGCTTGTAATCGCGTAAACAATAGGTGGTGATGTCTTTTGTTGTACTTAAGGCATCCTAATAAGTAATCCAAAACATTATAACCAAAAGCTTCGCAACATGGATGAATTTCAGGTGCTATCCCAAATTGTCGGCCACTAATTTCCAACCCCGCGAACCAATCATTAGAAACCATTTGGTCTCAACCCAAAGTTGTTTTCATTCTTCCCCTCACTTGGAATCATTACCATCATTATTAGTAAAACCTCCCGAGTGAATCCTGAAACTATTGATCATCCAACCTTTTATTATGCTAAGTTGTACCGAGAGCAGAATTCAATTTAGTGGATATGTGATTCCAAATTGCCATCTTGTTTTTGGATTGTGCCGGTTCGCCTAGGCGCTTCTCAAAGCCAAAGATAGGCTATATGGAAATGCAGGCTGCTAAATCAGAATTTGGTGAGAGAATTCGAATATGATGTTTTTCGGAACGGATGGCGTATGACCGGGATACGCAACCGGAAAGAAGAATGTCATGTTTGGAGACTCGTTAGTACTATTAGCCGTATCTCCATCCCACGAGCCTCACACATTGAAATCGACATGGTCTTACCATGATCATGGAACTTCTGGTTGTACCCCAAAATTCTGAATCATTCTTGTCCCAACGTTATCAGTCATCTTTACCCCCCATAACTCCGTGCAAATCTCGGGACGAGATTTCTTTAAGGGGAGGGCTGTGACATCCCATGTCACATAATAGCACGTAAGCAGTGTCAAAACCTTAAGTGCAGGAATTGAGCACTAATTAAGGAGTGAACACATGAAATAATGAATTAGAGTATTTAAAAAAAAAATTTAAAATTCAAATGTAGTTTAAACCCAACAATTTAAAACTCAATGATCCTCAACAAAAGTATGCAAATATTTTTGCAGATCCTTGTAGAGGAGATCAAAACATGATTTTAGAACATTTTTACTAAATTTTTAGAGTGGCATATTTTCATAGAAAATTCCAACTGAGTTTGAAAACAGCAGCGATTCACGAATTTTTGTAAATTTTTACAAGCAGAATTTGAACTTTTGCCTATAACAAAAATTGTTCATCACAATCCACTGAACCCCCACAAATTTTGGTTTGCAAAAATACCAAGCACATTAATTTCTATGGACAAAAACAGAATCAGTACTCGATGGCAAAATGGTAAATAAGTGGGAACTTCGTGAATAGCAATGGCACGATGGCCGGGGCCACCGGCCGAGGCGCTCGCCGCCGGCGCCCATGCCGGATTAGGCACCGCCGTCCTCGCGCGCCTGTGCAGCCCCACGCGTCGTCCATCGCCGTTTCCCTTCGCTCGAAGCCGGCGCCCACGGCCGTCGATGGCGATGGCCATTTTCCACCATGGTCGCCGCCCTAGGTCATCCCCGTGCGCCGCACCTCTCCTCACCCGCAGCTCCTCCGTTGCGTGCGCAAGTGCTCCCCATCTCCCTACGCAGCCCCAGCTCTCTCCTCCGAGCATCGCCTCCTCCCCTAAGCACCTCAATTTCGCAAAAATCAAAACCGAGCTTCCGGTTCCGCCATCCACGCCGTCGAGCTCAATTGCTTGTGCTCGGGTGAGCTCATGTAGTGTCCCGCCTCCGAAAGGTGCCCAAGGGTCTGGCTAACCTCCTTGTTGCTTCCCAGGTCGAGCCAAGCCCGGACGGCGACGGATTCTCTTTTGTTCTCCACCGCCGGTCCACCGAACCCCGCCACCTCGTCGACGCCAGCCATCTCCAAAGCTTCTTCGCCTGCACCCAACCCACGCCGCGCATCTACACACGCAGGTGATGCCCTCAGCCTTGACCGCCCCTCTTCCGTGCGACGGTGAGCATGAGCCACCCCGCCGCGAGATCTCCCCTGCCCGCGTCGCCATCGCGCGGCATGCCTCGCTCGCTCTCCCGCCTCGCCACCCCAACCAAACGGTGCGCCGTCGAAAACCATGCACAGACGGCCAAGCCCGACCCTGCGACACCCTCTAGCACGTCGCCGGCGAGCACCGCCGCCGCCTCCGACGAGCTCCCCGCGCGCCAACACTTAGACAAAATTCGAATCGCGCTGGCACAAGAGTAAAAACTGTGAACTTCAAGCATTTTAACAATTTCATAACTTCAATTATATAGCTCGGATTCGAACGATTCAAGATGTTTTAGAAAGTTTGTAACTTGTACTTTAAAATAAATCAAAAGAACTCATATGTTTATATGACAAAAATGAAAGATTGAGCAATCTAAAGTTGCTATCACGGCCACGAAGCTTAACAGGATTGCATTTTAGAAATTGCGTAACTTTCATATTATAGATCCAAAGTACTTGACCAAGCATCTGTTGGAAAGTAGAGGATGTGTACTTTGGCATGGTAGCATAATCCAAGTACTTTCTGTGTGGATAATAAAAGATCCGAGTACTTTAAAGTGCTAACCCGTTAAGGACACATGACAACTTTGCATTTTAAAAATTCAATAACTTTTGCTATACAAATCCAAATGATGCAAATGAACATTCGTTGGAATCCTTAAAGAATGTACTTTAGATGACCACAATTGGTTTACCCAAGTTCTATGGCTAAAAGTTAAGTTTAGGCCCCTTAAGAAGGCTTCACGATAAGCCCTAGATTGGACTTAAAAATGAAACGGTTTTGTAAATAAAACTTCACCAAATTTGAACACACCATTTCAGTTAGCATGGTTCATCATATCACACATGGTTCTGGTGCATTTGAGCATGTCATGATAAATATTAACATTTTCCTTAAGTACACTATTTTTGCATTGTCCTTGCATCATTGGAAAGGCTTATGAAAATTCATATTTTCTTTTGGTGCTCAGTCATAAGAAAAGTTATGTTTCATCATGGGGATTTTATTTAGAAGTGTTTTATTGCTTAATTGCTGTCTATAAGTTGCTATGTTAAAATATGCATAGAATGACACATAGCCATATTGCAATATCTAACTCATATGCAAGTGCTCTCAATATTGCCTATAGGTTATTATGCACACACTTAAAAAAAATGTTAACATAACCATACCAATATTTTTACATAATCACAAAGGGTATTCAAAAATAGGAATTTTAGTTGTGTTACCATAATTTTTGCTAAAGGTTAAATAGCCCAACAAATTCAGTAAAAGCAGAAAACATATTCTGGTGTAGGATTTTTATTAATTTTTGCAGGCCGAATCTCAAGAAAAGTTCTATATAAAAGTTGTCCCAAATTTCATTCTACACACCCACAAAAATTGGCAACCCCAACAAAAATCACGTTGACTTACTCTTGACTGCAACAGTACCATTGGCAGAATTTTCAACTTTGTGGGACCCACCGTTTCTCTCTTATCCCTTAGTTTCCTTCTCTCCTAAGTCTCCCACCGGTTGTACACCTCAGGGACTTCACCAGGACGTCCCCCTCCTCCTGCATATGGTCAAGATCCAAGCCAAGTCAAGTCTTCATCTTCCTCTTTTCTTTCTCCTCCAAGAACAACCACCATAGCTACCCACCATGAAACTCCATGCCATGGCTCACCTTGGCATGAGCAAGGGCAGCAAAAGCCTTCACTTGGACTCCCTCCAACCTTTGCATGGTTTGTTTTTGGTTGATCCCAAGCTCTCCCTTAGGTATGACATGAACACTACTTCTAGTTTCACCGTCGATTTTTGCTTCTCCGGTGAGCTCTTTCTTGAACTTTAGCTCACCATGGTTGTATCACTTCCTTATCCATATTTTGCAACCATCTCTCATGCTCAAATCACAGCCCTATCCTAAGAAAATAGAAGATCCAAATATACACATGAGCTCTGATTTTGTTTTACTGTTCACACACCTAAATCCAGAAAAACGGTAAATCTGTTAGCTACTTTAAACAAATTCATATCTCCTGAAATAAAAATGAAAAAAAATGCAAACTAAAATGTTTTGGCATCCTTGAAGCATGAACTTTGCAATGGTCAAATGTTTTACCTATGTTTCTGTACAATAAAATAAAGTTTTATGCAAAAAGAAATGGCATCATGTTAAGCTTTTAAAACCCATATTAAAATCTTGAAGAATGTCAAATTTATGAGAGTTGATATGAGCACTTTACATAACATATTGGACCCTCTGGTACATGGCTTTTATGCATTCATACATGTTTTCATCATATTTATTATTATGTGCTTAGCTAGCACATATGTGCATCTAAAGGTTTAGTTAGCAAAAACGCAAACAAAAATGTCATATTATTTGTTTCTGGTGCTTATTATGAGCAAATGATGTTCTACCATAGAATTCATGTTTAGAAATGTTAAGTCATAATCATTGCCTCATGTATTGCCATATACCATGATGTGTATAATTCACGTTAAGCTTTGCACTTCATGCATAATCATCATCTACCATGCCCTCTTTCGTGTACATGGCAGCAAGGTAGTTCATATAGGTTTGTCTTCAATACATCATATGTCATGCTCATGTTGCCATATAGTACACTAGCTAAGTCTTATACAAACTACTTGCCATACTGGTGTTTCATTTTCAACCTAGACCATGTGCTTTTATGATACACGAGTCTATGTTTCTTTTAATTAGAAGGTTGTCCCCATGACATATCCTGTATAAATTATCATCATAAGAAATCATCTTCATCTCCACATGAACATATTTATTTTATGCAAACATTGCATTAGATTTCCTTATTGAGAAAGTTCCATGAACAAAATATATGTGTATGCATCCATACTCACATCATGCATTGCATCCATATAGGGACCCCGACCGGAGAAAGAGATCACGAAGAGGATCCCGCTGAATGGAACTTGATTGAGAGTGCTAACTTCAAACAAAGCCAAGGCAAGCCCGGTGCATCATCCCACTTGTTTAGTTTTTGGTTTAAATTCACATATGTCTATGTTTATGTATTGTGCACTTACGTTTAGGAGTTGATCGCAACCCTAGTTGCATTATGATCCCTCTTGCCTATGGTCTTTGGATAGGTATAATCTTTTTCGATAGAATGGCTATGCTTAAATGAGTCGCCGGTAGCAACACCGAGTGGTTAGGAGACCTCTCGGTTTAGGTTTTAAATATGGTTACCTCTCACATGATTAAATTGGAGACTGTACGGGGAAGAGCATGTGTAGGATGCGGTGACAAGGTTGGCTCTTGTTCGCCATAGCCCCGTGCGTGTCGGTTAAGGACCGTTCGTTGTGACTCCGCGAGCAAGTATTGAGTTGTGTACCAAATGCATACCTTCGTATGGGAGTTGGTAAACTGATGTAACTTGAGAGTCGTAGTGTTGGACGGTCTCTCCACCCTTTGTGCAAGGTGTTGGTCACGGTGGATGCACGGGTTTGTGAGTAGATGGAGGGTGTGTTATTACCCTTGGACCCGACGCTACCGTGGTTGCATGTGGAATGCACACTCGGAGGGTGGACCCGGCTCATATCTATGATAATCTTGTGAAAGGTGGCCATACGTGTTCTTAAATGATGCGTATGTCGTGCATTTGGGTTTCCCTGCAGGGTGTAAATCGATATATATCGCCGTCCCTCGCGGTGATGAGTACCACTTGTCTCGAGCAGATTGCATCGTAGTAACAAAGTGAATATGATGATTAAGCTTGCTGATTTTGAAGAATTACTTCATGTATTGCAACCATGTTTTGTTAGAAATGCTCACTAAATTTATATTCATGTTCCAACCCCTTTAAATTGGCTAAAACATGAATTTTTCAGAAAAACATAGGTGCTGTTTTTGGCTATTTCCTGCAAACCCGGTCAGCCCCCGCATACTAGGAGTCGGTTTTAGAAACCATTTTTGTCGGGTAAGACTTGCGGAGTATATTAGATACTCGGGGCTTTGTTGTTAACATTTTGTGCAGGTGAGATTGTCGAGAAGAATAGGCACATCTACGGGCTGATGTGTCACATTTTAGGCAACTATCGTCGAGATTATCTTTACGCTTCCGCTCATTGTATATTAATGTATTGAAATCTGAATTTCGAACTCTATGTATAATAATAACTTTAACTTCAGATGTAGAATATGTCACTCATGTAACATAAATATGTATAAGGAAATGGTGGATGTATCGTTAACGTATGTGCAATGAACGTTCGCTTCGTCGAATGTCTCCCGATACGATCTCGTTCGGCAACCCCTCTCGCTCCGCGAGGTGGGGATGTCACACGAAGCCCCGGCCGGACCGATCCGGACCGTCCGATCCTAAATCTGCGGTCCAGATTAGATTAATCGAACCGTTACGGCAATTTTACATAAACACCCCCGCCGTCTTAAATATTTATTAAAGAACCCCCCACTTTTACATAAGCACCCTTAGGTTAATTAATAATTATAATTTAATCCTGTTAGGGCGCGATATTGTAATTTTTACACTTAAGCCCCGAGTAATTTTATAATTATATTTAGGTCCTGTATTTTTACATAAACAACCCTAAGTTTTTCCTAAATTATATTTTAGTCCCGTACTTTTCATTTTAGCCCCCTGAACTTTTCCATAATTACAAATAGGTCCCTGAAGCTGCTTGTTTTACAATTTAAACCTTAGATCTTAAAACGTTCATAACTTTTAGCTCGTAACTCCGATTTAGGTGATTCTTGCGCTCACGAGTTCGTAGTGACGAGTACTATTTAATGGTACTGTTTTCATAGACAGTAGGCATTGTTTGGTGTACTGTTTCTTATTTGCTATGTATGTGTGTTTTCCGGCGTGACGAAAATAGACGAGGAAGAGTACGAGGATTCCCGGGACCCGAGTTTGAGCGAGCAGCAGCAAGAGGAGACAGGCAAGTGTCCTTGATGCACATTGCGCCTACTTTCTTACTTTCTGAATTTACATTACATGCATTACGGTTTAATTTGAATCCTATTTGTGTCATATCCTGTTCCTTATTCTACCTTGTCGCCTTGGTTATGGTGTAGTATGTTAGGATGGGTACGTCATTGCTAGTTGCTTTTAATGGGGTTCAAACTGAACTAAACGCTAAGCTTGATTAATTATTCACTTGAACATAATGATCATGAATTGGGGGATGCTTTTTAGCAACATGGAACTTAGGTGATCCCGACGAGAGGATGTGGATGATGGTGCGGGAATGCACAGGTACTCGTAGTAGTACTATTGGGCTGCGGTAGTACCTGTTGGGGGTCATAAGGACCGGTTCTTGGAGCGGCAACCCAGGACTTCCGCACAAAGCACGGGGCTGATAATGGGTAGGTAAGGTTTAGTACCGAGGTAGCTTCCCGCTTACGCAAGCGTCGAGGAAGGATGAAGGAAGAAGGTGTCTTCCGGATTCGGGCGAGGAAAGGCGGAGTACTTCAAGCCACGGTGCAAGAGGGGGCCTCCGGGTGATGCGTCACTTTTACGGCGGTGAAACCTTAGCATGGACGTTTTGCAAGCTGGGAAGTCCTTAGAAAAGACCTTGCGGTGATCTCTTGGCCTCATACCTTCGTAAGTGTGCTGGCATAATGGAGGTTTTAGTCACCGAATAGTGATGGAATCACCGACCTGTGGGTAAAGTTGTGCAACCTCTGCAGAGTGTAAAAGCTGTTATTAACAGCCGTGTTCACGGTCACGAACGGCCTGGATCCTCACGAGAACTAGAGGGATGGTTTGGGTGGAGTAACCGTTTGGTAGCTACAAGCGGGGTAACTTGTAGTGAGGTGAGCTACAGGCGGGGTAACTCTGTAGTGTGGTTTCCGTAAGTGGGGTAGCTTGCGGTGGTTAACAGGTGGGGTAACCTATTGGTGCTTTTATCACATAGTAAATAGGTTGTTTAATTAACTTGACTAGTATAGGTGCTTCTATTGCAAACCCTGTGTCGGCTTTCCTTTTATACAGCTTGCATGTCATTTTTCCCACACTTGCTGAGTACGACATGTACTCACTCTTGCTATTTCCTGTTGCCATACACTACTGCTGCTCGGAAGCCGAAAGGAGGTACCTTGATGAAGACTACTACTAGGCGTGCGTTTCCCGGTTGATTGCCCGTGGCGTATGGAGTCTTCCGCTGAGTTTAGTTTAGTCCTTTGAGACATTTTCAATAAAGTTATGTAATAAAGATACGCTTGAGACGATGTAATAAGTTATACTATGACATTGGTTATACTTGTTATTTCACTATTGTCTCTATATGTGTGATTAACCGATCCTGGCACACATATAGCTATGCATTCGGTCTTGGCCTTAAGACTGGGTGTGACAGATCCTAAGGCACTGCTCCCTTGCACGCGATAGGGATGCGCCCAAATCGAATTAACCATGCGGTAGTAGTATATGATTCTGTACTTTTTAACCCCAAGCCCTTATTTTTAATGTTTCACATTAAATTTACTATTTTCTAATTATCCAGTGAATTCACCATTAAATATTGTGTTTGACAGTAAAAGTTTTTTTTACTACACCTCCCTTGCATCTCCCTGCATATACATTTTTTGATGGAAAGTTTATTTTAAAGAATCGAGACGTGCAAATGTAGTTTACCTTGAATTAGACTTTAAGAAACAATATAATCACATAGGCCATGTAATCATCTTTCACCACCAATTCATGGAACATCTTATTAATTAAAATATTTAGATAAATTAATGATTGTCTTGATTTAAAATGTACATTTTCAATGAACCATCATGAGTCAAGAAGTCCATTTCATGGGACGAAACAATAGTTCAATGAAAAGAGAAAAGGAAATTCCAATAGAAAACACAAGCACCTGTGCAGTTTTGTCTCCGTTCTGCAATTGCTCTACCATTCTGCCTACCCTGACTAACATCCAGGTCAATTCATTGTGTAAAGGCCCTGGAACACCGTCATTGTCACTGCCTGTGTGTCTACGTGCTGAAGCCTAAGCCATTCTTGCCGACGTCTCGTGTATCATCATTATTAATCATGTTTTAGTAAGCTTTACCTTGATCCTTCCTCTGTTCATTATTTTCCATCTTGAGATGCTTCCCCTGGCTCAGATTTAGCATGGAATGTTACGCGGAACCTCCAGAACGCCAACCTTGCCACTCTTTGGGTCTCGATGTGCACCAGCTGCAGCTGCTTCAGAATACCATCGCCGTCTTCAATTTCGACACCTTATCGTCAAGAATCCTTGCTATCCTCCTTCGGTGAGCACGCACCGTCTTTCCATCTCTTGTAGTAGCAAAGGCATTTGAGCCCGTGATGAAATGAATTGCAGTTTTTATACGTTCCAAACATGAATGTGATGAAATGAATTGCAGTTTTTATACGTTCCAAACATGAATGAACTTGGAAGGTTAGAGTGCATAAACTAAAATGAGTCTAGAAAGAATTTTAAAAAGGTATAGCATTCAAATTGCATGAACATTGGATATAATAACTAAAATGAGTCTCAAAAGATCTAAACCGACTTAACCGAGTCATGGTAGTAGTATCACGACTAATCTTTTAAAATTTTTAGTATTATTATATTTACAAAATCTTCAAGACATTTAAAATTTTGATATATCTTTTCTAATTATTATCTTTTGCAATTGCTCCCTTCAAAATTTCGCATGGTCGTGAACTTTTCTGCAAAGCTGCCAGTTTACTTTTTTTTTTTTTGGAAACCGTCCAGCCCGCCACATCTAACATCGCACCATCCAAAATACATCTGCACGGCCTGCCAGATTGGCCTCGGTTGCCTCCCAACTTTACCCTAAAACCTGCGGCGGCTGTGGCGATCGGAAACTCCTTGCAGCCTGGAGACGAACGGGACAGGCGACGGCGCCTCTCTACCCATGCCAAAAATCTGGTGCCGGCAAATCCAACCCGATGTCCACTCCCTCAAAGTTCCAATCCGTTGATAACGACGCTATCGCAGGACAACGGGTCTCAATCGATTAATTAGGCCGACTTTGTTGAAGATGACCGAGTTGATTGATCCATCCGGCAACAGGTCTGCATGCATCCATCTCTAACCTCTTCACTAGTTTCATCAAATCAATTGCCTTCAAAGTTTTAATTACTCTAGATATCTTGTAGCTACTCCTTGGGTTGCTAGAAATCGGGAATGTTGCCTCCATGTCATCTATAGATTTCATCTAGCATATGCACACGAGAGATCTAGTGGCGGACCTAGGTAAACTTGGGTATTTGGGAAATCAGGTCAATGCCATTACTACGCCAACTGCTCTCCTGTTGACATCTAATATATTGCATTTTCCTATTCAGACCTCTGAATTTATCTAGTTTTTCCTAAAATATGACTTACCTGAACTATATTGAATATACTATGTACTTCAATGTTTTCTTTGTGCACGAGTTACCACGTTTTGATGATTTACATAATTTTCTATGGACATGCAAATAACTTTGAATTAAAATCATACGCAACAGCTACATATTTCATCCTTGTTTTATTCACATGATTGCTAATTCTTCAACACTTCAGTAGCTAGGGGAAGTTTAACAATTCATCTCTTATACTGACATTTTCCTAACAATTGCTCATTATTCACAATTACATGTAATCTTTTTCTTTTTGTTCAGTGTTCTGGGTTGATGCCTGCATTAGAAATGTTACAATGAATTCTTCATTGTTTTAATTCTTATCATATATTCATGCTTGCATTAAAAGCTACCTGTATTCTGACCTTAACCTAAACATGCATGTTACTTTTAGTTTATTTTTCATGCCTCAAACTAGAGTACAACTTAATAACCGCCATCCACTTCGTGCTTAAGGAGATGTAGGACGTGAATTGTTGTTGTCCGAATTTCCTAACATGTCATAATGTTGGCATATTGATATTTAAATCATTATTTTTTTGGTGCATAAATTGCAGCACATCTTGTTCCAAAACCTCTATAATGGAGATCGAGGCAAGAAGCATTATCAAAATAGAAAAAAGTGTCGCCTGCTTGCAATCCTAGACCATCCAAAATTTCAAAGTGTCTCTGCAGTGAAAATAATGGCAAAGGCGGTGCAACTGCCAAATACATTACTTCGCAACAGCTGCTAAGTGATGCTAAAATGATAGCAAGCAAAAAGAAACAGCATGTAAAAACTGGAATTTTGCTTCGATATTGCCGTTAAAATATTCCTGATCAGGTCAAGACAAATTATGTTTCCAATTTCGCAAACCAATCAATTTTATATCACCATAATTTTAGAATAGGAATTCAAAATTTGTTGCGTCTGGTTTTAGTAATTGTGATATGCCAGACCTATCTCATGTCCAAATAGGTTTGACAATGTCTAATTACATATTGCCAATAAGGTCCACAAATCCTTCTATTCTGTAGGCCAGACACAATAGTATTAATTGAAACACATCATCTGGATGTTCTTTAAATTTTGTTTTGTGAACCTTATATGGCCTGGACACTTTAATCTACTTACCTACTTGTGCAATTTTTTTGATGGACTTAAATATAAATACTCGATCCATGTATGGTAAAACTTGATAGTAGCCTAGTTGACTGAAATACACCAGTCTGAATATTTACAGTGCTACATTTAGCTATATTCTTAGTTTCAGAGTTCTCTCTGTGATAAGTAGTAGTGTAAGAAAGTAAAGTGATAGTGGAATAATTTATTCTAGGCTGTAAGGCTAGTTCAGTTTAGTGAAAACCAATTAAACATCTAGTGCGATTCAGTAAGATAGAAGTCAAATGTCATTGTTTACTATAACCGCATAACCTCTATTCTATGTCGGTTGGGGGAAGCTTCAGATTCCCTTTTCATTACATGCTGTGAGCAAATAACCCAGTGAATGACCTAGCTCTACATCATCTTCTCCAGCTGTAACTAATTTTGGATTATTCATTCAGTGTTGCATGGAGCTGCCGTTTTTCTCAGTGTCTGTATAGTTTCTGTAAATTTTGTTTTTTTTTAAATCAAATCATTAGTTACAGCTTTTGTGCCGGTTGCCTGGTTAAATTTCCTTGTTCACTTGGTGAGCTTGCCTCATGAAACTGAGCACACTCTTGGCTTCCTTTGCATACATGAGTCACTTGTTTCGTCTGTTGTTGCTCTCATTTAAACAAGAAAAAATGGCTATTTTATTAAACCTAAGAACCTTGCTCTGATAGCTCATTGTATGTGTTTATCTCCAATCTGCTTGCTATACGTTCTTGTTGCATGACATTGTTCTTTCATTTTATTTAATCAATGAATCGGCTCCTTCGTTAAGCTCCTCTGTTTATCTTTATCTTCATTTAGTAGCTTCAGGTTGCCTCGCTTACTATCAAGCTCAACTCATTTTTTATTCCATCAGTCATTTACTTGTGTAACATTCTTTTAGAATATCTGGCTGATCGCCATATAACTGGTACTGCTTCATAATCTTTGTTTGACCTCGTACTTAGACAATATAGTAAAATTTATTCTTTCAATCTCCTAGATACAAATCTCATTCACTTACTCAGTTATGTTATTTCTTGGTTTTGTAGTGGAACAAGGGAGAGGCTCGTGACCAAGCTCTGTCCTAGTGAAAAAGATCTAATCTTATTGGTGGACACAGGATGCTATTGTGTTGTTTTGGATTTTCTTTCAGATTCGGTTGTATCTGTAATAATTTTTTGATAGACTACTTGTGCTTGCATGTTTTGCTATATAGTCACAAAAGCATAGGTTGGTCTTTTCCAAATGTACATGTTATATATACTGGTATTCCCATATATGTATCTTCAACTGTGTAAACATTATACTTTATTGATAACAAATGTTTAGTATTTATTTTTTTGCATTTTTTAGAAAATATTTAATCTGTTTTGTGCGGAAATAATGAAACAAGCTACATCTGGTTGTATAGCGCTATATAGCAATGATTCATTACTCGTTGCCATACCCATAAGTATATAGTGTTGACTAATACGCTGTTGTGATAACCTTCATGCACATAGCAACCACATACACATATACATTGTTGTGATATTCTCTAAGCATATAGAAACACCCTATACTCAAAAATCGTTGGCATATCCTTTAAGCCTATTGCAAGGCCCTATACTAAAAATTCGTTGGGATATCCTATAAGCCTATTGCAACACTATAGACGTTATTACTACCAACATGTATTGTTGCCTTTCCTAGGTATTGCTGTGCAACAATTGTGATGTAATAGTGCTTTATGTCAACTATGATACATTGTTGCAATAACCATTATTGCAACAACGACTATGGTTGCCACTATGACTCATGCAATGCCCAAGATCGTTGAATTTTACTCTTGTAGCCACGCTCGCCTTCGTTGCTATTGAAAATAGTTATGGCCACGGTTTACAATTGTGATGCAATATGCTATTGCATCGGGGGTACTAGCAACGCCTCCCAACGCCATGATTTGGTTGTGATACCTTGATATTGCAACACAAATAACCTTATTGCAACGATTTTGCACTCGTTGTGCTAGGCTGATTCTCTTGTAGGGTCGGAGGAGCTTGGTTATGGACGGGAGGGGGATGGGAGAGGTGCGCGGATGGCTGGCGGAGCTAACTAGCGCACGGGCTCGAGCGAGAGGGGAGGCGGGGACGTCTAGCGACGGGAAGGGAAGGGGGCTCGGGCGGCGATCGGTGGCGGAGGCGGAGGAAGGAGGGAGAGGGGGAGATGGTAGCGCGGCACTTGCCTCGCGGGGTTCTCCGGGAGGCGGTGGCGAGCAAGGGAGGGAAGGGGCGGCTTTATAGTGGGGAGGGGTGTCACACCCCTATCCCGAAAGATAGATTGGTGTGGTACGGATCGCCATGGGAGATGATTGACGAAGCAACCATACATAGCATCACATTAACAAACATACATGATTTGCAAGCTTACATAATTAAGTCTTGAATTACAACATAGAGTTCCAAATAAAAGATACATTAGGTTCGAATTTAAGTTACATAACCATGATTTTTGTTCGAAATAGAGTGCGGAAGCGATTACATAACACGACGATACATAGATAGCTTATGTGAACCATGCCGGCCTAGGCCACGGCTCACTCATCATGGGTCGGAGAGCTAGGGACCCATTCGATGGTCCACTCTTTGCGCTCCTCTCCATCCCACACAACCTTACCACAACAATCACAAAACCCGGCTTGCGGGAATCCCGAAAATACACATGTAGAGGCAAAGCCCGAGTATCTAGCATACTCCGCAAGTCTTACCCGTCAAATTGGCCATCTAAGACCGACACCTAGATGCATGGGTTGACCGGTTTAACTTGGCATTTTGCATAAAACGGCGCCTAGGCTAATTAGGTTGGCACTTTTATGATTTAGCCAAATTAATCGGGTTGTTGCATAAAGAAACTTTAGTGAGCATACTAAGCAATACAAGAGTTTGCAATACAATTTGATATCAATATAAGACAGCGAGTATCTCAATCTTTCCCTCTTACTAAACATTGCAAACTGCTCGAAACAAGTGGTACTCATTAACCGAGAGGAAACGACGATAATTATCGAATTATTAATCCTGCAGGAAAGACCCAAATGCACGACATACACATCATTTAAGAACACGTATAGCCACCGTTCGCGAGTTCATCATAAAGCAAAACACGGGGCCACCGACCCCGTGTACACGTCCCCTTGCGACCCGTTCAACAACGTGCCCAAGGCTTAACCCGTGTACTCTCCAACGGTCCTCAACCTCGTGCAACCACCGTGCCATACACATCACCTCCGGGTCGGTGAGATATCCGGCCCACTTTATAATTCACAAGTTACGTAGGTTTACCAATCCCCATAAGAAAGGTATGCAAGTGGTACACAACTCAAAGTCGTTCGCGGAGCCACAATGGGGTGTTCTCAATTTTAATCAATTCATCATTTTCAACTTTAATCATAAGCCATATGTGAGTGTCCCATACTATCGTTGACTCCATAGACACGGCATAGCATTTCTAACGAAGGTATGACACATATTCTACATAGGACATAAAGGAATTTATGCACGTGGATTTCCAAATCAATTCCTAGAACGTAAATGCATAATCATTGTCGGGGTTAAGATTAACGCCGCCACGTGGCAGCGAGCGGACCCACTTAATGAAGGATTAGCAGAGCCGCGTCAGCGAAAGAAGCTGGCCCACACCCGTACAATCGGATTGAAAGACGGCTCGACGGATCCCGAAACTCGACCTCCCATTCTTACTCGAGGAGGTCCGCCTCGCACGACTATGGCCGCCCGCTCGAGGAGTTCCGTCCCGCACGACCTTGGCCGCTCAACCCCCACACTCGACCTCGAGGTGCGACCTCGTGGCTCGACCACCAACCGCATTAACTCTCAACCACTCCGGCGCCCACGTGGGCGCTACTCGGAAATCATTGATGGGAGGTCCGAACCCCATCCCTCCCGCCACCACCCGCTCCCGTCGGGCCGCGCCGACGGACGTGCCATCCCCGTTGTCCGACGAGAATTGGCGTGGACCGAAGCCTTCGGGAGAAGCCATTATTCACCGACATACGGACGTACAATTCCCCGTCATGCCCGTCGAATAGGTGTAACTCGAGGTCGAGCTCGAGTTACACTCCGCCTTGCACGACCTTCGCCGCCGAGCTCGAGTCACGCAGCAAGCTATCCCCCCCCCGTCTCGACCATGCCCGAACCATCATTGCGCCCGACGGAGAAGGACGGGTATGGCCTCGTCCCCTCCAACCACTCGCAACGACGCCATCTGCGGCTCCTTCGAACGCGGAGCACTCCATCCCGATACTCCGGCTACGGGTGCGACGCGACCGCCCGATCAACCCCGCCAAGTACACACGGAGAGAAGGCCGACGGGACACCACCAGCACTCGACCGATCCCGTGACTAAGCATATCTCTCTCTCTCTCTCTCTCTCTCTCTCTCTCTCTCTCTCTCTTGTAACTCGAGCTCCACCCCCGTAACTATAAAGGGGTCCGAGCCGCACTCACGCGCGGACGGGCAAGCAACCGACGGAGAACGCAACACACACACATTCACACACCTAACACGCTCATCTTCGCACGGGACCTGGAGCACGCTCCTCTCCCATCTCTTTTGTACTCCGCTTCCCATTTTGACGCAAGGAACACGACGTCGCGACACCACCCCCGCCGGACGTAGGGAGCTTTCCCGAACCAGCCTAAATCCTTTGTGCCTTCCCTTGTGTACCATCCGGCCTAAAACGCGTAATCCTCGGGCAAAGGGCTCGCCGCGTCCACCAGCAGATCGCCGACGACAACGGTGGCGAAGCCCAGCACTTTCCTCGTGCCGGGTAGAATGTCGCTGCAGCAGCTGCGCTATCGTAAACCCTCCCCGTGCAGCCGACTCCCGAAGCACAACGAGTGCGAGAGGGAGATGGCCGCGCTCCTCGCTAAGGCGGCGGAGCAACACGCGGAGAGCTCGCAGCGACGCGCCGCGCCTGTCGAACCAACGTGCCGGCGTCGGTCGTCACGACTCCCGAGGCCGGAGGTTTGGTGCATACTTCCGTGCGGCAGCCCGCACAGCCGGGCCAGCCCGAGCCCGGGCGATCGGTGCATTCTCACATCGGTGCTGCTCGCGACGCGCGCTCGACTCTCGGACGCGCGCCGGCGCGCTCAGGACGACGGAGGCCCACGCCTCGTCCGCCACCCTCGCCGCGGAGGCCGGGGTGACATCGAGCACGACCGGAGCTGGAGCCCCGACCCCCGGGGCCCAAGGTGTTCAGCTCCGCAATTAGGGGAGCGACTTTCCCCCGCACTTCTGCCCTCCAACGACCGTTGCCAAGTATGCGAGGAAGTCGAACTCCTCCCTCTCGGCTGGAGGATTATCGCCTTGCTTGCCAGGCCGGCGGCGCGAGTGATGACCTCGCCATCATACGGAATCTGCCGCTGTATCTCGCCGACTCGGTAAGAACCTGGCTTGAGCACTTGCCCGCGAATCGGATACGTTCGTGGGCCGACCTGCGAGAGGTTTTCATAGGTAGCTTCCAGGCTACGTGCGCCCGTTTGGGTAACCGCTGGGAGTTGAAGAACCGTCGGCAAAAGCCGAACGAGTCGCTCCGGGATTACATTCGGCGCTTCTCCGGCGCCGCGGACGTCATAGGGGGCTTCTTCTCCGGAATGAACTCCAAGGCTCCGGTTCACGAGCCGGGGCGAAGCTGCCCGCGAACGGCTCGGGAGCTCCTCGACATCGCCACGAGTCATGCTTCGGCGAGGAGGCGGTCGGTGCTCTCCTCCACCGCGATACCCCGAGAAGGGGAAGGGCAAGCGGACCGACGGCAAGATCGGTGGAGGGCCTGCCGGCTCCAAGCCCAACAAGAAGAACAAGTCGCGGTCGAGCGACGGCCCCATGGTGGCCGCGGTCGAGAAGAATGGCGCGAGCAGCCCAACAAGAACCCTCCCGACCACTTCGAGAAGAAGTGGAACGAGCCGTGCCCCAACCACGAGTTCCCCGTCAAACACCCGATGCGGGATCGCTCGCCGATGAAGAAGTTCATCACGCAACTTGGGCGGAAGGGCGCCCCCAGCGAGACCGGGAGGAGAACAACGGAGTCGAGGGCGACGCCGACGAGGAGAATGACGAAGGCTTCCCTCGAGGCGGAGGGTTGCCTCATGATCTTCGCGAGCTCCGACGCTCACCCGAGCCGACGCTCCGTCAAGCTCAAGCGTCGTGAGGTCTTTGCTGCAGAGCCCGCAACCCAGCCGTACCTCAAATGGTCGAACTCCCGATCACGTTTGATCGCGCCGACCATCCGACGCGAGTTCCACGACCGGGTCGATACCCGCTCGTGGTCGACCCCATCGTCGCCAAGACGCGCCTCTCCAAGGTGCCGATGGACGGAGGCGGTGGCCTCAACATTCCGTACGCCGATATCCTGCGCGCCTTGGGCATCGAGCGCTCACGCATTCACCCGAACGGTTCGCCGTTCCATGGCGTCGTTCCCGAACGCAAGCCGTTCCCATCGAGCGGATCGACCTGCCCGGCACGTTCGGGACTCCTTCAAACTTCCGAACGGAGACCCTCACTTTCGAGGTGGTCGGATTCCCCGGAGTCTACCACGCCATCCTCGGGCGGCCGTGTTACGCGAAGTTCATGGCCATCCCAAACTACGTCTACCCGAAGCTCAAGATGCCCGGGCCGAAGGGAGTCATCACCATGGGCGCGTCTTTTCAGCATGCCTACTAGTGCGATGTCGACAACCGCGACCTAGCGTCGGCACATTTGGCCTCCACAACCGAGCCGGCGGTCATCGTGGAGCAGGTAGTCGAAGACCCCCACGGGCGAGCCGCAAAGCGGCCTCGTTCGGGCCTCGTGGAGGGTACCAAGGAAATCATCCTCGACCTTGAGGGAGACGAGAAGAAGACGGTGCGCATCGGCACCTCTCTCTCGCCTAAATAGGAAAGCGCGCTCGTCGACTTCCTCCGCGCGAACGCCGACATCTTCGCGTGGAAACCCTCGGACATGCCGGGAATATCGAGGGAAGTCGCCGAGCACTCCTTGCACATCGAGCCGGGCTCCAAGCCGGTGAAGCAACGCTTGCGCCGCTTCGACGAGGAGAAGCGCAAGGCAATCGAGGAGGAGATCGCGAAGCTTTTGGCGACCGGGTTCATCAAGGAGGTGTATCATCCCGAGTGGTTGGCTAATCCCGTCCTTGTACGAAAAAGAATGGGAAATGGAGAATGTGCGTTGATTATACTAGCTCGAATAAGGCATGTCTCAAGGATCCCTTTCCTTTACAGCGCATTGACCGGATAGTCGACTCGACCTCCGGATGCGAAACCCTCTCGCTTTCTAGATGCGTACTCCGGGTACCATCAAATAGCACTCGATGAATCCGACCAACTCGCAACCTCCTTCATCACGCCCTTCGGCTCGTATCGCTACACGACAATGCCATTCGGGCTCAAGAACGCCGGTGCCACGTACCGCAGGTTCATCCAGAAATGCTTCGACTATCTCATCGGAGATATTGTCGAAGCCTATGTTGACGACATCGTCGTCAAATCCGAAAAGGCCGACCAGCTCGTGGTTGACCTCAAGCGTGTGTTCGCCAAGCTGCGCGAGAATGGCATTAAGCTCAACCCCGAGAAGTGCGTCTTTGGGGTCCCGCGGGGGATGCTATTGGGCTTCATCGTCTCGGAGCGTGGCATCGAGGCGAACCCGGAGAAGATCGCTGCCATCGAGCGCATGGGTCCGATCCGAACCTCAAGGAGTACAGCGACTTATCGGGTGCCTAGCGGTGTTAAGCCGCTTCATCTCACGCCTTGGGGAAAGAGCTCGTGGCTCGAGCACCAACCGCATTAACTCTCAACCACTCCAGCGCCCACGTGGGTGCTACTCGGAAATCATTGACGGGAGGTCCGAACCCCATCCCTCCTGCCACGACCTGCTCCCGTCGAGCCGCGCCGACAAGGACGTGCCGTCCTCGTTGTCCGACAGGAGTTGGCGTGGACCGAAGCCTCCGGGAGAAGCCATTATTCACCGACATACGGACGTACGATTCCCCATCACGCCCGTCGAACAGGTCTAACTCGAGGTCGAGCTCGAGTTACACTCCGCCTCGCACGACCTTCGCCGGCGAGCTCAAGTCATAGAGCAAGCTATCCCCCCCCCCCGTCTCGACCATGCCCGAACCATCATTGTGCCCGACGGAGAAGGACAGGTATGGCTTGTCCCCTCCAACCGCTCTCGCAACGACGCCATCCGCGGCTCCTTCGAACGCGGAGCACTCCATCCCGATACTCCCGGCTACGGGTGCGACGCGACCGCCCGATCAACCCCGCCGAGTACACACGGAGAGAAGGTCGACCGGACAAGCACCGAGCACTCGACCGATCCCGCGACTAAGCATCTCTCTCTCTCTCTCTCTCTCTCTCTCTCTCTCTACTCTCTTGTAACTCGAGCTCCACCCCCGTAACTATAAAGGGTCCGAGCCGCTCTCACGCGCGGACGAGGCAACCAACCGACGGAGAACGCAACACACACACATCCACACACCTAACACGCTCATCTTCGCACGGGACTCGGAGCACGCTCCTCTCCCATCTCTTTTGTACTCCGCTTCCCATTTTGACGCAAGGAATACGACGCCGCGACACCACCCCCGCTGGACGTATGGAGCTTTCCCGAACCAGCCTAAATCCTTCGTGTCTTCCCTTGTGTACCATCCGGCCTAAAACGCGTAATCCCCGGGACAAATTCTACCGTCGGTGGTTCGAACACCGACAATCATCATCCTCAATATAGTGATAAAAGAAAATATTTTTAAAATAATAGGAATGCACCGGGGCTTGCCTTGAGAGTGGTCGAGGTTAGTATTAGCTTCGTAAGCGTTGAGGGTGGCAATAGCTTCTTCCGGCGGGATCAATTCGACGTCGTCACCTAGAGAATGAAATGCAATACATAAGTAACAAGAATACAAGGTCGATGATGACGGCAATGCATGGGTTCTGTTTTGTATGAGTGTATATGCACCAGTTGAGTAAATCTTAGTTTGGGGAATTTCTAGTATGCATAGATACATAAACTTGTTCTCCTTTACTAGGGTTAAATTACATTACCAAGTGTGGACATATATGGGCAAAACAATGGTTTAAGAAATAAGACATGGGTGCTGTGGTCAACATGGTGAGTCATGTTTGAATTGATGATCAAAAGCTTAAAGTGAGTTAAATGCATTTTAGGGTTAGGAGTGAAATTTCATCATCACATGTGATGACGGTGTAAACCTAAGTCAAGAACATGGTTACAAAATTAATAGATGCATGGATTTAACGGAAACTTTCTACCCAATCTACCATGCTGGACCAAGTGAGATTATGGAGAGTGAGATTTACATAAACATGCAAAAGTATAATTTCCAGAAACATAAAACGATTTCATATGTGCTGAAATTTGCCTTTCCTCGAATTAAAAAAGGGAACAGCAAAATAATTATTTAACTTGCTCCAAATTAAACATGGGATTTTATGCAAGTGTACGGGACTGATGAGTGGATTTACCAAGTTTCATGCCAAAATAATTTATATAGATTTAATTAAAAATTAAATACAGAGAATGCCATAAATGCAATAACTTGAAAAATATGCAATAAAATGTATATTTTCCAGTGCCAGAAATTCAAGAGTGCTCATATGCAAGCTCTGTCCAAGTGGCACCTAATTTGTATTTATATTTTTAAAGTTATGACTTATGTGAGTTTTTTTCGATTGACTTTTAACATTTTTGTAAAAATATGAAAATTACCAAATCTGTAAAGATCGTGTTACTTTCCTGAACGTACAAGTTTTTTAGTTTCCAAAACATTTTAGTTTGCAATTTTTGGACTTTTAGATCGAAGGATATGGATTTTCTAAAATGCAATAAAGTTCGAGCTATTTACAAAACAGCCATTACATGTCTTCCCCAGGGAGTTTGGGTCAGACTCGCCGGAATTCGGCAGGAGCTCACCGGATACCTCGTCGTAGGCTGCTGTAGTGGAGGAAAAAGGGTGGGACCATCACCAAAACATGGCTAGAGGTATGGGGAGTTCTCTCCGGTTGTCGCCGGCCGGCGGCGATGGCCGGAAGGCGGCGACATCAACGGCGATGGTCGGGGACTACTTCGGCGGCGGCTAGCGGTGCGTGCGAAGCACGAAAAGTTGGGGAACAAGGTCTGGGAGATTCACCTCATGATGGAGAAGAGCGGCACGGGGTCAGGTGTCGAGGGAGAAGGCTCGTCGTGGGGGTGGAGATTCCGGTGGTGGCGGCCTTCTTTTCTTCTCGAAATCCGGCAAGGCTGCTGCGAGACAGAGGGAGAGGGTTAGGGCGGAGCTGCAGGGGGTTGTTGCGCATCGATTTGGGGAGAAATCGGAGGAGGAGAGGCTGCCTAGGACGAGCAGCGGGTGGTGGCGGCCATGGTGAACGGAACGGAGTAGGCGATGAGCTTTTCTTCTGCGTGCTCGCCGGCAGGGAGAGGGAGGTGCTGCTGCTGCAGGAGAAGCTGGAGAGGGATGTGAGGGTGCAATTTGAGGCACTTGGTGATGAGACCTTGGCTTCGATGCCATTTTCTAATGGGAGCAGGGCGGAGGCAGCAGAGGAGATGGGCGGCCGTAGGTACCGTTCCCATTCAATTCCGGTGAGTCCTGTTGGCCGGCGGGTACCAAAGTGGTTGGGGAGGTGTGTTGGGGCGTGGGGGTGACAGGACGGGCGCGGCAGGCGTGCGCTGGTGGCAGGGGTGGCGGACCGGCGGGCACTGGCCGCCATTGCCCGGTGGGCAAGAAGCTCGGGCTGCTGTTTTTGAATTTTGAAATCTTGTTTCCGAATTTTGAACAAACATGGTACTTCTGGTGCTCCAAAAATTAAACTAAAAAAACTGGTGGTTCAGCATGATTTGGTCTACAACTTTAATTTTGGGTCAAAGTTCCAGTTTTGTTTCCAAAAATTCATATAAAATTCACAAACAGTGCAGTTTCAGATTTGAATTTGAATTTTTTGAGCATTCAAAACTTTGTTGAAAATTTTTTAAAAAGGGAAAATTAGTTTGATAGCACTGAAAGATCAATGGTTCCGGAAAATACCAGCGAAAGAACACAGCTCTGGAAATTAACATTGAAAGTTACAGATTTCTCCAAAAATTAGCATTCTGTTACTTTTAGACGTAACGCTGTTAGTTGAGACAAATATGCCCTTATTTTATCTGCAACCCTGCGCACATGCCATGGCTGCGATGGAATTGAGCTGCGCTGTAGCTAGCCGAGGATTCGCGGAGCACCTGGGATCACCGTGGAGTCGTGCAGGTGCAGCACTGACTGCCGCCCCACTCAGAATCAGAATCAAGGCAATGTAGATGGCCGTCGTGGAGCCGCACATTGCTGAGGCCGTCGTGGATCCGTGCCGCGTCGTATCTTCTTGGAGCAACGTTGTGCTAGGAGGTAGCCATGGAGCAACCACAAGCTGCACTGCTCGACCATCCATCAGCTGATCAGCTCGTTGGGGCCTCCACTGCTCTTTTCCAATTCCGCTATTGAGAAGTGCAGCACCGGGGAAGAAGCTCGATCCTTGAAAATCGCGTGGAGCGCCTCAAGTCCCAAATCGGGGAGGAGCTTCTGGACTGCCTGGCCGCCTGGGAGAGCATGGAGGTGGAGGTGGAAGCAAGGTTCAGAGCCGGCAGCAAGGCTCACAGGGAGGACTGTGGATAGGACCATGGACCATGGCAGGAGACGGATGGTGTCCAGAGCTAGAAGATGAGATGGATCAAGGGTGAAATCGTCATTTATCCTTATGTTCTAAGTGGAAAAAATAGAAAAAAAATGCCCTTTCATAAATAGAACCAGACGGAGTGCTAAAATCCGGTACCAGATGTAACTTTCAATGGTAATTCCCGACGCCACGTTCTTTCGCTGGTATTTTCTGAAACTGATGATCTTTCAGTGCTATAGAACTAATTTTCCCTTTTAAAAATGCTTTAAAATCGTTATTTTGCATGGGCAACAGGATGGTGCAAAAATATGTGGGTAGTTAGTTTATAATTCTTTTGCGTTTTTCTTAAAGCTAGGGTTTAGCCCTATGTTTTCCTTTTTCTTTTGATTTTTTTTTCATTTTTCTTTTCTTGCTTTCTTTGGACGATTAGCATTAGGGTTTCATTTGTGGGGGTCATTAGGGTCTAACTAGATCATTAACACTAATTCGCGACATGGGATGTCACAGGGGGAGGTGGCGACATCGGTGACGGCCATGGCGTGGCGGCCCGCCCGGGCGTGCGGGGAAAGGGAGGGGGCCGCGTACGGGCGGTGGGCGAGGGCGCGGCGTGGTGCGCGAGGCCGTCGGGTCGGCACACCGCGATGAGCGGCCTAGGCGGCCGGTCGGAAGCGGGGAGCGACGGGGAGCCGCGTACGGTGGTGCTGGTGACGAGGCGCGAGAGCCAAGGGGATAAGGGAGGGGTAGCGGCCAAGGGGGCGGCGGCGTGGGCGCGCAGTGTCCGCTCGGCGGGGTGCGCGTGGGGTGCGGGGAGGGCGGCGGTAGCGGAGGTGGGGGACGTCGGGCCGGCGCGCGTGCGCACGACGCTCGTCACGTCCGTGGTGCGCCGAGGAAGAAGAAGGGGGGCCAGGGGGTAGTCGGGCCGGGGAGAGGAAAAAGGGATAGGGCGGCCTTAACGAGAGGAAAAAGGGATAGGGCGGCTCGTTAAGAATTTAATTCCTTTTCTATTTTCTCTTCACTCCTTAAGCTAAAAGAATAAATAAAATCAAATAAATTCCAATGAGTCAAATAAAAAATGAAGAAAATAAAAAAAAATAAAAGTAATGCAAATAAAATAGAAGCAACCAAGTTTGCAAGTGTTAGATTTTTATTTTTAAAAATTCTATGTGTTGTTTTCCTAAGTGTATAAATTGGTTTTAATTCCTAGTTAATTTTCGTAAATATACTGAATAAAATAAAATGATTTATTTGGTGATTTTTAATTTGGCCAAAAATCAGGGTGTTACAATCTAGCACTCGGCGAAGTCCTATTTCCCGTAGTCTAATGATATCTGAATCCTTGATATGTATAAGAGCGACCACAATGGGAGAATAATAGGAGGTAGTAAGCGTAAATATTGTGGACGTAAAAATAGTCCGTAGTAGTTGATATTCACAGTATGGTTACAACCGAGTAGTAAGCATTAAAAAAGTATTGGTTCTGATGAGGACACGCTAAGCTCATATACAAACATGGATTTAAGTTACATAAACCATGAGCATGGACAAGACCCAATAGATGTTACTATGAAAGATTTTGTGTCAACAACGAAAGAAGCTATGCCGCAAGTTGCAGCAAGAAAGTACAATAAGAGGTTAACTCTCTCCTAACTGAATATTTGCCAATATAAATGAGAATGTTATACTACCTAAATATTGTACACATGTTTTGCTATGGTACACACATGAATCACATGTTGCTCGACAAGAGGACATGAGTTACACCAAGGAAGAGATGGTTTACATGGAAGCTGGACCAGCACCCGGTTCATCGATAGAAGACTCAAATAATTGATGCATCGTGCAAAAGACCTGAAGGTTCCTCCGAGGCCCTCTAATTCGTGCTCTGCGGCTACACCGTTTTGTGTGGATTAGTTCCTCGGTTGTGGTTCTGCGGTCGTTAGGAGATCGAGTCGAAACCTTCAAGGTTTTGGTGCCTCTCTCCCTATCGCTTGGTCGCATCCAATCTTGATCAGATCTAAAGCTATCCGAATTGTGTTATAAGTTCGTCGAGTTCAAGGATTCGGTGCCTCTCCACCTACTTATCGCGACTGAATTTCAGCTAGTTATTCTTCAATCTACCTACTTACCTACTACCATGAAGATCGGGTCAATCCTCCAGTTTTGCCCCATCAGATTCTCTGTGAATTCACCCCCTAACTGTAACAACGACCATGTTGAAGGGCGATAATATTTTTACTGACATTTGGGCCTCATCTTACTACCTCTCTCATCAATAACCTTTATGCACCCAACGTAACAACTAATACCAACGGAAGGTTGGCCCCAGCTTACAACCGAGTTCCACAGCAAGCATTGCGCTTCCCATCCAAATGACACTCCTGTCGTCAATCAAAAGTAATATACACAGCTTCCATAAAACAAAATAAAAATGAGTACGACTCATTGGAACCAACTGCGTGTACTGTCCTTTTCTTTCATGTACTCCATCAGTTCAAAATTATAAGACATTTTGATTTTTAGAGATTATGTTTGACCGCTTGTCTTATTCAAATAAATTATGTAAATATAAAAACAAATAAGTCATATTCAAAATAAATTTAATGATAAAAGAAATAATAATAAAAGAAACAATATTTACATAAAATTTTTGAATAAGACGGACGGTCAAACATAATATGTGAAAGTTTAAAACGTCGAAAAGAGGGAGTAGCATGTGCTATGTTTTGGAACCACCGTAAGAGCAACTCCAGCCTGACCTTCAAAATTGGCCCTCTATTCAACCTTTTACGAGCCGGCCTACATATTTAGAGGCCCAATTTTCGGATGTCAACTCCAGCAGCAAACCGCAACCGGGCCTCCATATTTGTGTGGGACCCACCCGTCGACCGGATAAACGAAAAGCATCGATCCTTTCTCTCCGGACGCCGCTCCTTCGTACGCGCACGTCGCGCTGTCCGTTGGTCCGCAATCTTCCTCGGCGTGCCGTCTCGCTGGTCCGCGGTCTTCCCGGCGCCGCGGATTCCCGACGTGCGGCTCCTCCTCTCC
Source organism: Chloris gayana (assembly GCA_031894775.1). Taxonomy (NCBI): domain Eukaryota; kingdom Viridiplantae; phylum Streptophyta; class Magnoliopsida; order Poales; family Poaceae; genus Chloris; species Chloris gayana. The sequence continues at coordinate 93,944 of JAUNZO010002356.1, forward strand.
GGCCGCCAGCTGCTCCCATCCGCCGCTGCGAGCTGCGAGCGCGACAATGGCCGCACCCGCCGCCGACCGGCAGGCGCCTTCTCGGATTTGTCTCGCTCCCCTCGCTCGTGCTGCTCGTCGTGGATCCCGTCCACGCCGCACCCGCTCCCCCTCACTCGCGCCGCCACTCACCGCGGGAGGATCCGGACAGCGGCCGGCGCGGATCCGGCGGGAACTACCGCACGACCGGAGACCGAGCACGGGCAGCCGGCGGCGGCGCGCGTGGCCGGAAGCGGAGGTGGGGAGGCCGGAGGCGCGGCGCGAGGTAGAGCGGCGACGCGAGGGAGGTAGCACGCGGCGCGGCGATGTTGGCGTTGGGTGCGGAAGAATGAGAGGAGAGAGAAGGAGAAAAAAATAAGAAAAAAGAGAAGAAAAGAAAAATTATGGGACCCACGTTTTAGAGGGAGAGGTTAGAGGGCCTTCGAGGAATAGAGGCTTGGAGGTGAGATTTGGAGGAGTATGCAAAATAGAGGCGCCTTTTAGAGGACCTGCTGGAATTGGATTTTTAGTTGGAGCCTCCAAAATTTTAGAGTAGAGGGGCTTTTAGAGTGCTCCACTGGAGTTGCTCTAAACCAATATGTTGTTTTGGAAGTGTTTTCCACTTTTCCTGCGGTTTCGGTAATTTTTCTTACATTTTTTCTGTGTGCCGCGGAAGTACGAATGCCTGGAAGAATCAAAAGGGAAAAAAATACCGGCAAAACAAAACTCGAGAAAAGATTCCAATCGCCTCGCCTGCCCGCCGCCAGTCGCCGAGGTGATCCCCCAATCCCGATTGCCCCGGCAGTATCACGCCGCCGGCACCGTCGATGACGGCAGAGGAGAAGGCGTCGCGGCTGAAGAAGCGGAAGTCGAAGAAGCAAATGGGGCAAGTGGAAATCCCGGTGGCTCCGCCGCCGTCTCCCGGTCCTCCAGTGATCTGGGAACCCAAACTCGGGTCTCCGAGACTATTCTGTCCCGGAACCCCATCCTCTGATGTGGATCCAGCGGCGAGGGGGAGAAGCGCGTGGGGAATCAGGCGGAGGCGGCCCCACTACTGGAGCTGGTGGAGGAAGCGGAGGGGAAGGAGGAAAAGAAGAAGCCAAAGAGAAGGATGCACGGAAAAGAAGCTGCTTCTCCGTCACAGTCTGCCATTGCCGGGACCCCAATCTCTGTAGGAGAAGACAAGACTGCGATTGTGTCGCTGGAGCAGGGCAAGAGGAAACGGAGGCGGGCCAAGGAGCAGGAGCAATCGAGCCAGTTCCCATTGCCATTTGTTGACCATCCAACAGGAGTGAAACAAGCCGCTGAAGGTCCCAAGTGCGAGAATGTTGCCGTCTGGAGCAGCAGCAAGAAGCCTCGCATGCCCAGCAACCGCAGGATCATCAGGATGAGGATTGCGAGGAAGCAGCAGCCACTGCCTGAAGGCCTTTTGGATGCCCTGGAGAAGTCTGGTAACCCGAGTACTAATTCTATTGAGAATAACTCCAATCACTCATCACCTTTTGGCTCATTTTTCGACCAATTCTGCTACAAACCAGATCGCCAGCGGAACCGCAATTCCCCATCATTTCCTAAAACCTTAGCCGGATCGCCTCCTCCAGGTCGCTTAACATTTGAGCCCCCTAAGCTCTCTGCCAATGCAACATCTAAATCTGCCAAGACGCCAATCTTGAATGCCTCAGTCTCCCTTCCACAAGAAGCGCTAGCTGCTAACCCCAGTACTAATTCCATTGAGGATAACTCCAATCACGCATCGCCTTTTGACCAATTCTGCTACAAACCTGATCGTCAGCCAAACCGCAATTCCCCATCATTACCTAAAACCTCTGATGGTCTAGCCAGATCGCCTCCTCGAGGCCGCTTATCATTTGAGCCCTCTCAATTCTCTGCCAATGCAACATCTAAAGCTGCCAAGACACCAATCTTGAATGCCTCAGTCTCCCTTCCACAAGAAGCGCTAGCTACTAACCCCAGTACTAATTCCATTGAGAATAACTCCAATCACCCATCGCTTTTTGACCAATTCTGCTACAAACCTGATCGCCAGCCGAACCGCAATTCCCCATCATTTCCTAAAACCCCTGATCGTCCAGCCAAATCGTCTGCTCGAAGTCGCTTATCATGCTTATCCTCACAGCTCTCTGCCAATGGAACATCTAAAGCTACCAAGACACCAATCTTGAATACCTTTGTCTCCCTTTCACAAGACGGGCTGGCGGCAAAAAAGGATAATGAAAAGGTCGTGAAGGAGATGAATAATAAGAAAAAACAGAGCAAACCAAAATCGTTGCTTCGCACTGCCGAGAAATTTTCAGACATCTACCGACGGTTGCCACTGGATCAGTTGGTTGCCCCACCGCGCTCCCCTCATAAACTATTGCAGGAGAAGTATGCTTCTGACCCCTGGAAAGTCATTGTCATCTGCATGTTACTTAACTTAACACAGGGAAAACAGGTGTGCACCTATGCCTTTCATGCCATCCACTTATGTTTTAAATAACCAAAATGATTCATTAACAATAATTTTCATGACTACCAAGGAGAAAGAGATCATGTTGCCATGACTAACGATTGATCTCAATTATCGTTATGTTTTTGTACTTGTTTCATTAATACAAATTGATTGATTATGTAATGATTCCCAGTTTTCTTGAACATTAAAATTTGTGCTCTGATTTACCCATGACGTAGCCACACAGTTAATATTTCTGTATTTGGATAAAGGGTTTACAGAGTCTACCAAAGTGTAAAATATGTATCATTTCAGTATTAGCTTACTTATCTTTTGTCTTTATGGTGTAAATATGTAATACTGACTCAGCTAGGCATTTTCCTTTGATTATATTTTTTTTTCAGGGCTGTTTATTTCTTGCTGTCTATTGCTAGCTTAACAAATTACTTATCTAGTGTGTTTTTTGTCGTAATATTTGATTCAATTAGGTATTTGCTATTGAAATTTGCTCTTGTTTTCACCAATGTTATGGCTTCTAAGCTGTCACTTTAGTGACATGGTCAAGCATAAGTTCAAGAATCAATTGCTCCTTAATTACTGATGCAGGTCAGGAAGAAAACAAAGGGCTTTTTTAAACGATATCCTGATCCTCAGACTGCATGTCGTGCGGATCCTGCAAAAATGGCTGAGTATCTGGCACCTCTGGGGTTGCAAAAAGTAAAAACAAAAAGAATCCAAAGTTTTTCTAAGGAATATGTTGAAAAAGATTGGACCTACATTACTGAGCTTTGTGGTGTTGGCAAGTGAGTGAGTTGGATAACCCTTAAATTCTTATGTAGTATATATGGGAGCATTAATGGAATAGTATTTCTTAACCTTTTAATAATTTCAAATCCGATTTAATCAAGGTATGCTGCCGATGCCTACGCAATCTTTTGTGCTGGAAGGGCAACAGAAGTGGCACCTGAGGATCACAAGCTAGTTGATTACTGGAAGTATGTGTGTTTTGAGCTACCCTTTATTCAGGTAGGAATCTCCACAGAAGGTTCAATGAATCATTCCTACTTTTGAGCTACCTTGTGCTGTAAGATTTTGTGGCTCTCCTTTTTAGATGCCAATTATTTTAGTCGTAATAATAATTGTGCAAGTCATATATGCATCACTGCTGGAGTTATGCCTAAGCCTCTATGCAATCCTAATAGCTATTTGCTTGAGTACTTCAATAGTAAATCTAGTAATCCAATTTTGAAGGAAAAAATTGTAATAGATTAGGACAACTCCATTTAAATTATACTGCGAGATTGAACCGTTGAAGTATAAATGTATTGCCCAACCTTTCCCATCGGCTTAAGCTTTTGGGTTCAACTGGTTGGTGCATACAAACTTAATATGGTATCAGAGCCAGAGGTCTCGAGTTCGAATCCTGGCGGGCGCAATTTATTAAATAAATTGTTGCCAACTCCTACTTTCCACATTTGTGGTCTATGGCAGCTTTTCACGTGAGGCGGGGTATTATTACTCTTATTTCCACGTTTGCGGCCTTTGAGACCTTTCACATGAGGGGGAGTGTTGAAGTATAAATGTATTGCCCAACCTTTCCCATCGGCTTAAGCTTTTGGGTTCAACTGGTTGGTGCATACAAACTTAATATGAACAAAGGGTAAATATGTTCCTATGTAACTTAAGAGAGTTCAACCAAGATCTGAACTGAATTTAAGGCCTGTTAGATTTGTTGCTGTTATTTATCCTTTATATATGTATCTATATTGGAGGACCTGATTGGCCGGAGGGAACTAGGAAATTGTGCGATGAACTTGCTTAACAATCCTCTTATACATTGTGATGTTTTTTAGGCGTCATATTGTTAATTCAGTGTAGATCCACACTTGCGCTTTGTTTCTTTTTTCTTTTCCTTTTTTTTGAAGCACTGGTATCAGGCAACAATTAGTTAGTTAGTTTTTTGGGAGTTATGCAGGGAACACTAGTCCGCTACCACTCTCCAGATTTTTGCTCTTCTCTTTATGAATCGGTTGATCTGATAATGTGCTTTGCTTTCATTTAAAATGGTGGAATTCTCCGTTTTAGAACCATGATTCAGTTGTTAATGCAATTTTTGTTGTTTCACTTTGTTCTCTTAATTAAATGTTGGGCTCTAGGTCCATAAAGGTAAAAAGAGAAAAAACCGTTTATGAGAGGCCTATTACTGTCTTTCATCTAAAAAGATGATGTGGAGTCATTTTTTTGTTTGTCTCAAATTTTCCCTTGTGGTTTGTCGACCAACTGCTCAACTCTTTCTAAGAACAGAAAAGGTGTAAGCTGGTTGGGGTCAACATAATAGGCTCAAGCAAGTAACCCGTCAGAATATCCTAAGATACAAAATTATGCAGTTCATATTATCTAGCACAACAGTCTAATATCGAAACTTTTGCTATGGCAGTCTTTCCAAATAAATAGTTTGTATGATTTTTTTTAGTTTTTTAAATCCTGAAATACTTTAAGGGTACCGTATTTGATTTAGTTCGTTTGAAAATGTCAGTTATGGTAAAAGGGGATGTTCTGAAATTGTGTGCATATTGCAGGGATCAGAAAATGCTCAAGAAACTGTAATGTCTGATCAGCTAGAAAAGTTTCTGTCCCTAAGGTGCAGGGATTGCATGTGCCCTGTTAACCAGAAACAGTTATACGAGAATGCAACAGCTTTTATTCCGTGGTGTTTCAGCTTTCTCATTGATGCTATATATGTTACTATAAAACAGATCACCTGTTAATCCTGTAGCAGCAGTGCTGTTTAAATATTTTCTTTTAGTATCTGGTCCTTATATGTTCATTTATAGTACGCGTCCTCTTGCTATACCATACTGTGCTATACCTATCTGCAACCACAAGTGAAGATATGTGACACCCCGTGTCATGATTTTTGCGAAGTAGCATTTTTAAAATGTGCCTCTGGTCAAGTAACACTCCCACAAGAAAAATCTTTGACATGCAATTAGTTTTAGGTTGCCAAATAATTCGACTTCAATTTGATTTGAACTATAACTCCAAATTCTACAACAGAAGTGAGGTCCACTAAAAATATATGTTGTAGTGCATGACAAAAGAAAATTTCGGGCCAAGTGACACTAGATTTCATGGAGGTTTAGTACCCCAATTAATTTAGGAAAGCTTAACTTTTATTCATTTTCCCTGAATTACCAGAATTTATCTAAGAGGAATTTGAGACCAAACTCTTCGTGCATGTCACATCCTTGAGTTCTTATACCCATAGGAATTTTCAGAACTCAGTTTGGAGCACGTGAAGCATTTTATTTAGAATTTTCTTTCGAAGGAAAAGCCACAAACTGGAAAATTGGAAAAGGAGAAGATGCCTGAGAATATTCGGCAGGCCCCACCCGTCAACTTAGCCCCGACCCCACCTGGCCGTGACCCCACCTGGTCGGGACGCACCCCTTGCGTTCAAAACATTAAGAGGGGGCGGGGGCGGGGGGCTCCTCCTTTCTCTCTGTGGCTTTTTCCTTCCAGACTCACGAACTGCTCCTGTGCATCATTGTCGCCTCCGGTGCAGCTCGCCGCCCAATCGACTCGCTGCCTCCTAGCGCGAGCCAACCATAGTCAAAGCTGTGCCTCGCAACGCTCAAGCTCTAGGATGAAACCGTTCCCCAAACGGTGACCCGAGCTAGGAGAATTTCGCATTTTTCTCCGGCGTGTTTTCCGTCGAGCACCCTCGACGCCAGCCGCGAAATTCGCCGCCGTTGGTGAGCTTCGACCCCACTTTCTTGACCTCTCGCGCTTGCACATCCGTGTGACCTTCTACTACCTTGTTACCTTGCACGATGTCGTCGGAATCGAGTTTTTCCCCAACCACCATTGACGGCCGTCCTCGACCTCAACGAGCGACACTACCAACCGGCCCTCCTACTCCAGCTTGGACACCGTGCCGAGGAAGCTCTTGGTCTGCGATGTCTGTAGGAAGAAACGATGCTCGATTTAGTGAAGTCTATCAAGCGCACGACCTCGCCGAACGTCGCTAGGCCCGGACTCATCGTAGTCTCGGAACCGTCTCGGATGGATGCGTGTTGAGGTTACGAACGCGCTGGTATTTTTCTCTCAATTTCTCATGGTCGTTTGACCCGTTCCGACGAGCACCGCCATCTCGTGCGAGCCTCCGCCCATGGCCGAGCTGGATCTCGTGGCCGCACGCCACGCTCGGCTGTTCCGCGCCTTGGCTGGGCTGCCCTGCTCTACTCGGGCCGCCCGGCCGAATCGGTATACGGCCCATGAGCCAATTAATTCCTTTTCTTTTCCAGGAAATTAAATTATATTGCTAGAAATTCATACAAAGTTCAAAAGTTCATATCTAGCATTCTAGAGCTCGAAAAATTGCAAACTAAAATTTATTAGAATCCTTGAGACATTTACTATTTAATGGTGCATTTAGATTGCCATGATCATAGGCAAATTAATTATATTAATTTCTTTTTTAGCCATACTTGTTTAGTACTTCAACATTTATGAACTTGCCTTCCATTTTGGAGCATAAATTAATTATCATCCCTAATTGTGCATAATGACAAGAAGCATTTAGGCTCCTGTTTTACCTAGCTTTTGCAAGGGTTAAATATTTTTTATTTCATGCACATAGGATGATAATTTAAATGCTTCATGGAGTTGATGAAATAAATTAAATTGTTAATCGCAATTAAATCATTTCACCCTCACTGGACCCCAAGTTATTTTATACTCAATAATTACGTATGTTTGATGAAATTCGTACGTATTCCATAAAATATTTGAATCATGTTTTCATCAAATTAAATATCACTACTATATCATGTTGCCGCGTTGGTGAACACGGTGACCGGCGAGGAGGAGACAAAACCTACTACTAGTGACCCAACGAGTTCGGGGTCAAGCTCGGGGCAAGCCCGGTGCACAACCTCTTATGTTTAAGTTTTCTATGTTCATCACTATATGCCTGTAGGCATGTATTGTGCATTAGGTTTATAGGAGTTGTGATGAAAACCCTAGCATGCGGTAGGATCCTGTTTATCCATGTTCGATGGCCCGGCGTAGATGCGTGCTTAATTATGGCAATAATCCGTCGAGTGGTACGAAGACCACTCGTAGTATAGGAATATCACTTTTGGACACGATGCTAACTATTTAAGATGAGAATGGAAATTGGAGGCCGGACGGGCAATTTAGGTGGAAAGTGAAGGACTGAAAGAGCCTTCAAGGTGGTAGCCTCGTACGTACACACAAGGACCGCGTCGTGCCTGGTCCATGTGGATAAGTTTGAACGTACTCGTTTGCATGATGTTGTTAATGGGCCCAGATAAACCGATCGTACCGATGGTTGCTTGTATGTTAGAGAGATACCTTACTCCCTTGGTTACTAGGCAGGAATTTAGGAGGAGAGGATGGAGCACTCTACTCACGGGTGACATCCGGGACGACATCCCGTGAGGGACCCTTCTCGGGGAGTTAGGCCCAACTAACACTACAACGTCGGCTAGGAAAGGTTGTCTCATACAGCTTTTGGGAAGCGCGTATGTGACGTGCAATCAGATTTCTCCTACAGGATGTAAATCGTATTGACCTAAAAGCTCGAAGTTCACAAATTGACGTGGCTTGTGGGTAGCTCATCTCTCGTGTCGCACCCCAATACTCTAAGTTTTCGTTTGTGAGCTAGGACTCTCTAAATACTCACTAAATTCAAAATCTTGCTACAAATGAAAACTTTATGTCAAAGATGTTTGCAAATTTAAAACAAAGGTTTATCATTTTATGTAACAAATGCTTACCATTTTATGTAACAATGTTTATCATTTTATGTGCACAAAAGATCTATTTGAATTTTATAAATTTACCAATGAGTTGTTTTGATTATGAAAATGTTTTATCAACGAAAATATTTATTAAATAAAAACATTTGATTCATGAAAATAAATGTATTTTATTAATCAAAATGGTTTATTGAATAAAAGCCTTGGGTTTATTAGGTAAATGGCTTTGATTTATGAGGAAGGGTTTATTTTAGAAATACTTGTGATTAACGAAAATGGTTTAATTTAAATGATCAATTTTGTTTAAGTATTTCATAAAGGAGTTCTCATTACTAAAACATTTTCAACAAATTAAATGGATTTTATTATCTCCCAGGACTTTGATTTGGAAACTAGTTAATTTAACTCTATTTTTACCTAAGTTAAACTCTAAGTGTAAATTAGGCTTTATTAGGTCATAGTTAATTATTTTGTGTGTTGCATTCATGCTGAATAGTGTGCATTAGAGGACTTTTGTTGTGTGTGATAAAAATTGTTCTAAACTCCATAGGATTTCAAATAGCAATCGTAGAATTAGAAACAAAAATAGAAAAGAAAAGAATAAAACCCAAACCAGGTGTTTCGGGCCTAATCCCCGCCAGCGCAACCTCCCTCTCTCTCACTCACCGCCCGCACGGCCCACGAAGCCAGCCCAGCTGCGGCCCAACCAGCCCGCCTCTACCTTTCCCGTACCTCCAGCCAGCACCCGACCACGCCGGAACGAGATCCACTGCCGAACGGCAGTGGGCAGTGCGTCCGTCCATCATACATCGGACGCTCCTGCGGTATCGCCTGCGCGCGTATGGAGGCACCGGAAGGCAGCTCTCCCTACTGCCGCGGTGCTAGCCAAGCACATCAGCCTGTGTGCTGTGCTCGCCCGGGCCGTCGACCAGGGTGAATCTTCCCTACTGATGTGCGCCTGCCATGCGAGAGACCCCACCATACCAGCCGAGACGACAGAGTGAGTGCCCGTAGCTGAAGCCTTGCTCTCGCCTGGAATGCTCGTGCTCCTTTGCCAATTCTTGCAAGATTGGGATGGAATGACAACATTGATAAACAAAATGGAATTTTTCTTAGGAGGTGTAGAAGATATTTGTGTAATCGATTTAGTCTCATATATGTCTATACAACGAATTTTACAGAGTTGCATCTAGAATTTTGAATGGGAAAAAAAAATGTTAAAAGAGTGCAGACTGTCAGGCTTTCGCTCTCGCCGCTGTCGATTAGGTGCGCTCTCATCAATGGTGCCTTGCTATGGCCGCTGCCGGCGCTGAGGAAGTCGACCTCGTTGTGGCGGGAGACGGGAGTGAACTAGCCTATAGAAGCTGGTACTTCTACGGCAACGAGTTCGATGGCGTAGAGACGAAGGTGTCCGACGGTGCAGACAACGGAGCCGAGCGAAACGGATGCTTTATTTCTTGTTGCGGCTCGGGTAGGGTGTGGAGACGAGCAAACTCTGTTACATGTGCTGATGACCGTGGGATGCAGCATCAACGGAAGCACTGCCCGGTGCCGTTCGGCAGGGGATCTCGTTCCGACCACGCCGCCGTTGCCGCACTGGAACCCGCCCGCACTGCCGCGCCCTGCCTTCCCCTACCACCCAGTGGTACCAGGAGATGCGCAGCAACGCCCCGATCCACAAACTTCCATTAATCTCCCTTAACGCCACCTTAATCACCGCGAAACCATCGCCATTGAAAGCACTAATGGCATTAATGCCATTGATGCCGGCCAATGCCTTCCTGGCCACCACATCCTCGTCCCCGCCCTATAAAATCCGATCATGAGCACCGACGCACCGTTCCCCCACCATTCACCAAGCACAACCCCTCCTCTACCTTGTCCTGTTGCACGAATCGCCGCCGTCGCCACTGCGATTTTGTCGCCCGGACAACCCAGGCTGCCAGGAACCTCCCAGAACCGCCGTTGTATTCCCACACGACATGCAGCTTCTTCCAGTGCCCACGCGATGAAGAACGGGCGACTGAGCTGCCTCCGCGACGTTGCCGATGGACCATCGCCGCGCCTCGCTGCCGTGACCCGCCTCCGGCTTCTCCCCAGCCTTTGCGACCCCTCTAGTGAGGCCGCCTCGACCTCCACTCCATCCCCCCCCCTCTCCCCACCGTGGACGAGCCACCAGAGCACGAGATTATTGAAGCGCCGCCGCTCGGCCATGGCACCACCGTGCGAGCACGCCACCGGATGTCGTTGACCTGCGAGCGTTGCTCCCAGTCGCACATCACGAAATAGACGACCAAAAATAGATCAAACCCAACCGGTATGAACCGGTGCACCGCCGTGGACCAGCTTTTCTGCCCGGTCCACAGAACCATGAACATGGTCTATGGTATTATCAATTTAATTTAATTCGATTAATCCCAGTAAATTACTAGCTTATGCAGATAAGCCCCTAGTTTGCATAAAATAACGTTTAGGTCCTTAATTTTTATAGAAAAGACCCTAGGCTTTATTTTATTTCTGTTATAAACCTAATCTTTTGTAATAAACCTTTTTAATTATTTTGTAAATTATATTTAGGTCCACTGAGCATTTTGTATAAATTTTTTTGGCCATCAACCACCCCTAGTCTTTCCGGAAATTATATTTTAGCCCTTTTTAGCATAAAAGCACTAGTTCCTGCACTTTTATAAAAAGACCCTAGTGTTTTTTGAAATCACAATTTAGTCCTTAGCTTTTTTCACTTTAATCCCTAAACTTTTTAATATTTACAAATAAGTCCCTACCTTTGTTGTTTTGACATTTTAGTCCCTAAAACTTTAAACCCTTGTAACTTTTTGCTCGTAGCTCCGATTTAGGTGATTCTTGCGCCCACGGAATCGTAGTGACGCATACATTCTTTTAGTAGTGTTTTTATAATGTTTTGGTATGCTGTATTGTTCTGTTCCTTAGTTTATTTGTATGCTTGTTGCATGTTTATTTGATGCGTCGTCTTTAGAAGACGATCAAATCAAGGATCTCGAAGAGCGAAAACTTGAAGACTTTATCGGCAGCAAACAGGAAAAGAGGCAAGTGTCCTTGACGTATATTGCACCTACTTATTTCTATCTCGCACATGTTTAATTGCATTGCACAAATATGAATCCTATGTGTCATATCCTTCCATACTTGTCCTTGTCGCTTGGGTGGAATTAGAAGCGGACTTGGGTACGTCATGCTTAGCTTGCTTAATTTCGAGTGGAACTTATACATGAGAACCATGATGATGATCCATGAGAGCGATCACCTGTGTTGAACATCCTATTAGATAGGAATCTAAGCAAGTGGTATGAGATGAATGGCGTCGAGGGAACAAGGTGGATTGTGGCATGCTTGTTGTAGATTTAAGGACCGGTTCTTGGAGTGATTCAACCAGGACTTTCGTGCCAACACAAGGCCGATATGGGTAGGCTTGACTCGGTAGTTAGGGGACTCTCCCAAGCATTGTTAGATTTGGTGGGATGGGCGATGAGGGACGAGGACCTACGGATCGTCCCAAGACTCGCAAGGCACAAGAGGGGGCCCTTAGGAGGACGTATCCGTGGGGTAGTCTCCTATCGGTGAAACCTTAACGGCCACGTATGATCCGGGAGAAGAACCTAATGAAATGTCTCGCAATGATCTCCTGGCAACACACCTAAGGAAGTGTGTTGGTGCTTGGCCGGCACGGGAACATGGAGACTTTAGTCCACCAAGCAATAGGGGACGAAATCACCGACTTGTGGGTAAAGTGGTACAACTTCTACGAGTGTAAAGCTGTCATGATAGCCGTGCTCCCTAAATACCGCATTCCTTTTTCCAAAAAAAAATCCAACCCACCTCCACCAAGCCTAATGCCCTTCCCGTTAGCACGCCGAACCCGCCACCGCCTATCGGCCCAACCCACCTACCCCGCCTCCGACCCAACCCCGCAACCCAAGCCTCGAGCCCCTCTTCCTCCTTGCACCACAACCACCCTACCTTCTCCCGACACCGGAGAACCCCTCCGACCGCACCATCTCCGCTCAACAAGTGTGCAAGCCACCGGCTCATTCCCCGGCCCCTATACTAGCCAATGCAGCGGCTATAGCGCCTCCATCACCTTGTCGGGAATAGACTCCCAAATCGGTGCCCGCACTCTTCCCCACTCAAGCCGAACCACCCGAAAGTCGCCTAGAGGGGGGGGGGGTGAATAGGCGATAATCCCGAAAATCACTTAATTTAACAAATTAAATACGCAGGAAAGATTTGTCCGACTATAGTAGGATAAGTCCGACTATGGACAAATATCCGACTAGAGTAGGACAAATCCGACTCCCTCGTGTGGAAAGGGGATCGGCAGCCAAGATGGACAAATCCACGGAATTTAAACGACAAGCAAGCAGCTAGTAACACTAGAAAGCTAGGGCAACAAGGAGACAAACAAGCAAGCCACCTATGCAAGTTAATCTAGGAATTTAAGCAAGAACATCCTAGAGCTATAGCACACCAATTTTCAAGAAATAAAAGGGAAGACAAGGAGACACACGATTTTTCACCGAAGTTCAGCTCCACCAAGAAGCCTACGTCTCCGTTGAGGAGTCCACCAAGGACCGGGTTGCTCTCAACCCTAAACCTCTTCAAGCCGCTACAAAGGCCGGCTTAAAATCCACTAAATCAAAACTCCACGAAGGGAGGGGCAATACAAACGACCCGAGTCTCAACCACAAGCTTGGGAGCTCGCCGGGTAACGCCTAACCGTCTAGGGGATGAATCCCCAAGAGTAACAAACACAACAAGTACCGGCGATGAGAAAGAATCAAGTGCTCTTGAGATGATGATGAAGCTCAACGAATTTCTCCTCAATCTTCTTACAAATCCACCAAGGATTGGAGTGGGGAATCAAACTTGAAGAAGAGGAGTGCTTGAGTGAGTTTGGGAGTGTTTTTGAGAGTGGGGAAGGTGCCAACCGGCCAAAAGTGGACGACGTCCTCATTTATAGCCGGGGCACCCAAAAGAGCCGTTGGGCTAGATCCGACTCGGACTTCCTAGGGTTTCGAAAAGTTGTTTTGGCTCGGAGTCCGAGTCATAAATCCGATAGGGGTCGGATAAGTCCGATTGTATTGGGGAGTCGGACATTGTCCGATCGAGTCGGACGATCCGACTCCTAGGGTTTCAAAAGTGTGGCACGGTTCCGGAGTCCGACCCAAAGGTCCGACCGAGTCGGATATATCCGACTCTATAGGCATTTTCTTTTGCCACTTCTCTGGAGTCCGAGTCCAATGTTCGAGTGAGTCGGACTTGTCCGACTCAAGAGGTAATTTTTGTATTTGGATGAAGATTTGAGCACTTTCATTTTTCACATCTCACACTTGTGTGTCCCTCTTGATAGTACGGAGTTTCCTATACTCAAGACATGAATAAAAGGCTTCACAACTTGATCTTGAGCATAAGTGGACCATTTTTCAAATCTTGCACGTATGGGCGAATATGGCCACTTCCTTTTTGTGTTTCTTTGCTCTCAATTAAATTTTAGATATGCACTTGCGCACAAGCTCATTTAAAATATTAGTCCTTTTTAATTGTATTGACGTCAATCACTCAAAACCATAATTGGGGGCCTAGATGCACTTTCACCACCACTCTTTGTGCATCGCACGCATGCCATCCCGTCCGGACCACCGTCCAGTCAATCTCGCACCAAAGCATCTCCTTTTTCCAGCCTTATCCCGTAGCCACCTCGCCGCATCTCGGCGAGCAACCATAAAACCAACACCAGCCCAATCAGTCCCTTCATCCACTAGAAATACCAAACCAATCTCCCCACTCAACCTAAGCTTGTCGAGTCAAGCCGTCGGCGAAGATCAGCAAGTTGTGACTTTCATGGAGTCTTGCTGCGAAGTACTGATCCGGATCATCGTCGTGTACCTACTGCTGGTAGCCTACTTCGTGCAGAGGCATTGCAATCAGCTGCTCCCGAGTACTCGTTGGGTGAATCCCCGCCGCAGTGTGGATTGTAATCTAGGTATCTCGGTGTATTTGGTAATCGAGTATTGAGTTATCTTGAGAAATCCTTGATCTTCTTGATTCCTCGCACCGTTGAGATTTTATTCGAATTTCACTCATTCGGAGATTATCTCGTCACGGCCGGATTAAGATACCGCTCCATCTTCCGATCTCGATTTCTTCTCCTCTTCCCCGCCTACCTCGAATCTCGGGGACAAGATCCTTTTAAGTAGGGTATATCTGTAACACCCAAAATTTTAAAGCTTAAATTAAATTCAAAATTTGCGCTAAATTTACATTTTTAGTATTTTGTTTATCGACTCGCAAATTTAAAAAAAAAAAAAAAAACAAAACTCATGAATTAATTAAACTAGGGAGAATTGAAATTTTGAATAAATAAAACCAACCGTGCCTAAGTGTATGTTTCTTTATTTTTCTTTTCCTTTATTTTGTTACTTGAATTGTCGCTCCGTTTAAATTAACACCAAATTCTAATTCCAAATTCTAGAAAAAGAATAAACCATTTTCCCTTTCGGGCCTCCCTTTCTCCTTTTCTCCCCACGGGCCCAAACCAGCCATAGCCCACCCTCCTTTTTTTCTCCTCCCCTCACCTAGCCCATAGGGCACGCGGCCCACTAGGGGGGGGGGCGGGGGACGGAGCCCACCAAGGGGCACGGTCGGGCCCGGGCGCGGCCCCCACGCACGTACGGTGCCGCCGCTCCTCCCGGTCGTCTTCTTCCTCTCTCGAACAGAGAAACGTCATCTTCCTCCTCCACCATGCCACGTGCCGGCCCTAGCCAACACCTCCGGCCGCCTGGTGCCACGCGCCACCTCCCCGCTCCGCGCCACACCTTCCTCGCTCTCCGACGAAAGCCCGTGAATATTGCCTCGCTAAAGCACGGAACCTCCATAGGTGGCGTTCTTATCCTCGGTGAGCTTTCGTGCTCCCCCGCCACTCGGCGCCTATAAAAGAGATGCGTGCCGAGCTCCTCTTCGCACCGACGCAAGAACTGCCTTCTCTCTCCCACCGAGCTGCCCGCAATCCGAGCTTTCCCTATTTTTGTCACACCCCTATCCCGAAAGATAGATTAGTGTGGTACGGATCGCCTCGGGAGATGGTTGACGAAGCAACCATGCATAGCATCACAATAACAAACATACACGATTGCAAGTTTACATAATTAAGTCTCGAATCACAACATTGAGTGCCAAATAAAAGATACATTAAGTTCATAAATTAAGTTACATAACCATGATCTTTGTTCGAAATAAAGTGCGGAAGCGATTACATAACACGACGATATATAGATAGCTTATGTGAACCATGCCGGCGTAGGCCACGGCTCACTCCTCATGGGTCGGAGAGCTAGAAACCCACTCACCGGTCCACTCTTTGGGCTCGTCTCCATCCCACATAACCTTACCACAACAATCACAATATCTTGGCTTGCGAGAATCCCGAAAATACACATGTAGTGGCAAAGCCCGAGTATCTAGCATACTCCACAAGTCTTACCCATCAAATTGGTCATCTATGACCGACACCTAGATGCAGGGGGCTGACCGGGCTCACTTGGTAGTTTGCATAAAAACAACACCTATTTACTTTATGTTTGCATTTTTACAATTAGCATATTAAGAGGGTTATTGCAAGAATGTAACTTTAGTGAGCATAGCTAATCATACAAGAGTTGCAATACAAATAATTGATCGATAAAAACAGTAAGTATCCAACATTCTCATCCTTTTACTAAACATTGCAATCTGCTCGAAACAAGTGGTACTCATTAACCGAGAGGAACAACGATAATTATCGAATTACATCCTGCAGGAGAAACCCAAGCACACGACATACGCATCATTTAAGAAAACGTATGGCCACCGTTCGCGAGTTCATCATAAAGTTAGGCACGAGGCCACCGATCCCGAGTACACGTCCCCCTTGCGACCCCGTTCAACAACGTGCCCAAGGCTTAACCCATGTACTCTCCACCGGTCCTCAAACCCGTGCAACCACCGTGCCATACACATCACCTCTGGATCGGTAAGGTATCCGGCCCACTTCGTAACTCACAAGCTACATAGGTTTACCAATCCCCATAAGAAAGGTATGCACATGGTACACAACTCAAACTTGTTCGCGGAGTCACAATGGGAGGTTCTCAACTTTTACCAATTTATCACATTCAAGTATAGTCATAAATAATATATGAGTGTCTAGCCCTATCGTCAACTCCATAATCATAAGCATAGCATTTTTAACGGTAGGTTGACCCACATAAGCTACATAGGATATATATAGGGAGATTATGCAAGTGGATTTCCAATCAATTCCTATAACGTAATGCACATCCATCATCCTTAATATAGTGATAAAAGAAAGAATTTTAAAATAATGGGAATGCACCGGGGCTTGCCTTCGGAGTGATTGAAGTTAGCGTTAGCTTCACAAGCGTTGAGATCGGCAACGGCTTCTTCCGGTGAGATTAATTCGACGTCGTTATCTATGAAATGAAATGCAATGCATAAGTCACAAGAATACAAGGTCCATGAAGATGATTTACATATGTGTGCTGTTCATATGTATGGCATATGCATGAATGAGCAACATCGAGTTCATAGGGTTAGTGGCTTACATAAACACCTAAATTGCTACTCTTCTTGACTTAAATAATTTAACACTATGAGTATAACATGGGCAATAGCAATAATCATGGAAAGATGACATGCATGCTGCGTGCTACTCATCCATTTCTAGAGTTGATTCATGGAGTAAAACATATGCGAGCATTTACAAGCCTAGGGCATAAGAAAGCATTCTATTATCGCATGTAATGAAGCTTAAGCAATGTGGTTAAGAATTTCACTAAACCAGAACCCTAAGCTTATGACCATGACATGATGTGGCACTTCTGACCATGAGGGGCAAATTGTGCTATATAAGCAGTAGATAACGCAATAAATATGTAAGGGATACAAAATGTGACCAAGAATTCATAAGCTTAAATGCTGAAATTGGCATTTTCTTGATGTAAACAAACTGAGAGCAAAATAATTATCTAGGGTGCTCAAAATTAATCATGGAATTTTGTTCAAGTGTACAGGACTAGGAAGAGCAAATCTACCAAGTTTCATGCAAAAATAATTTACACATAATTAATGCAAAATTAATTACAGAGAATGTAGTTAATGCAATAACTTGTGAAATATGCAATGAAAGTGAAATTTTCATGTGCAGTGTCCTCAAGGGTACTAAGATACATGTTTTGCCCAAGTGTCACCTTAAATGAATTTTTATTTTAAAAGTTATGAATTTAATTAGTTTACAAGGGTTGCAAATTAACTATTTTTGAAAGTTACAAAAATGAATACAGGGGTTCATGTTACTTTTTGGAAAGTACACATTTCAGAGAGTCCATCACAATTTAGTTTGGGAATTTTGGACTTTGGAATCGGGAGATATGATTTTTTTTTAAAAATGGAACAAAGTTCAAACTAATTTACGAAACTGCCATTACATGTCTTTCTAGGGAGCTCGGGACAGACTCGCCGGAATTCGGCCGGAGCTCGCTGGAGACCTCGCCGTAGGCTTCTGTAGTGGGGGAAAAAGGGTGGGACCATCACCAAAACATGGCTAGAGGTGTGGACAGTCCTCTCCGGTGGTCGTCGACGAGCGGTGATGGTCGGAAGGCGGCGACATCGACGGCGATGGTTAGGGACTACTTCGACGATGTCTAGCGGAGCGTACAGGGCATGAAAAGTTGGGGAACAAGGTCTGGAAGATTCACCTCGCGATGGGGAAGAGCGGCACGGGGTCGGGTGTCGAGGGAGAAGGCAGGAAGTTGTGTCTCGTCGTGGGGTGGAGATTTCAGTGGCGGTGGCCTTCCTCTCTTCCGGAAATCCGGCAAATGCTCTGCACAGGAGAGGGAGCTGGTTAGGGAGGAGCTACAGGGGGTTGTTGCGCACCAATTTGGGGGGAAATAAGTGGAGTAGGCGCTGCCTAGGCGGAGCTTGGAGCTGCGCCGTCCATGGTGACGAAAAGGATGGGAGGTGGCTGATTCTTGCTACTGCACTTGCCGGTATGGAAGAGCGGAGCTGCTGCTGCTTGGAGAGTTTGAGGGGGAGGAGAGGAGACGGTTTGTGGTGCTTGGGAAGCGTGGGAGACAGCAGCTGACCGGTGCCAATTTTTCTACTTCGATGGGCAAAGGCGGTCGCTTGAGGGTGGGGAGAGCCGTAACTCCGATGGATTCATGTTGGTCGTCGGGTACAGGGGCAGGTGGAGGTGCCTTGGGGAGGGGGTGATGGGACAGGACAGTGGCACGCGTGCTTGGCGGACTGGGCGTGGTGGCGGACCGGTCCGAGGAAGTAGATGACCGGTGGGCAATGTTCTAGATCGAGAATTCGAGATCCGTTTTGAATTTTCATTGACCTTTCTGCTGCTCTGAATTCGAATTAGAAACCATACTTAGGCTGTGCATAATTTTATGCCAAAATTCAGGCTTGTTCAGAATGATGTAATCTACAACTTTCCTTTTGGGGCAAAGTTCTGATTTTGCCCGTAGATTTTTGTAAACATTCATGAAGCAGTGCTGTTTTGAATTTGAATTTGAATTTTCGTGGGTTTCAAACCTTGGTTAAAAATTTGGAAAAAATGTCCTAAATTCCTATTTTTGCATGGACAACAACTTTGTGTAAAAATATGGGTAGGTTACTGTTGTGAAAGTTTGAGATTTTGGGAGCAAGGGTTTATCTCCTTTAGATGGGCACTTTTCTCTATTTTCTTGATTTTGTTAAGTTGGTAAATAAGGTGGCTGATTAGCTTAAGGATTAAACGTTGATTAGCATAGATGACACTTCCATTAGCTCGAATCGTGACATGGGATGTCATAATTTTCTCCCGAGCTCCATGGCCATGGCTGTTCCTCCAAAATACCTCGCATTCGAGCTACCTCCCCTCCTCCTTCCACTCGGATGGATGCACGTCGAGGTCCTCCACCTGTTCCTCCTCTCCCCAGCCTCTCTCCCCCTCTCCCCGGGCACACCCCCGAGCTCCCGGAGCTCGCCCATGGCGGCTTGGCGCGAGGAAGGCGGCGACTCCTCCGTTAAATCGCACATTTGCACTTAGGCCCCTCCGCATCCATAAAATCATGTCTCTCAACCCCTTGGTCCACCATACACCACCCCCATAGACCTGGTCCACAAATGCATGGACTTGGTACATGAATTTTCAGAATAAAAATAATTCCAAAAATCCTAGAAAATAACAAGTTCCTGCACTTTTGCACTTCTTTGCCAGCCACCATAATCTCATCCCATCATAATATTTTTTCCCCTCGCCCCCTTAGTCTCCATCTCCATCCCAAACTACGTTTTCACCGATCCTTCTAGTGTTTAACTCCTGAGTTCCGGCATACCCAAACCTAACCCCCATAATCCAAATCTCGCCCTCCTAAATTCTGACCTATCCATGCCAGCCGTTGGTATACACTAAACCTTCTGATCTAAATAGAGTTTTAATTGGATCTTGATTGTTTTCTTATTTATTTTATTTATGTATTAGCTTCACGTATCAAAGGCGAGAGAATCCGAAGGAGCCTAAGCTGGAGACAACGCCCGATGACCTAAGTCTCAAGATGGATTCTAACGCCTAGTAGAGTAATGACATGAGGTACGACTCCTAATGGATTTAGCGTTGCCGGGCAAGCTCTATCAATTCCTTGATCATAATTGATCCTATTACTCTGCTTATTCTCGTACCGACATAGGAAGCTACTCTTATAAGCATTTATCCTTGCAACTATTTTGCTAGAGCCCAATTGTTGTATGATAATGTTCAATCACTACGAGATGCGAACATTATAACCTTGATTGCCATTAGAACACTAGAATCAACCTAGATGTATTGTTAACTATGTTAATGATATAATAATGATATAATAGTATCATGCTTAGGAGCTGTTACTATCTATCACCATACACCTTGTTTATGAAAATGTGTGAAAATGTGTTTGGTGGGGTGTGTTGATGGGTGGGTGAATAGACCAACGGCGTTTAGGTGAAGTTGGGTGGGGAAATGTTATCGGCCGTGGGTGAAACTCCTAGTACTAGTGTAGTATACTTGTTAATTAGGTGTTGTCCATTTGCGATGTACGAGTGTTTGCCCTGCCATATAAGGACCGGTTCTTCGGACCCCAAATTGGTGATTTAGTGTACAACCACGGAACCTGTTATGAGCAGGACTGTGCACCAAACCATGGGTTACGCTACAAGAAGTTCCACCGGGTGTAGTAGATGACGGTGGTCCAGGGATTGTTTATTTGGTGAAGTCCAGTACTTGGCACATATATGATGGACGGTATGTTTGTGTCATACACGTCGGATCCCCGGGCATTCGGGGTGGACTTGTGAGCCTGCCTAGTTGCGGTGGCAGCGTTATGTGCTTACTTGCAAAGAGCGCATAGCTTGTGGGTAAAGTATACCAACCTCTACAGAGTGTCTAAAACTATCCGGATGTCCATTGTCACGGTATATTGACATGCCAAACCTTGAGCTCTCATTGATTAGCCACAAATACCAAATCCTTGAAGTCCGTGTGGGCGGCCTTGTGCCCGTGACTTTTGGAAATGGTGTTGGCCTGGAGTGCCGAGCTGTTATGACCTTCGGTCGGAAGGTTCAACTAAAATTTATGGGAACCGACGGGATCGATGAATATTTCCCCCGAGTCCGACCAACTAAAATTACAAAATGTTTTCCTCTTAGAAAAGCCCCTTTGTTTCGTAGTAATCCCCTTTGCATTCGCGCTTTTCGCAAAACCCCTTGCCATACCTTGACCACATCCAAAATGCATGAATAGTCTTACCCTTTGCTAGTGGTAGAGCTTGTTGAGTACCTTATGTACTCACGGTTTGTTCATTTTGGTTTTAGTGGACAAACTTTCGAAGAGATAGAGACGGTTAAAGTTTCGTCGTATGCTCAAGTTGTCCGTGGATGGTTGAAGTGACCGGCTTTTGTGCTCTTTTTGCTACATACTCCGGATTGTCACTTAGCAATGTTTGGTAAGTTCTCCGTATTTCCTCGTATTTTAGTACTGTATGGATTTAACACTATCTATTTCTGCGTACCAACTACTGATCCAGGATTGGTACAGGATGCACAATACCCCTCCCTGGAAGGCGTGTCACACCCGTCAAATGGTTCACATAACCGACTCCTAGACATGCAAGGCTTAGAGGAGTGTGCTGATTTTCAGGGTATAAAACAACGACTAAGTAGTGGATCCTTACTTTCAATATTATTGCCAAGTTCATTATTAAGTAAATAAATACAGTGATCGGGCAAGCTGAAAATAAATACAAGTGTAGCATAAATATATCAAATTAATTTCAGTAGGTATAATAACCATACAAGTACCATTAGCATTCAAATTCAAGTTATTAACTACGATGTGACTCGGTGAACAAGCAGATACTCATTACTGCGAAGGACAGTGATACATATCAATTTTACACCAGCTGGGAAAAACCCGAACACACGACATACACATCATTTAAGAACACGTATCTCAACCTTTCACAAAGGTGTCATTCAAGCGGGAAGGGTTCCGGTCTCTCAAAGTGGCCAGCAGCTCATCGGCAACTTCGTGAGCAAACTACCCACTCCTTGTGCGGGCACTTCGACCCAAAACCTGGGTAATCTTCCATAGTACAACATCCGAGTGCTACATAATCTTACTAGTCCCCAATACAACTAGCATGCACTCGGTACAGTTCAAAACTTGTCCGAAGGGGCCGACAACGAGTACGGTCCCGAACGAGACACGAACGGGGCTACAACCTTGCAAACCATGCCCTCGCAAGGCACATGTGCTTTCCCTTTCCTCTACGGGACCCGTCCACGTCTCAACTTTTAACTGTTTACACGAATGGTTCGCCACTTTGCGAGACAAGCCCTATCCAGGCCCTTGCCTTCGCTCTTTCAAAAACAGACTCGTTTGGTTTCCATTTACTTCATCATGTGATTATCAACTTGTTCTACTAACATTTGAGTAATTGACCTTGTGTACCGTTGATCCTAGAATTAAGCATAGCAAATATTCTAGTAGGCAAACCGTACCGAGTATAACATCTACATAGGATTTATCCGGGGACAATGCAAGTGGATTTTCAGCCAATACCTGGACTTAATGCACAATATATCCTAGACAGTCTAGCAATTATTGTAGTGAAAATAAAAACTTTAAAAACTAGGAGGATACACCGGGCTTGCCTGGAGCTACTACAACGAGTGTTAGGGTCTTCCGGTGCCGGGTTTTGATTAAGAGAGAAATCGTTACGAAGATCCTGTGCCGGCATTTCAAAGTTTCCTAAATAACGAGATGTCAATATCGATGAATGCAAAGACATGAAAGCAATATGTATGATGTCGAGGTATGAATGATACACTCAATTATAGAAATAATATGCTATGTAAGATGGTTCTTGAAGACATATGTTTAAAGGCAAATTTATGTTAAAAGTATTTCCTTCATTAGCATATATAAGAGAAACTACTTAACAAAGTAATTAAAGATATTTAATTCACATGAATACTTTTGCAAAGTATCTGTACAATGACAACATACGGGTGATATATGCATGAATTAATAAAATGACAATCAAGTTTCACGATTTTATCAAGAAGGGTTAAATTTTAGAATTTAAATCAAAGGTTTCTACTAACATAAATTTCCAGGAAATTCTAGGGTGTAGATACGAACATAGGGAGAAACAGGGTGATACTACATGCTACTAGTGCCATTCATGCTCTGGTAGAATAATCGGTTGATGCTTAAATTAATTATTAGAAATTAAACATGCTAAACAAAGAATTAATCATACAAAGCGATACAAGTAGAAACATGATGAGTATGATGCACCATATTAAAGTGCATGTTGAGAGGAGTCCAAAACATTTTAGTTTGCAATTTTAGCACTTTTAGATAAGAAGATATGGATTTATTATGATTTACAAACTACTAATTATTCTGGAAACAATATATAGCAAACATGAGGTTCATCAACACCATTGGGTAGATATACTTACAAGGAATCCAACAAATTGGTTGCACTCGATTTGGAGTTCTAAAACTCAAGTTATGATTTTTCTAATTTAATTTAAAGTTCAGCACTAATTACAACAATGCCATTGCGATTTTTGAAATAATCCGAGTCGCGCTGGCAGCCACACAAAGGGTCACAAAGTTCGGGATCGACTGTGGCCATTGTCATTTTTTATCCCGGGCTGTGTGGCCGGCCACGTGGCCATGCGGAGGTTGGCTGAAGCTCCGTGGGGAGGGCACGGGGGTGTAGTTTGTGAGCTGGCGAAGCACGAGGGAGTGGTCCAGAGGGCGGACGCACCAAAGCAGGGCCAACGGTGCGCGATGGCGGATGGGGAATTCCGGCGACGTTGCGTGCTCGGAGGAGTGGAGGAAAAGCTCATCTTCTTGGCCTTTGAGATTCACCGGAGCTCGGAGAAGGCTGTCATATACTCCATTCTCGACGGGATGCACGGGAAGCGGATGGTCGACGGGGAGCCCATGGCGGCCGACGGTCGACGCTTGGGGAAACTGGATTTCCGGCCTGCTCGGTGGGGAAGATAATGGAAGAAGGCATCAATATTGTTCGCAAAGGAGATGCACACATCTTGGAGGAAGAGGGAGGAGCGAGAGGCTCACCGACGGTGACGAATTTCTTGGCGATGCGGGCGAGGGTCGTCGGACAGCACGGTGGAGAAAATACAAAATGCGAGTGGTTCGATGGAAGAAGGAGGGTGGGGTTTGCGCTGGTAGCTAGAGCACAACAGGGCGCGTCCATTGTTCGCACGAGGCTCGGGATGGTGGCTGTGTAGCGGTGGGGCGTCGTGCTTTGGCCAAGAGCCACAATGGCTGAGCTCCTTTGTGACACCCCTACCTTGCAAGCAAGAAGGATCTCACACAGTACCACCTCGGGAGACATCCAACGAAGCGGACGTCATAGCACATACACAGATGATACATTCACGATTTACTAAGACATATTTAGTGTACATGAGTAGAATATTTTACATATGAAGTTCAAGTATTACAACACATAGAGTTCAAGTTCTGATTTTTTTACATCTCATTAGTATCCAAGCGGAAGCGTAAATAATCTCGACGATACATAAACTTACAATACCACATCAGCCCATAGATGTGGCATCATTCTTCTCAACAAGCTCACCTGCACAAAATGTAAATAACAAGCCTGAGTATCTAATATACTCCACAAGACTTACTCTACAAATGTTATTTCTAAAACCGACTCCTAGTATGCAGGGGACTGACCGGGTTTTGCTGGAATTTAATTGCAAAAACAGCACCTATAATATTTCTAATTCCCACTTTTGGCCATGTTAAAGGGGTTATAACATGAATATAAAGTTTAATTAGTGAGCAAGACCTATCAATACAAGGTTGCAAAGAAATATTTAAATACTTCAAATGAGCAAGTATATATTCATGTTCACTTCTTACTACGATATAGTATAGCTATATATAGGGCAGCGCTAAATCACACCCAGGATATGATATATTATATCACTCCCCCGCGCCATGTAGGCAGCAATAAGCCTAGGTGTCCCATGATTTTTGTGCCACCCACTAGACCAGGTTAAACCACCGGTTTTTTATCCTACACACCGAACCCATCTGGTTTTCTCCACTGATTTTGCTCTTGGCTGCCGTATGTTAATGAGCCACTAACTGTGCTACTGAATCGGGTCAAAGTGCATTAAAATAGTTGGAGGTGAGCTCGTAGGAAGCTAAAAAACAAAATGTAAAAATTCAACATTCATTTTGGATAGCTCGTAGGAAACTTGCCTATTTTTAGCAGCAGGCTATCGAAAAAAATCTGGGATTGTGTGGCCGCAAATTATTTTGATCACAAGTACTTAGAATGACATTTAATGAATGGAAAGTCGAGATTGGGAAGGATCAGCTTACCGTGTAAAAAACATTGGAAGCTAAACAAGTGACCAGATCATAAAACGTGAGAAGGGACAATATTCTTTCTTAAATAGCGTAAATGCATATGAGCAGAAATTGTTCAACGCAGGGAGGTCAATAGGGAAATGCTATAGAGCCAACCCGAATGTCCAACTTTGTTCCGACCGGATGACTAGATGGCAACCAAGTATTTAAAATTTCCAAATGATGATATATAATTTCTATAATAGCTTGAGTTGAACATGAGTAGGACAATCGGGTTGGACCTATAGCGATACTCGAGGACAATAATAGATACAATTGTTGCCTCATTCAAACTAATTTCCTGTGCAAATCGTAAATATATTGTACAGATTGTAAATATTTTCCATAAAAATTGGATCACGTAATTGTAAAAAGCAACATCTGTTATTTTTACGAGGAGAATATATGTTTTATGATCACATCATCATGTAACTATAAAAGTTTTGCGGGTACACGTTAACTGTTGTGGATGCACAAACCTTCAAAATTGGGTGCCAAGAATACCAGTGAATGAAAAATAGTGCCATATATATGTCAGCTTGTTTCCAATTGAAAGCATAGTGCCATATGTTTCATAATGCACACACTCTTACAATAGCCAATTTAAGATGAAGTTGGTCAAACATAAAAACCTTATTTTGCTCCATTATTAGCTTCATAGAATCTATAAACTCCCTTATTATTGGTGCTAGAATCTATAAACTCCCTTATTATTGGTGCTAGAGTAGCCTGATAGCAAAATTGATTTTTTGTGAATATAATGTTCTGTAACCAAGCTACGCAGCATATCGTGCTTGAACAAAAATCTCATTGGTTTTATGGTCACAACCCTTGACTGTAAGAAAGTCATCCCACAATAAGAAAGGTTTACAGTTGTGCAATGGTAAGACTATAAAAAGCTATTCATTTGACACAAAATGTTGTTGCTTTTATGATCACAATCCCTGATGATAAAAATGGTTGATTTCAACCATAAATACATCACAAGTAACTAGACTAGCCTAATATAAACTATATCATGTCACAGACCGATTTATGGATGAAACTGCACGAGGAGCAGTGTTTTCATTGAGCACCACGGATAGGACTACATGGATAATACTGTTGTGTGTGACAACAGAATTAAGTAAACAAAGAACGTATTGAATAAATATTTCGCTTGAATACAAAATTTTCATTCAATTTGTTTTTTTATTGGGAACACACCGGAAGAGACTCCTAGAGTGATATTCGGGTCACTGGTGCGGCACCGGGGTTCGAACCCTGGTGGGCACCCTCCCAGCTAGTGGACTTTACCACTGCGCTGTGAGCGCCTTCACTTTTGATTCAATTTGTAAGCATAGGATCAAGTTGGTGAACCATAAAAACGACCAAAATTTGCAACCTAATTATCTAGATAGCAAATATTGTTGTGTGACCATAATATTATGTTATGCAATTACCTTATGTGCAAATGATACTATGACCCCAAACACAAAATTTTGGTTATATGAGATCAATTTTTTTCCAAAGAACAGAACATGTTTTCTGTATCCTAATCATAGTTTTTATTTCAAAATAAAATAATATATGCCCAATTCATTGACAATTATTTCCAGATCTTGCAGCATAATTGAGGGGGGGGGGTACATTTTGTCTAGATCATAAAATTGGTCTATTTCTGATTCATTTACTTTTTACTTGCAAAGACACAGTAAATGTATTTATGGTCCTATTGACCGGTGACTGCAATGAGGATTGTGGATGTCATATGTGTTAATAATATTTTACAGTTACATGTGTGGTGTAGAGAGAAGAAATCTCAACAGACTGAGAATTAGCAAGACCTGTTGGAACATTTTGCAATAGTGTGAGCGTAAATGCGAACCAATGGGATCACAAAAACAAACAAAGTGTGATCGGAAAACACCATGATACTTTGTGGTTAGACCGACATAGCTGAAGACCATGGTTGCCGAGCTAACAACATGCCCATGCATGGGATCTAGTATTTTGGTGTATGAATCAAAACTTCATTTGTTATCTACTTTGAACTCAACATGCCACAAAGTTTGACCATGTATTTACTTATACAAGGGCACCAAAATATAAATATGGTTTCACAGTTCGAATGAACAAATGTGACTATATACGGAAGCTGTGAGTACATTAGAAGCTGGCATGCACAAAAGTAAACAAAATGCACACACGCATGCAGACTTTTCATTGACTACAAAATTAGCAGGTGTTTGACTTTGCACTAATATGACATGAAAGAAAATGTTTACAGAATTTGTGACAGAAGCTTTCCTACTAAACTATGCTACTACGTCCTCATTTTTTTGCACCTTGCTGGTAATGATTTCTTTCGCATCACTCCTTCCAAATGTTCAAGGCCACACACAGTTAGCTAACTGCATCCTGCACTGAAAAGTTTGGTCAGTTGTTGATCCCCTTGAGGCGACAGTGATTGCACACAGTTAGCTAAATATATGTGGATTAAACACGTAATTATATATCCGGCTGAGAAAAAGTAGAATATAATCTTCATGAGTCTATCGACTACCTTTTTTGATGACATGTTCATAAACACGACTTGCCGGTTCGTCAGTATCATCCACCTGCACGGAAACTCAGTATAAACTTAGTTACTAAGTGTATTGCGTTTTCATTTGAGCACAAAAAAAGGTAAATTCTTTTACAATTCGTATAAAATGTGTCCACCTTTTATATTTCAATAACCCTGGTTATTCCAAAAGAAGACTGTCGTCACTCGTCACTCTGAATGCAGCTCTGAATAATTAAAAGAGATTAATCTGTGATAGTAAATTTTGCTGTTTGATTTACTTTTTCCCCTAGACTAGAGGCTACTACTATGGCGCACCTAAAAAGCACTCAAATTGTAGCCAGAGATGCAATTGCTTAAAAAAAAAAGATTTACAGAACATATGTACAAAACTGAAAAATTGGACATACATCTTGACTAGCATAATCTTTCTGGTGCTTATATAAATCTTGACCTGAAGTCCATGCTGGTAATCAGCAGGAGCCTGCGGCTCTCCAGCAATCTCATCCTGGCATCCGACATAAAAACAATAGCAAAAATTATGATAAAAAAAACGTCTGTAGTCGAAGAAAAAAAATGGAATTCGTACCTTGAAACGGTGCCGATAGTAGCTTAACGATGGA
The DNA here is from genome assembly GCA_031894775.1 of Chloris gayana. Classification (NCBI taxonomy): domain Eukaryota; kingdom Viridiplantae; phylum Streptophyta; class Magnoliopsida; order Poales; family Poaceae; genus Chloris; species Chloris gayana. The sequence goes on from JAUNZO010002356.1 coordinate 122,394, forward strand.
CAGCCTCACAGCCGTCTAGGCTCCGAGGAGTCGATCTGTAACCGGCCGGCGCCGTCAAGATCGAAAAATCTGCCACGGTCATCCAAAATCTGGAACGAGACCAGCACACATCGAGACGGCAGTCATCGTGGTTTGAACCAGTTGTTATATCGTCGTCGTCGTCACTGAACCAGCTCCAGCCTTCAGGCAAGGAGATTTTTATGTCAAAACACTAAGATTTTTATGTCCGCCTGTTGGGCCGGAGATTTTTTATGTCAAAACAGTTCTAGCGGGAGCCAATAAACACTAAGATTGCATAGGTACATACCTTACATTTTACAAGGTGCTGCTATGAGCACAAACGCCGTTGAGGATATGAACTAAGACAACCGCAAGAAAATTGTTGCATCAGTCCAAAACAATGGACGGTGCGTCGGTGCAGCACCCTCAAGGGCGTTTGTCTCCGGGAACAAATCGAGGTGAATGGAATAAAATAGTCAAGGTGTTTCACGGCCCCGTAAATTCCATAACAGCAGGAGTAATTGAGGGTATGCAATTGGAAATCGTATTAATTAATCTTTAAAACTGGTTTATTTATGGTCTGGTTTTTAGTCTCGGTTTTTCACATGGCGTGTCACCTCTGGTGCGGGTTGGTTTTTCCTGGGAGGTGTGACGTGGCTAGCTACGTTGGCAGAGAGTGGAATATTATATCACACTCTGGGTGTGATATAGTATAGCTATATATATATATATATATATATCACACACATCATGCAGGAGAAACCCAAGTACAGGATACACGCATCATTTAAGAACACACGTATGGCCACCGTTTGCATCCACTATAGGGCCGATACGACTCCCACCTCTCCCAAGTAATACGTCCCCACATGCGATGCCCACGATGGAGCCATCCAAGGGTAGATCGCATACTCGTCCAGCCATCAATCCCGGGATACCACCATCAATCAACCTCTCGAAAGAATGGTGGGGTACCATCCAACCCTACGGTGCTGAAGCTACTATAAGTTAGCGTTAGCTTCACAAGCATTGAGATCGGCAACAACTTCTTCTGGAGAGATTATTTCGACGTTGTTACCTATGGAATGAAGTGCAATACATAATTCACAAGAATACAAGGCCAATGGCGATGATTATGCATGTGTGCTGTTTATACATATGCCATATGCATAAATGAGTGAACCTAGCTCATGGCACTAGTGACTTTTATCTACACATGAATTTCTACCTTTCTTGACTAACAAATTTAACAACTATGAGCAATAACATAGGCAATAGCAATGACCATGATAAGCTAGCATGTATTCTGTGCATAACCCACTTAATTTCAGGTTTTTAGATTGTTAAGCAAAGCATATGTGACGACAATTAAATTTAGGACATAACGGTGTACATCTATTATCACATGTAATGAAAATTATGCATGTAATTAGTAAAGTAACTAAAAAATCATCATAATTGTAGGACCATGAGTGCATACTACTTTTCTGACCCTGAGGGACTAATGAGTAGTACGAACCACACATATGACAATTACTTACGTGAAAGATAAGCATAAAGTTATACCTTCATGTGCGGAATTTTACCTTTTAATTGATTTAAATAAAACGACAGCAAAACAATTACTTAAGGTGCTCCAAATTAAACATGGAATTTTATGCAAGTGTACAGGGCAATGAGGAGGAGATCTACCAAGTTTCATGCAAAAATAATTTACACAGAATTAATATAATTTTATTTACTCAAAATGCCAATAATGCAATAACTTGAACAATATGCAACAAAAATACTACTTCTTCTGCAGGGTTCTCATGTATTCCAAGATGCATGTGGTGACCAAGTTTCATATTTATTTGATTTTTATTTAATTAGTTATGAATTTATTAAGCTTACAAGGGTTGGAATTTAATGATTTTTGAAAATTACCTAAATGAAAGAATTACAGGGGTTCATGTTACTTTTTGGAAAGTACACATTTCATAGATTCAAACAAAATTTAGTTTGGTAATTTTGGACTTTTAAATCGGGAGATACGAATTTTCGAAAATGGAACAAAGTTCGAACTAATTTAGAAAACAGACCATCGGGGAGTTTTTTTATATCGCAGTATTTACGACATTGCCACTATCATGATTTTCTCGATACGAGAGGTGCGGTCGGCACTGGCGAGATCTAGCTGGCGGCCACACAGTGCGGGTGGGGAGCTGAAAGTTGGCTGCGAGGGAGCTATTGACATGGAGAATTGCCTGGTGGTGTCCATGGGGGCGGGGCCTCACCGGAGAGATGCCGACGCCCGATGGTAGCCTTGGTGCATTCCTATTATCTTCAAAGCCTTTCTTTTATCACTATATTTTAAGGATGTTGAATGCGTATTATGTTATAGGAGTTGAATGGAAAACCCCTCTCGGATATTGCCCAAAATATCCTATGTAGTGTTGTGAGTCAACCTATCGGTAGCTATGCTATGCTTAGGTTTTGGAATCATCGAATAGGGCTGGACACTCTCATTATTTATGTTACACTCAATTATGGAAATTTGGTAAAAGTGAGAACCTCCCATTGTGTCTCCACGAACAAGTTTGAGTTGTGTATGTGACATCCCCTTCGGGACCACCCGGGAATCGGAACGAGAGGGACACTCGAGGAAGCGAGTTACAACAGAAACATCATCTCATACAAGCCAGAATATATACATCATGGTATAATACAACCAAGTTTTCGAAATACAAGCATTCGTGCAGCGGAAAGATAACATTATTGAAGTTTAACATCCTACGAGTATTCGGCGGAAGCTTGTCCATTATACAACTCTCAAGACTTCAAACTAAACAACGTGATGCATCGAGCCTTCGTACATCACGGTCCTCTCTCTTCAAGGTGTGGGGATTCGTTCCCACCGAAGGGAACCTCCCTCGGGACATTGCTCCTCTTCGGGGAAGCTGCCATACAAGTCGTGGTAGTACGACTCATACCCTAAAAGGTAACGAACAAACCTTGAGTATTCTAATACTCAGCAAGATCGACCCGTCAACATGGCACGCTAAGGCCGACACCTAGTATGCAAAGGCTTTCTGGCTGTGGGGTTTACTCCTTTACGAAAAACAGCATTAACGGATGGGTCCTTACTTTCGGTATTTTAGCTCGGATTATGTTCATTAGCCATGGTGTTTGCAACCTAACTCTATTCAATCAAGTTCCCAAACAAGATGATAGATCTTTATTCTTCCATCTCTCATCTTCCTCATCTTCCATAAAATTTACTACGATGTGACGAGCTAAACAAGCGGTACTCATTTCTGCGAGGGACAGCGATTCGAATCGATTTTTATACCAGCTGGCAAAACCCGACTACACGACGTATACGCATCACACGCGATCGTATACGACAACCTTTCCCGCTAGCACCTGACGGACTAGCCATTTCCAACTCCCCGGGAGTATGGCGAAGCCACGACTTCCCTCGTGGGCGATCCATCTCCCTCCCGTGAGACTATCCTCTCACTAACGACCGGCAAAAGAGAGGCGGCTACGCTACATCTCCGGGGTGATAGGGTACATCAGCTTGCTGGGCCCATGATACCAGCATGTAGCACGGTACGTTCAAACTTGTTCAACTAAGCCGACAACGGTACGGTCCTTGACCAGACACGAGACGGGTCTACCACCTTGCAAGACCTCATCTCCGTCTTGCCCTTTCTCCTACGGGGCCCGTCCGGTCTCAACTTCATTAATACTCTCATCATCTTTAGTGTCAACACAAAACCCTTAAAACCTCCATGCTTTAAGTGCCCTAACCATCTACCGTTGCGACTATGAATTAAGCTTAGCCTCTATTGAGCTACCTGTACCGAGTATAAGATAAACAAACGGGAACCTACCATAATGCATCTAGGGTGTCAATCAAACCCTAACACCTAATGCACAAGCATAAGCTGTACTATGTGATAAAGTAAAAATATTTAAAAACATAGGTAGGATGCACCAGGGCTTGCCTTGAGTTTGTTCAGTAGTTAGTCTCCTCGACGAGTCCGGGTCAACTTCGAGATCCCCGGCTCTGACTCGCCCTCGGGTGGAACCTCGATTACTTCGAACCTAGTCGACCAGCAATGCATCGCGAATCACAATCATGTATGCATGTATGCATATGATGAAAGTATGCATGAATTTACTAATTAAGTTCCATAAATAATCATTAATGATTAATGCTTAATCACTTTAGTTAATTAACAAATTATGGATAAGTATGTTCGTTAAGCATTAATTAACAATTAATTATGCTGATTAATACCTGTTTAATTAAGATCTTCATTAATTAATTTTGTTTCCTTAATTACTTAATTAAGGTTACTAATTACTGAAGTTTAATAATTAATGAATTACTCTGATTTATTAGGCAATAAATAAATATTTACTTTAAGTGATTAAAGGTTAAGACATTGTGATCATATAAATTAACATAGTTTAAGTGTAATGTTGGAAAAATAAATTTCATTATATTTTGTCTGCGGTATCTCCTTTATTAAAATAAATTTATTCTTCATAATTAAACATTTTATTTACATAAATAATAGCTTTTCTTTAATCAAAGAAAGTGATTAACTACAAATTATAAATAAATCTACTCAAAATAATGATTTTATTTCACCAATGGATAGATCTCATTTTTCCGAGTCTAACAAAGTTGGTTTGGTATTTTTCTGAATTTTATTGAATTTTCTACGAATTTTGAAAAATTGAAAACACTTATGTGCCACACGGATGGCCACGGGGTTGGCCGCACGAAATCCGCCTGTGGCCACACGCGATCCAGCGCGCGTGGCCCGCGGTGTGGCACCACCGCGGCGACCGAGGGACGGCGGCGCGGCCGCCGGCGATGGCCGGAGATGGCCCGAGCTCGCCGCGAGGCTAACTAAACGATCTACTCGACGTGGCGAACCTAGTGGGGGTGACGTGCTCACATGAGCTTGACCGGAGACGCGCCGGCGGCGAGATGCGGAGCACGGCGGAGCTCCGGCCGAGACGCGAGCTCACCACGAGTGGACAAAACTTAAGGAAAATCAAGCTGGGAGCTTCTACTGAGCATAAGCAAGCTCGACGTACCGCCCTAGAAGCATGAGCAAGGTCGGAAGGTAGAGCTCACCGTGAGTGACGCGGCGGCGGTGCACCGGACCTTGGGACAAACGATGATTGCACGGTTCTCGCGGAACGAACTTGGTGATGAGTGAACGGAAGCAAGGAGCAACAAGTTGCGCAACAACTAGAGGAAAAAGAAGGATGAACGGCTCACCGGAGATGGCGAATTTGAGCCTGCGGCGGAGCGGCGACGGTGATGGCCCGATGGGGAAAACAGCTTCGCTTCGACGGAGCAGGGCGGCTCAAGCTAATTGAAGGGCTTAGGGAGCTTCGCCGTCTCCTGCGGAGCTTTGGCCGGTGGTGGTTCGGACGGAGGGCTGCCGGAGCGGCCTGGCGGTGATGCTCCGGAGGGCGGGAGTGGCGGTGAGGTGGGAAATGAAATGGAGGCAAAGCGAGAGGATAGGGTCGGGCCGTGGCCTTTATCGTGGCCGGAGGCGGTGAGGCACAATAACTTTAGAAAACTTTTATAATTCTTTATTTGTGATGTTTAATCAGTAGAAAAATGTTAAGCTCCTTATTTATTCTTATTTAAATTATTCTTAAGCATTTTCTTTTATTCTTTGGTTGCTTTGGTATTTTATGTTCATTTCTTCACACCATATTCAATAATTTCATAAATGAAATATGATGACATGCTCATGAATGCCATGAAATGCATTTTATTTGTGAGAGTTGTTACAGCCCTCCCCCTTACAGGAATCTCATCCCGAGATTCACGATCGAAACGACTAAGTGATAGCGCGAAAGAACTCGGGGTAGTTTGATCGAAGAAACTCTTCGTGCTCCCAAGTAGCCTCGGCTTCCGAGTGATTACTCCATTGAATCTTGTAGAACTTAGTGGTCCGATGTCGAGTCACTCGATCCTTGGTGTCGAGAACTTTGACCGGACGTTCGTCATACGTCAAATCTGGTTGTAACTGTTCTACCTCCATTGTCGGTATATCCACTGGTGGTTTCAAACATTTCTTCGGTTGAGATACGTGGAATATGTTGTATATACCCGACAAGTGTGCTGGCAACTCCAAACGGTATGCCACAGCTCCACATCTTTCTAGGATTGGGAAAGGTCCGATGTATCGCGGTGCTAACTTGTCCTTGATTCCAAACCTTTGAACACCTTTGGTAGGAGATACTCGAAGATAGACTTGATCTCCAACCCGAAATACTAACTCTCGACGCCTTTTGTCGGTATAACCGATCTGTCGAGATTGTGACATCCCACGTCACGATTTAAGGTTTAGCACGTAATCACTACCCTAATCACATCCTTAATCAGGTACTAATGCTAAATCACCCAACCAGGAAAAAGAAAATAGGAAAAATAAAAAGGAAAAAAAGGAAAAAACCTAATCCTAAACCCTAGTCCTAACCTAAATGCAAAAATTATAAAAACACTACCCACATATTTTTGCACCACTGCATTGCTCATGTAAAAAGATGAATTTACAATATTTTTACAAAATTTTTGAACAAAGTTTTGAATGCCCAAAAATTCAAATTCAAATCTGAAACTCTGTTACTTGTGAATTTTGTATGAATTTTTGGAAGCAAGTTTAGAACTTCAAACCTTAAGATGAAAATTAAAGCACATCATCCTGAATCTCCCCATATCTTTGGTTTTATTTTTGGAGCACCAGAAATATGAATTTTCGTCAAAGTTTTAAACCGTAGATTCAAAATCCAAATTTGGACCCCGAGCACCTGTTGCCCACCGGACAAGGGCGGCCCGACCGCCGGTCCGGCGAGCCGCAGGCCGCGCACGCGCCCCGCCCTGCCCTGTCAAGTCGCCGCATGCCCCCTGCCAGCTCCCAACCAACTCGTACCCGCCGCCCAACCCCGGCCGGCCGGCATTGAAGCCGCCTCGCTCCGGCCGCCGCCTCACCGTCCGGCCGCGCCCTCAAATACGCCACGGAGGCCAAGCCCCGCTCCCCCCATCCGCCTCAATCATTGCCCAGCTCGTTGCCCTCCTCACCGCACCATCTGCTCCGCCCTCTCGCCCCCTCACCGGCGTCGTTCAACTCGGAGGAAAACGCCGCCGCCGCCGGATCGACCGCCATGGCCGCCCCGCTAAATCCTCCGTCTAGGTGAGCGCGCATGCCCCGATTCTTGGCCAAGACGACGCGCAAGGTTGCCCTCTAGCTCCCCCTTGACCCACTCTCTTTACGCCGCAGTGCCTCGTCGGAAATTCGAAGGAGAAAAGGGCCCTCGTCGCCGGCCACCCGCACCCCTCCGTCGAGCCCCTACTTCCGGCCCTCCTCGTCGCCCCGACCACGCGCCGACAACCCTCACCCCCGGGTGATGCTCACGGGCCTTTCCCTCCCCCTCTCGCTCCTCGAGCCACGCGCGCGACGCTGCCGAACCTCCGCGGTGCTCCGCCGGTCGCCGCGCCGCCCCTCCGGCCGTCGCGGGGCCCCGTGGACCCCACCGGCGTGTTCCCCGCACCATGCGCAAGTTTTCCCCAAAGGCCGGAGCATGAGCTCCAGCGCAACGCCGCCGCGGCGAACCTCGCCGACGCCGGCCACCATCCGCCGGAGCCCGCGCGCCGCCTCTGTTTAAAAATCGCACGGTGGCATTTTCGTAAATACATCCGAACTTCGTTCAAGTTTGAAAAATTCATATCTGGCGTTTGAAATGTCCAAAAATTGCAAACTAAAATGTTTTGGAAACTAGAAGACCTGTACTTTCATAAAAGTAACATGAACTCATCAGATCTGGTCATTTTCACATTTTTACAAAAATGACAAAAGTCAACCCCTGAAAAGTTAACTAAGCCATAACTTTAAAAATATAAATCCAAATTAAATGCCACTTGGCCAAAGTCTTCACCCAGACACACATGAATTTTTGGCACTGGAAGATCTGCATTTCATTTCATATTTTCCAAGTTATTGCATTTCTTGCATTATTTTTATTTAATTTTTAATTAAATCTGTATAAATTATTTTTGCATGAAACTTTGTAATTAATTTCCTTTTGATACTGTTCATATGTAGAAAATCCCATGTTAAATGTTGAGCATGTTAAGTAATGATTCTTGCAAACCCTAGATCTAAATTCCTAAAAAGTTATTTTCAGCACATGCATAAATAGTTTTATGTCACTAAAAATCATGTTCATGCATGTTTATGTAATTTCCACTGTTCATTATGTCCTTTAGCACCTCATGGCAGGTTTAGTCAAAAGGTTTCATGTATTTCACGTATGTATGAATTTTGAAATCGAGTTCCTATTTTAAAGGGAATCGTCATCGACCTTGTATTCATGTCACTTATGCATTGCATTTCATCTTATAGGTGACGACGTCGAATTGATTCCGCCGGAAGAGACGGTTGCCACGCTCAACGCTTGTGAGGCTAGTGCTAACTTCGATCACTCTCAAGGCAAGCCCCGGTGCATTCCTATTATTTGAAATGTCTTTCTTTTATCACTATATTAAGGATGATGAATGTGCATTTAAGTTTAGGCGTTGATTGGAAATCCACATGCATAAATTCCTATATGTCCTATGTCGCTTATGTGTCATATCCTCGTTAGAAGTGCTATGCTATGTTTTTGGAGTCAACGATAGATTTGGGGATCTCACTCATGGCTTATGACTAAATGTGAACATGATGAATTTGGTTAAAATTGAGAACACCCCATTGTGGCTCCGCGAACAAGTTGAGTTGTGTACCACTTGCATACCTTTCTTATGGGGATTGGTAAACCTATGTAGCTTGCAAGTTGTAAAGTGAGCCGGATATCTCACCGACCCGCAGGTGATGTGTTTTGCACGGTGGTTGCACGGGTTGAGGACCGTTGGAGAGTACATGGGTTAAGCCTTGGGCGCGTTGTTGAACGGTCGTAAGGGGGACGTGTACTCGGGGTCGGTGGCCCCGTGATTCACTTTATGATAAACTCGCGAACGGTGGCCATACGTGTTCTTAAATGATGCGTATGTCGTGCATTTGGGTTCTTTCCTGCAGGATTAATAATTCGATAATTATCGCCGTTTCCTCTCGGTTAATGAGTACCACTTGATTCGAGCAGTTCGCAATGTGTAGTAATGGAAAGAGATTGAATAGCTTGCTGTTTTATATTGATATTAAATTGTATTACAAACTCTTGTCTTGCTAGTATGCTCACTAAAGTTCCTTTTATGCAACAACCCTATTAATTTGGCTAAGTAATAATTTGCCAACCTAATTAGCATATGTGATGCTATGTATGGTTGCTTCGCCAATCGTCTCCCAAGGCGATCCGTACCACACTTAACTATCTTTCGAGATAGGGGTGTGACACGTGGTATCGGAGCCGACTTGGGATTTGCGTCACGTTAACACTCATTCTAAAAATCTTAAAACCCGTTTTTGAGTCACGGTGAGGTACGAGTCTAGATAGAAAGGCCAATATAAGGACTATATAGAATGGTGGCAAAACTAACCCCGTGTTATGATTGTTAAATATTTTGCAACTACGGCTTGAGCAAAGGTATGTGATTGTGTGTTGTCAATTTTCGCATGATATTATTGGTGTGACTCGAATACACTCTTATTCAAGAGCTCTCCATGTGAGGCGAGGTGACATGGATTTATTTTTGGCTTGTTTCTTTTGAATTTGATGTAATGTTTCTGGAATCCATCTCTTGCAGGTACATAACAACGCTTTAGTTCTTATAGTATCGTGTGAGAGGTGTGTGTGCCACCGATGCGCTTGTCCGATACTCGAATCGGCGGGCGCGGTCTTTTAATTTTGTGAGGACGTACGGAGCGACATATTGAGCATCCAATCATCCTTGCATATCATGTCATCATGTTAAACATATGCATGTAAACTTATCTAAATGAAATCATCATGAAAAATGGAACACCTAGCTTCATTCTCACAAAAGTTTGGAAACCGGAAACAAAAACGTGGCAGATTTCTTAACTTCCATGAAAATGAGCATAACTTCCAAGTTACTTATCCAAATAAGGCAAATAAGGACTTTCTGGAAAGCTTGTATTATGCACTACAACAATCTCCTAGTCTCAGGTCTTGTAAAGATCTGGAACGTAGCTAGAATTTCCCATTACAGAGAGCTGTTCTGGAATTCCAGAATGTGCTCCGGTTCTGTCCTTGTCGTAGATCGTGCATAACTTTCAAACGACAAGTCAGATTGAGCTGTTCTAGGATGCGTTGGAAAGCTTAAGAAATTGTCTAAAACTTTCGTTACAAAATAAAAGTTTAATTCTGCCCAGAATCAGGAGTAATTTCCGGATTTCCAGAACCTGTCAAGTCTGCCAACTTTGGTTAGTGTTAGGTCTTGCGTGAAGAGCTTTGTTGCATGTTTTTGCAATCTTTTCCCATCCATATTTCATGCTCTATTGTTAAGCATGTCTCTTTGTTGGATACGAAGTTTTGACTTGACCTTTTTCAAAATTTCCAACAAATGAGTGTTGGTTAGCTCACATTAAAAAGGCACCGTTTTCGACCGCTCGTATCCGTGATTGGATGATCATGCTTTGGACCAAGACTACAAGTGTCATAACCTCAAGTCTATGGTTGCCCCTCTATGATCAGTTCACCTCTTGTTCTACGAGGCTCCCAAGGCCAAAGTGATCACATAAGAGAAAGAAAGCTAAGTTGGACAACAAGTTGTTTATTGATGGTGCATTCGGCATCGACTCTAAGGCGCCACCGTCACCGGATTATATGGATTGTCCTCCGATGGTGACCTCCACATGCCATGAGCATAGGTGTATGTCGGAGTACTAATGTGTTGACACTGGAATTAATCTCGAGAGACATAGAACCGTATGTCGGTAGTATCAACCCTTTCGTGTTTTCGTGAACCTAAACTCTCCAAGATAATTTGTTCGCATTAGGTGCCTATCAAGATGTAACCTACTCGACCATCCTCCCTCAGGATGTTGCATCTCCTTGTATCAAGAATTTCTATCGCTATCATGATGGCAGTCATGTTCAGAATCAAGCCTATTTCATTGTCCTTTCTTTCGAACATGCGATCTAAAATTCATTGATCTCTATGCCAAACATTTTGGTACCTTCCACCATAGCTCAATTGATGGTCGAGCTAATGTAAGGCCATTCATTTGACTTGATGAGCATCACAATTTTCCAAAGAGATGGCATTCGTTCTCATAAAAGAAAAGGACAAGATGAGAAAGTGTACTATTGGAAATTCATCCTGCTCCGCACCACCCAAGCACAAATTGGCTATCACTTCCCCGTTCGGACAGGAGTTTTCAGCCGCATCACCGCTAAGGGGAGGTTTTCATCCATCGTTTCCGCAGCAGCCCCACCACCACTATGGTAATCTCGATCTTTTGGTGGAGGATTATAGATTACCGAAGCACACTCGAAACCACATCACAACAGAACTTCTCGACACCGCGGGCTGTTCAACAGAGACCCATTCATCTTGAAATGAAGGATCATTCTTACCCCTGCACCCATTGTATCACAATCTTGGTACCTTGTAAAACCTTCCGAGTAACGTGATCTTGAGACAAGCAACCATCTCACTTTCCACCGTGCTAGGTTCTACCGAGAGCCGAGTTTTGTGAAGGATATGTGTTCCTAAATTGCCGTTTGTTTTTGAATTGTGCCGGTTCGCCTGTGCGCTTCCCAAAGCCAAAATATAGGTGATCCGGAGAACACGCTTCTTTATGAAAGTCGGTAAGATAATTTAAGTATGACGTCGATCCGGACGGACGGTGTATTACTCGAGGTACGCAACCGAAAAGAAAGACGTTGTGCTTAGAGACTCATTGGTATTATTGGCCATATCCCTAATGTAAGATCCCTCTATTCTGCTTTCATAATCCTCGGAAGACAAAGCATAGATTTTATTCTTGGTATGAGATGGAGGAAACTCCATAAAGCCGTTTTGCACATCGATTTCCGAGAAGTTCATCTAAACTCACCACTCCATGGTTCATCTATTCTCCGATTACCCCATCCAAAACTCTCCACCTCCAAAATCTACCATCTTGAGGGAAAAAGGATTGAGGATATTCCCGCTGTATGTGGGTTTTTTGATGTGTTTCCGGATAATTTACCCGGCATGCCACACGATCGGGACGTTAAGTTTAAGATTGAACTCCAACCCGTACGGAACCGATTTCCCGTAGGCCGTACAAGATGGCTCCCAATGAGCTAGCGGTACTAAAAGAGCAATTGAGTGAGCTTATGGATAAATGATATATTCGCCCTAGTTCATCTCCGTGGGGATGTCCCGCTCTCTTTGTGAAGAAGAAAGACAAGACACTACGTCTATGTGTGGATTATCGCCCTCTCAATGCGGTAACTATTAAGAATAAATACCCGCTCCCTCGGATTGATATCCTCTTTGATCAATTAGTTGGTGCTAAAGTCTTCTCTAAGATTGATCTCCGATCCGGTTACCACCAAATCAAGATCCGAGCCGAAGATATTCCGAAAACCACATTCTCTATACGGTATGGCCTCTTTGAGTATCTCGTCATGTCTTTTGGGTTTACAAATGCTCCGGCTCATTTCATATACTTGATGAATTTGGTCTTTATGCCCGAGTTGGATAAGGTTGTCGTGGTCTTCATTGATGACATTCTTATTTATTTGAAGTCCGAAGAAGAGCATGCCGAACACCTTCGCGTTGTTCTCCAACGGCTTCGTGATCATCAATTATATGCCAAATTTAGCAAATGTGAATTTTGGTTGAAGCAAGTTCCTTTCTTGGGTCATATAATTTCCGCGGAAGGTGTTGCCGTTGACCCGAGTAAAGTTAAGGAAGTGCTTACTTGGAAGTCCCCAAGATCGGTGAGACAAATCGAAGCTTACTCGGTCTTGCTCGGTTATTATCGGAAATTCATTCCCAACTTTTCAAGCATAGCCAAGCCGATGACAAAATTATTGGAGAAAGATGCTAAGTTTAAATGGAGCCGTGAATGTGAAGAAGCCTTCCAAACTCTCAAGAAGCATTTGACATCCGCTCCGGTGTTAGCACAAGCCGACATCACTAAGCCGTTTGACGTGTATTGTGATGCATCCGGCACTCGGTCTAGGATGTGTGCTAATGCAAGAAGGTCGTGTCATTGCTTATGCTTCTCGTCAACTTCGCAAGCATGAACAACACTACCCCACTCATGATTTGGAGCTAGCCTCGGTTGTCCTTGCTTTAAAAATTTGGAGGCATTATCTACTTGGAAATCTTGTCAATCTTTACACCGATCATAAGAGTCTCAAATATATCTTCACCCAACAAGAGTTGAATATGAGGCAACGTAGATGGTTGGAATTAATCAAGGATTATGAGTTGGAAATCCATTATCATCCGGGTAAAGCTAATGTGGTTGCCGACGCTTTGAGTCGCAAGGATCAATGCAATCATATTACCGGTTGTTCTATGGAAAACTCGGAAATTTCAGATTCTAGTGAACCGAGTCTTCGAGTCATTCCCTATGGTTCGCTATATAATCTAGCTCTCATTCCTACCCTTCGTGAGAAAATTATTGAGGCGCAAAAGAAGGACGAAGGTATGGAATTTATTCGGCAAAAGATTGAGAAAGACGAAGCTACATGTTTCCGACAAGATGACAATGGTGTATTATGGTTCAACCAACGTCTCGTTGTTCCGAAGGATATGGAATTACGGAAGAAAATAATGGATGAGGCACATTTGTCTAAATATTCCATACACCCGGTAGCAACAAGATGTATCGCGGCCTAAAAGAAAAGTTTTGGTGGACACGCATGAAGCGTGAGATTGCACGGTATGTGGCCGAGTGTGATACTTGTCAACGAGTGAAAGCCGACCACTTGAGAAAGGCCGGATTATTGAACCCATTGAAGATTCCCGTTTGGAAGTGGGAGGACATTGCTATGGATTTTATCGTTGGATTGCCTCTCACATCAAAGAAGCATGATTCCATTTGGGTTATTGTGGATAGGTTAACCAAGTCCGCGCATTTCATCCCCGTCCATACTACCTACAATACCAAGAAGTATGCCGAGCTATACATCTCAAGAGTGTTATGTTTGCATGGAGTACCTAAAACCATTGTTTCCGATCGAGGTCCGCAATTTGTATCTCGTTTTTGGGAGCAATTGCATTCTTGTCTTGGTACCACCCTCATTAGAAGCTCCGCATATCACCCTCAAACGGATGGACAAACCGAAAGATTGAATCAATATTTGGAGGATATCTTGAGAGCATGTGCTATGGAAAATAGAGGAAATTGGGATGATTGTCTTCCATTCGCCGAATTCTCGTACAACAATAGCTATCAAGAGAGTTCGGGAATGTCACCGTTTGAAGCGTTGTATGGTCACTCTTGTCGTACACCCTTAAATTGGTCGGAAGCGGGAGAGAGAACTAATTTTGGTCCCGATCTTGTCACTCAAGCCGAGGAAAAAGTTCGACAAATTCAAGCCAACATGAAAGCCGCACAATCTCGTCAAGTGAGTTACGCTAACAAGAGGAGACGCCCGTTGGAATTTGAGAAGGGAGATCATGTCTATCTTCGTGTCTCCCGAATAAAGGCGTGTCTCGGTTTGGAATTAAAGGAAAGCTAGCACCCCGCTATATCGGACCCTATCCGATTGTGGAAAAGCATAGCGCGGTTGCTTACCGATTGCAACTACCGGGAAGTCTTGCTCGTGTGCACAATGTGTTCCATGTATCTCAACTCAAGAAATGTTTGAAGCCTCCGATAGATGTGGTCATTTCCGACACCGACCAACTAGAAGAAGATCTCTCCTACCCCGAATACCCCGTCCGGATTATCGATCAAAGCGACCGAGTAACTCGCAATCGCACCATCACCTTCTATAAAGTGCAATGGAGTAACCACACCGAAGAAGAAGCAACTTGGGAACAAGAGGATTTTCTAGCGAAGAATTTTCCGAGTTCCTCGCGTCACACAAATCGGTAAATTTTCGCACTCCCTCTCCTTAATTCGTAGCAATTCTCGGGACGAGAATTTCTTTAAGGGGGAGGGCTGTGACATCCCATGTCACGATTTAAGGTTTAGCACGTAATCACCACCCTAATCACATCCTTAATCTGGTACTAATGCTAAATCACCCAACCAGGAAAAAGAAAATAGGAAAAATAAAAAGGAAAAAAAGGAAAAAACCTAATCCTAAACCCTAGTCCTAACCTAAATGCAAAAATTATAAAAACACTACCCACATATTTCTGCACCACTGCATTGCTCATGTAAAAAGATGAATTTACAATATTTTTACAAAATTTTTGAACAAAGTTTTGAATGCCCAAAAATTCAAATTCAAATCTGAAACTCTGTTACTTGTGAATTTTGTATGAATTTTTGGAAGCAAGTTTAGAACTTCAAACCTTAAGATGAAAATTAAAGCACATCATCCTGAATCTCCCCATATTTTTGGTTTTATTTTTGGAGCACCAGAAATATGAATTTTCGTCAAAGTTTTAAACCGTAGATTCAAAATCCAAATTTGGACCCCAGGCACTCGTTGCCCACCGGACAAGGACGGCCCGACCGCCGGTCCGGCGAGCCGCAGGCCGCGCACGCGCCCCGCCCTGCCCTGTCAAGTCGCCGCGTGCCCCCTGCCAGCTCCCAACCAACTCGTACCCGCCGCCCAACCCCGGCCGGCCGGCATTGAAGCCGCCCCGCTCGGCCGCCGCCTCACCGTCCGGCCGCGCCCCTCAAATACGCCACGGAGGCCAAGCCCCGCTCCCCCCATCCGCCTCAATCATTGCCCAGCTCGTTGCCCTCCTCACCGCACCACTGCTCCGCCCTCTGCCCCCTCACCGGCGTTCAACTCGGAGGAAAACGCCGCCGCCGCCGGATCGACCGCCATGGCCGCCCCGCTAAATCCTCCGTCTAGGTGAGCGCGCATGCCCCGATTCTTGGCCAAGACGACGCGCAAGGTTGCCCTCTAGCTCCCCCTTGAGCCACTCTCTTTACCCCCGCAGTGCCTCGTCGGAAATTCGAAGGAGAAAAGGGCCCTCGTCGCCGGCCACCCGCACCCTCCGTCGAGCCCCTACTTCCGCGCCCTCCTCGTCGGCCCCGACCACGCGCCGACGACCCTCACCCCCAGGTGAAGCTCACGGGCCTTTCCCTTCCCCTCTCGCTCCTCGAGCCACGCGCGCGACGCTGCCGAACCTCCGCGGTGCACCGCCGCTCGCCGCGCCGCCCCTCCTGCCGTCGCGGGCCCCGTGGACCCCACCGGCGTGTTCCCCGCACCACGCGCAAGTTTTCCCCCAAAGGCCGGAGCATGAGCTCCAGCGCAACGCCGCCGCGGCGAACCTCGCCGGCGCCGGCCACCAGCCGCCGGAGCCCGCGCGCCGCCTCTGTTTAAAAATCGCACGAGTGGCATTTTCGTAAATACATCCGAACTTCGTTCAAGTTTGAAAAATTCATATCTGGCGTTTGAAATGTCCAAAAATTGCAAACTAAAATGTTTTGCAAACTAGAAGACCTGTACTTTCATAAAAGTAACATGAACTCATCAGATCTGGTCATTTTCACATTTTTACAAAAATGACAAAAGTCAACCCCTGAAAACTTAACTAAGCCATAACTTTAAAAATATAAATCCAAATTAAATGCCACTTGGCCAAAGTCTTCACCCAGACACACATGAAGTTTTGGCACTGGAAGATCTGCATTTCATTTCATATTTTTCAAGTTATTGCATTTCTTGCATTCTCTGTATTTAATTTTTAATTAAATCTGTATAAATTATTTTTGCATGAAACTTGGTAATTAATTTCCTTTTGGTACTGTGCATATGTAGAAAATCCCATGTTAAATTTTGAGCATGTTAAGTAATGATTTTTGCAAACCCTAGATCTAAATTCCTAAAAAGTTATTTTCAGCACATGCATAAATAGTTTTATGTCACTAAAAATCATGTTCATGCATGTTTATGTAATTTCCACTGTTCATTATGTCCTTTAGCACCTCATGGCAGGTTTAGTCAAAAGGTTTCATGTATTTCACGTATGTATGAATTTTGAAATCGAGTTCCTATTTTAAAAGGGAATCGTCATCGCATGTGATGTTAAAACACATAAGCCTAGACTTCTTCGTTTTGTATTATAGAAACTTGCTAAGATATTAGTGCTAAACCTACACTAACCACAGCACTCATGTCTATGCCATCAAGTCATTACTCATTATATTAGTATGACCATGCTTGTCATGTATTTGGACCCCCTTAAAATAAAACAAGAGACATGTCATGCTTGTTAGGGTTTGAGCAAACAAAACTTTTGAATTACATACTCATATGAATCTTTACAAAAACAGCACACATGCATCACCATCATCATCGACCTTGTATTCATGTCACTTATGCATTGCATTTCATCTTATAGGTGACGACGTCGAATTGATTCCGCCGGAAGAGACGGTTGCCACGCTCAACGCTTGTGAGGCTAGTGCTAACTTCGATCACTCTCAAGGCAAGCCCCGGTGCATTCCTATTATTTGAAATGTCTTTCTTTTATCACTATATTAAGGATGATGAATGTGCATTTAAGTTTAGGCGTTGATTGGAAATCCACATGCATAAATTCCTATATGTCCTATGTCGCTTATGTGTCATATCCTCGTTAGAAGTGCTATGCTATGTTTTTGGAGTCAACGATAGATTTGGGGATCTCACTCATGGCTTATGACTAAATGTGAACATGATGAATTTGGTTAAAATTGAGAACACCCCATTGTGGCTCCGCGAACAAGTTTGAGTTGTGTACCACTTGCATACCTTTCTTATGGGGATTGGTAAACCTATGTAGCTTGTAAGTTGTAAAGTGAGCCGGATATCTCACCGACCCGGAGGTGATGTGTTTGGCACGGTGGTTGCACGGGTTGAGGACCGTTGGAGAGTACATGGGTTAAGCCTTGGGCGCGTTGTTGAACGGTCGCAAGGGGACGTGTACTCGGGGTCGGTGGCCCCGTGATTCACTTTATGATAAACTCGCGAACGGTGGCCATACGTGTTCTTAAATGATGCGTATGTCGTGCATTTGGGTTCTTTCCTGCAGGATTAATAATTCGATAATTATCGCCGTTTCCTCTCGGTTAATGAGTACCACTTGATTCGAGCAGTTCGCAATGTGTAGTAATGGAAAGAGATTGAATAGCTTGCTGTTTTATATTGATATTAAATTGTATTGCAAACTCTTGTCTTGCTAGTATGCTCACTAAAGTTCCTTTTATGCAACAACCCTATTAATTTGGCTAAGTAATAAATTTGCCAACCTAATTAGCATAGGTGCTATTTATGCAAAAGGCCAAGTTAAACCGGTCAAGCCCCATGCATCTAGGAGTCGGTCTTAGATGGCCAATTTGACGGGTAAGACTTGCGGAGTATGTTAGATACTCAGGCTTTGCCACTACATGTTGATTTACGAGGTTTCCCGCAAGCCGGTTTTTGTGATTGTTGTGGTAAGGTGGTTTGGGATGGAGAAGAGCCCAAAGAGTGGACCATTGAATGGGTCCCTAGCTCTCCGACCCATGATGAGTGAGCCATGGCCTAGGCCGGCATGGTTCCTTTAAGTTATCTATGTATCGTCGAGTTATGTATTTCGCTTCCGCACTTTAATTTCGAACAAAGATCATGGCTATGTAAGACTTAATTTCGAACCTAATGTATCTTTTATTCGAACTCTATGTTGTAATCAAGACTTAATTATGTAACCTTGCAAATCGTGTATGTTTGTTAATGTGATGCTATGTATGGTTGCTTCGTCAATCATCTCCCAAGGCGATCCGTACCACACTTAACTATCTTTCGGGATAGGGGTGTGACACGTGGTATCGAGCCGACTTGGGATTTGCGTCACGTTAACACTCATTCTAAAAATCTTAAAACCCGTTTTTGAGTCACGGTGAGGTACGAGTCTAGATAGAAAGGCCAATATAAGGACTATATAGAATGGTGGCAAAACTAACCCCGTGTTATGATTGTTAAATATTTTGCAACTACGGCTTGAGCAAAGGTATGTGATTGAGTGTTGTCAATTTTCGCATGATATTATTGGTGTGACTCGAATACACTCTTATTCGAGAGCTCTCCATGTGAGGCGAGGTGACATGGATTTATTTTTGGCTTGTTTCTTTTGAATTTGATGTAATGTTTCTGGAATCCATCTCTTGCAGGTACATAACAACGCTTTAGTTCGTATAGTATCGTGTGAGAGGTGTGTGTGCCACCGATGCGCTTGTCCGATACTCGTATCGGCGGACGCGGTCTTTTAATTTTGTGAGGACGTACGGAACGACATATTGAGCATCCAATCATCCTTGCATATCATATCATCATGTTAAACATATGCATGTAAACTTATCTAAATGAAATCATCATGAAAAATGGAACACCTAGCTTCATTCTCACAAAAGTTTGGAAACCGGAAACAAAAACGTGGCAGATTTCTTAACTTCCATGAAAATGAGCATAACTTCCAAGTTACTTATCCAAATAAGGCAAATAAGGACTTTCTGGAAAGCTTGTATTATGCACTACAACAATCTCCTAGTCTCAGGTCTTGTAAAGATCTGGAACGTAGCTAGAATTGCCCATTACAGAGAGCTGTTCTGGAATTCCAGAATGTGCTCCGGTTCTGTCCTTGTCGTAGATCGTGCTATAACTTTCAAACGACAAGTCAGATTGAGCTGTTCTAGGATGCGTTGGAAAGCTTAAGAAATTGTCTAAAACTTTCGTAACAAAATAAATGTTTAATTCTGCCCAGAATCAGGAGTAATTTCCGGATTTCCAGAACCTGTCAAGTCTGCCAACTTTGGTTAGTGTTAGGTCTTGCGTGAAGAGCTTTGTTGCATGTTTTTGCAATCTTTTCCCATCCATATTTCATGCTCTATTGTTAAGCATGTCTTTTTGTTGGATACGAAGTTTTGACTTGACCTTTTTCAAAATTTCCAACAAATGAGTGTTGGTTAGCTCACATTAAAAAGGCACCGTTTTCGACCGCTCGTATCCGTGATTGGATGATCATGCTTTGGACCAAGACTACAAGTGTCATAACCTCAAGTCTATGGTTGCCCCTCTATGATCAGTTCACCTCTTGTTCTACGAGGCTCCCAAGGCCAAAGTGATCGCATAAGAGAAAGAAAGCTAAGTTGGACAACAAGTTGTTTATTGATGGTGCATTCGGCATCGACTCTAAGGCGCCACCGTCACCGGATTATATGGATTGTCCTCCGATGGTGACCTCCACATGCCATGAGCATAGGTGTATGTCGGAGTACTAATGTGTTGACACTGGAATTAATCTCGAGAGACATAGAACCGTATGTCGGTAGTATCAACCCTTTCGTGTTTTCGTGAACCTAAACTCTCCAAGATAATTTGTTCGCATTAGGTGCCTATCAAGATGTAACCTACTCGACCATCCTCCCTCAGGATGTTGCATCTCCTTGTATCAAGAATTTCTATCGCTATCATGATGGCAGTCATGTTCAGAATCAAGCCTATTTCATTGTCCTTTCTTTCGAACATGCGATCTAAAATTCATTGATCTCTATGCCAAACATTTTGGTACCTTCCACCATAGCTCAATTGATGGTCGAGCTAATGTAAGGCCATTCATTTGACTTGATGAGCATCACAATTTTCCAAAGAGATGGCATTCGTTCTCATAAAAGAAAAGGACAAGATGAGAAAGTGTACTATTGGAAATTCATCCCGCTCCGCACCACCCAAGCACAAATTGGCTATCACTTCCCCGTTCGGACAGGAGTTTTCAGCCGCATCACCGCTAAGGGAGGTTTTCATCCATCGTTTCCGCAGCAGCCCCACCACCACTATGGTAATCTCGATCTTTTGGTGGAGGATTATAGATTGCCGAAGCACACTCGAAACCACATCACAACAGGAACTTCTCGACACCGCGGGCTGTTCAACGGAGACCCATTCATCTTGAAATGAAGGATCATTCTTACCCCTGCACCCATTGTATCACAATCTTGGTACCTTGTAAAACCTTCCGAGTAACGTGATCTTGAGACAAGCAACCATCTCACTTTCCACTGTGCTAGGTTCTACCGAGAGCCGAGTTTTGTGAAGGATATGTGTTCCTAAATTGCCGGTTTGTTTTTGAATTGTGCCGGTTCGCCCGTGCGCTTCCCAAAGCCAAAATATAGGTGATCCGGAGAACACGCTTCTTTATGAAAGTCGGTAAGATAATTTAAGTATGACGTCGATCTGGACGGACGGTGTATTACTCGAGGTACGCAACCGAAAAGAAAGACGTTGTGCTTAGAGACTCATTGGTATTATTGGCCATATCCCTAATGTAAGATCCCTCTATTCTGCTTTCATAATCCTCGGAAGACAAAGCATAGATTTTATTCTTGGTATGAGATGGAGGAAACTCCATAAAGCCGTTTTGCACATCGATTTCCGAGAAGTTCATCTAAACTCACCACTCCATGGTTCATCTATTCTCCGATTACCCCATCCAAAACTCTCCACCTCCAAAATCTACCATCTTGAGGGAAAAAGGTTTGAGGATATTCCCGCTGTATGTGGGTTTTTTGATGTGTTTCCGGATAATTTACCCGGCATGCCACACGATCGGGACGTTAAGTTTAAGATTGAACTCCAACCCGGTACGGAACCGATTTCCCGTAGGCCGTACAAGATGGCTCCCAATGAGCTAGCGGTACTAAAAGAGCAATTGAGTGAGCTTATGGATAAATGATATATTCGCCCTAGTTCATCTCCGTGGGGATGTCCCGCTCTCTTTGTGAAGAAGAAAGACAAGACACTACGTCTATGTGTGGATTATCGCCCTCTCAATGCGGTAACTATTAAGAATAAATACCCGCTCCCTCGGATTGATATCCTCTTTGATCAATTAGTTGGTGCTAAAGTCTTCTCTAAGATTGATCTCCGATCCGGTTACCACCAAATCAAGATCCGAGCCGAAGATATTCCGAAAACCACATTCTCTATACGGTATGGCCTCTTTGAGTATCTCGTCATGTCTTTTGGGTTTACAAATGCTCCGGCTCATTTCATATACTTGATGAATTTGGTCTTTATGCCCGAGTTGGATAAGGTTGTCGTGGTCTTCATTGATGACATTCTTATTTATTTGAAGTCCGAAGAAGAGCATGCCGAACACCTTCGCGTTGTTCTCCAACGGCTTCGTGATCATCAATTATATGCCAAATTTAGCAAATGTGAATTTTGGTTGAAGCAAGTTCCTTTCTTGGGTCATATAATTTCCGCGGAAGGTGTTGCCGTTGACCCGAGTAAAGTTAAGGAAGTGCTTACTTGGAAGTCCCCAAGATCGGTGAGACAAATCGAAGCTTACTCGGTCTTGCCGGTTATTATCGGAAATTCATTCCCAACTTTTCAAGCATAGCCAAGCCGATGACAAAATTATTGGAGAAAGATGCTAAGTTTAAATGGAGCCGTGAATGTGAAGAAGCCTTCCAAACTCTCAAGAAGCATTTGACATCCGCTCCGGTGTTAGCACAAGCCGACATCACTAAGCCGTTTGACGTGTATTGTGATGCATCCGGCACCGGTCTAGGATGTGTGCTAATGCAAGAAGGTCGTGTCATTGCTTATGCTTCTCGTCAACTTCGCAAGCATGAACAACACTACCCCACTCATGATTTGGAGCTAGCCTCGGTTGTCCTTGCTTTGAAAACTTGGAGGCATTATCTACTTGGAAATCTTGTCAATCTTTACACCGATCATAAGAGTCTCAAATATATCTTCACCCAACAAGAGTTGAATATGAGGCAACGTAGATGGTTGGAATTAATCAAGGATTATGAGTTGGAAATCCATTATCATCCGGGTAAAGCTAATGTGGTTGCCGACGCTTTGAGTCGCAAGGATCAATGCAATCATATTACCGGTTGTTCTATGGAAAACTCGGAAATTTCAGATTCTAGTGAACCGAGTCTTCGAGTCATTCCCTATGGTTCGCTATATAATCTAGCTCTCATTCCTACCCTTCGTGAGGAAATTATTGAGGCGCAAAAGAAGGACGAAGGTATGGAATTTATTCGGCAAAAGATTGAGAAAGACGAAGCTACATGTTTCCGACAAGATGACAATGGTGTATTATGGTTCAACCAACGTCTCGTTGTTCCGAAGGATATGGAATTACGGAAGAAAATAATGGATGAGGCACATTTGTCTAAATATTCCATACACCCCGGTAGCAACAAGATGTATCGCGGCCTAAAAGAAAAGTTTTGGTGGACACGCATGAAGCGTGAGATTGCACGGTATGTGGCCGAGTGTGATACTTGTCAACGAGTGAAAGCCGACCACTTGAGAAAGGCCGGATTATTGAACCCATTGAAGATTCCCGTTTGGAAGTGGGAGGACATTGCTATGGATTTTATCGTTGGATTGCCTCTCACATCAAAGAAGCATGATTCCATTTGGGTTATTGTGGATAGGTTAACCAAGTCCGCGCATTTCATCCCCGTCCATACTACCTACAATACCAAGAAGTATGCCGAGCTATACATCTCAAGAGTGTTATGTTTGCATGGAGTACCTAAAACCATTGTTTCCGATCGAGGTCCGCAATTTGTATCTCGTTTTTGGGAGCAATTGCATTCTTGTCTTGGTACCACCCTCATTAGAAGCTCCGCATATCACCCTCAAACGGATGGACAAACCGAAAGATTGAATCAATATTTGGAGGATATCTTGAGAGCATGTGCTATGGAAAATAGAGGAAATTGGGATGATTGTCTTCCATTCGCCGAATTCTCGTACAACAATAGCTATCAAGAGAGTTCGGGAATGTCACCGTTTGAAGCGTTGTATGGTCACTCTTGTCGTACACCCTTAAATTGGTCGGAAGCGGGAGAGAGAACTAATTTTGGTCCCGATCTTGTCACTCAAGCCGAGGAAAAAGTTCGACAAATTCAAGCCAACATGAAAGCCGCACAATCTCGTCAAGTGAGTTACGCTAACAAGAGGAGACGCCCGTTGGAATTTGAGAAGGGAGATCATGTCTATCTTCGTGTCTCCCCGAATAAAGGCGTGTCTCGGTTTGGAATTAAAGGAAAGCTAGCACCCCGCTATATCGGACCCTATCCGATTGTGGAAAAGCATAGCGCGGTTGCTTACCGATTGCAACTATCGGGAAGTCTTGCTCGTGTGCACAATGTGTTCCATGTATCTCAACTCAAGAAATGTTTGAAGCCTCCGATAGATGTGGTCATTTCCGACACCGACCAACTAGAAGAAGATCTCTCCTACCCCGAATACTCGTTGGCATCTCTTAAGGTCACGCGGAAAGAAACACGTGACCGCGGGAGAGCCAAGGGTTTAAGTCACTTGCACTATTTAACCAAATAATCCACATCCAAGTACAAGTACTAGATATGTATTATAAGGTGGGTCATGAATATCCGCAGCGGACGGATAACCCGTTGTAGCATTTCACCCGAGAGTATTCAAGGGTATCGTATTTATATTTTCCCAAAGGAAGACATGGTTGATAAGAGTACTTATGCTCATGGTGTTACAAAAGAGTGATGAAGTAATCACATTCCAATGCAGGGGTTAGGAGCAATAAATAGAGGATAGTGTGACACACACCAAGGCAATGCATTCTCTAATAAAAGGGATAGAGGCAATCCTAGATAAAGCTAAACTAGACTAGCAGACCACTACTCCTAATGATACAACATTCATATGAGTGCGCAGCTTCTACCTAACATCCAAGATCATGCAAGCGCAAGCAAGCGTCTAATGCCTAGGCATCATCGGGAGATCCGTCTTACGCGAGGTCCGCCTCGCGACTCGCCTTTTAGACTCCTATGCCATGCCCGAACGTGGAGGATTACTTTGGATGACAAGGCTGTCACTTCTTGTCACCTACCTCTACAAACCGTGGGACACGAAGCACATTCAAAGGTGGGTAGATAACCCCAGCACCATGCCGGCGTCACTAACCACAACTCTAGATCCCTCGAGGCACCCCAACCCTACGGATCGACATGGTGGTAAATCTAGAGCACCCTTGCGGGACGATGAACCCGAAGCCTATTCATAAGAACACTAGTCTAACTAGCATAAGCCGGACGAAAGGATCAAAGCTAGCACTAAGTCATGCAAAGGCGTTCGTCGCTCAAGAATGAGCGACGAACGGCAATCAACCAAGTAAGATCAAGAGTAATCGATGATCAAGTATGAACGAACGAAGAACATTCGATATGTGTTCATCTTCTATTAATGAAGAACGAAGAACGAACGATGAACTCATATGAACGAACGATGAACGATCAAGCAAGATCATGACTACTCGTCAAGCTCATGACAAGGATATAAACGAAAGTATTCCATATATAAAAGATCAAGTCTTACAAAGAGAGGATACAAGAGCTATACCCAATTCTCCACAAGACCTTGGGAGCAATGAGGCAGCCCACTACTAAGCCTAGCACTACCTAGAAAGCCTCTAAACTTCTAGTGTGAGGGAGAGAATGATCCTTGTGTTGTTGTGTGTGTTAAGGAGGGGGGGGTACCCCTCCTTATATAGGCTTGAAAGGTCGGCTCCTGGAGGCGGTTTCGTAGGTCGGTGGCATTTAATGCGCGTGGAACCGACCTCCGGAGGCGGTGGGCAAACCGCCGAGAGAAAGTGGGCCAGGGGGCCACCGGACCGGTTCGGCCGAACCGCCCCGGTGGGTTCGGCCGAAGCTGGTCCCGGCCCCTCTGGGCTGGGCTTTGGCGATTGGCTCCCCCATCGGATGTTGGTCTTTGATCCAGGTGCTTGTGGCCTTCTTTGTGTTGTATTTCGTGGTCATTGGCCTTTTATCTTGGAGTTGATTCCCGCGGCGAAGTGGAAGTTTTGTAAAAGTGTTGATTTGTCGCCTCGGGGCTCGGAATTCATCATTATCCACCTGCACACTAAAAATCTAGAGGTACAAGTGGAACTAGGTTATTTCTAAGTAAAATGCGTGTAAGACATGCCTAGTCCTTCTCATTTATTTGACTAATTGACGGTCGAAATTGGTCGTAACGACCGTCAACAAATACCCCGTCCGGATTATCGATCAAAGCGACCAGAGTAACTCGCAATCGCACCATCACCTTCTATAAAGTGCAATGGAGTAACCACACCGAAGAAGAAGCAACTTGGGAACAAGAGGATTTTCTAGAGAAGAATTTTCCCGAGTTCCTCGCGTCACACAAATCGGTAAATTTTCGCACTCCCTCTCCTTAATTCGTAGCAATTCTCGGGACGAGAATTTCTTTAAGGGGGAGGGCTGTGACATCCCATGTCACGATTTAAGGTTTAGCACGTAATCACCACCCTAATCACATCCTTAATCAGGTACTAATGCTAAATCACCCAACCAGGAAAAAGAAAATAGGAAAAATAAAAAGGAAAAAAAGGAAAAAACCTAATCCTAAACCCTAGTCCTAACCTAAATGCAAAAATTATAAAAACACTACCCACATATTTCTGCACCACTGCATTGCTCATGTAAAAAGATGAATTTACAATATTTTTACAAAATTTTTGAACAAAGTTTTGAATGCCCAAAAATTCAAATTCAAATCTGAAACTCTGTTACTTGTGAATTTTGTATGAATTTTTGGAAGCAAGTTTAGAACTTCAAACCTGAAGATGAAAATTAAAGCACATCATCCTGAATCTCCCCATATTTTTGGTTTTATTTTTGGAGCACCAGAAATATGAATTTTCGTCAAAGTTTTAAACCGTAGATTCAAAATCCAAATTTGGACCCCGGGCACTTGTTGCCCACCGGACAAGGGCGGCCCGACCGCCGGTCCGGCGAGCCACAGAGCCGCGCACGCGCCCCGCCCTGCCCTGTCAAGTCGCCGCGTGCCCCCTGCCAGCTCCCAACCAACTCGTACCCGCCGCCCAACCCCGGCCGGCCGGCATTGAAGCCGCCCCGCTCCGGCCGCCGCCTCACCGTCCGGCCGCGCCCCTCAAATACGCCACGGAGGCCAAGCCCCGCTCCCCCCATCCGCCACAATCATTGCCCAGCTCGTTGCCCTCCTCACCGCACCACTGCTCCGCCCTCTCGCCCCCTCACCGGCGTTGAACTCGGAGGAAAACGCCGCCGCCGCCGGACCGACCGCCATGGCCGCCCCCGCTAAATCCTCCGTCTAGGTGAGCGCGCATGCCCCGATTCTTGGCCAAGACGACGCGCAAGGTTGCCCTCTAGCTCCCCCTTGACCCACTCTCTTTACCCCGCAGTGCCTCGTCGGAAATTCGAAGGAGAAAAGGGCCCTCGTCGCCGGCCACCCGCACCCCTCGCGTCGAGCCCCTACTTCCGCGCCCTCCTCGTCGCCCCAGACCACGCGCCGACGACCCTCACCCCCGGGTGATGCTCACGGGCCTTTCCCTCCCCCTCTCGCTCCTCGAGCCACGCGCGCGACGCTGCCGAACCTCCGCGGTGCTCGCGCTCGCCGCGCCGCCGCCTCCGGCCGTCGCGGGCCCCGTGGACCCCACCAGCGTGTTCCCCGCACCACGCGCAAGTTTTCCCCAAAGGCCGGAGCATGAGCTCCAGCGCAACGCCGCCGCGGCGAACCTCGCCGGCGCCGGCCACCATCCGCCGGAGCCGCGCGCCGCCTCTCGTTTAAAAATCGCACGAGTGGCATTTTCGTAAATACATCCGAACTTCGTTCAAGTTTGAAAAATTCATATCTGGCGTTTGAAATGTCCAAAAACTGCAAACTAAAATGTTTTGCAAACTAGAAGACCTGTACTTTCATAAAAGTAACATGAACTCATCAGATCTGGTCATTTTCACATTTTTACAAAAATGACAAAAGTCAACCCCTGAAAACTTAACTAAGCCATAACTTTAAAAATATAAATCCAAATTAAATGCCACTTGGCCAAAGTCTTCACCCAGACACACATGAAGTTTTGGCACTGGAAGATCTGCATTTCATTTCATATTTTTCAAGTTATTGCATTTCTTGCATTCTCTGTATTTAATTTTTAATTAAATCTGTATAAATTATTTTTGCATGAAACTTGGTAATTAATTTCCTTTTGATACTGTGCATATGTAGAAAATCCCATGTTAAATTTTGAGCATGTTAAGTAATGATTCTTGCAAACCCTAGATCTAAATTCCTAAAAAGTTATTTTCAGCACATGCATAAATAGTTTTATGTCACTAAAAATCATGTTCATGCATGTTTATGTAATTTCCACTGTTCATTATGTCCTTTAGCACCTCATGGCAGGTTTAGTCAAAAGGTTTCATGTATTTCACGTATGTATGAATTTTGAAATCGAGTTCCTATTTTAAAAGGGAATCGTCATCGCATGTGATGTTAAAACACATAAGCCTAGACTTCTTCGTTTTGTATTATAGAAACTTGCTAAGATATTAGTGCTAAACCTACACTAACCACAGCACTCATGTCTATGCCATCAAGTCATTACTCATTATATTAGTATGACCATGCTTGTCATGTATTTGGACCCCCCTTAAAATAAAACAAGAGACATGTCATGCTTGTTAGGGTTTGAGCAAACAAAACTTTTGAATTACATACTCATATGAATCTTTACAAAAACAGCACACATGCATCACCATCATCATCGACCTTGTATTCATGTCACTTATGCATTGCATTTCATCTTATAGGTGACGACGTCGAATTGATTCCGCCGGAAGAGACGGTTGCCACGCTCAACGCTTGTGAGGCTAGTGCTAACTTCGATCACTCTCAAGGCAAGCCCCGGTGCATTCCTATTATTTGAAATGTCTTTCTTTTATCACTATATTAAGGATGATGAATGTGCATTTAAGTTTAGGCGTTGATTGGAAATCCACATGCATAAATTCCTATATGTCCTATGTCGCTTATGTGTCATATCCTCGTTAGAAGTGCTATGCTATGTTTTTGGAGTCAACGATAGATTTGGGGATCTCACTCATGGCTTATGACTAAATGTGAACATGATGAATTTGGTTAAAATTGAGAACACCCCATTGTGGCTCCGCGAACAAGTTTGAGTTGTGTACCACTTGCATACCTTTCTTATGGGGATTGGTAAACCTATGTAGCTTGCAAGTTGTAAAGTGAGCCGGATATCTCACCGACCCGGAGGTGATGTGTTTGGCACGGTGGTTGCACGGGTTGAGGACCGTTGGAGAGTACATGGGTTAAGCCTTGGGCGCGTTGTTGAACGGTCGCAAGGGGACGTGTACTCGGGGTCGGTGGCCCCGTGATTCACTTTATGATAAACTCGCGAACGGTGGCCATACGTGTTCTTAAATGATGCGTATGTCGTGCATTTGGGTTCTTTCCTGCAGGATTAATAATTCGATAATTATCGCCGTTTCCTCTCGGTTAATGAGTACCACTTGATTCGAGCAGTTCGCAATGTGTAGTAATGGAAAGAGATTGAATAGCTTGCTGTTTTATATTGATATTAAATTGTATTGCAAACTCTTGTCTTGCTAGTATGCTCACTAAAGTTCCTTTTATGCAACAACCCTATTAATTTGGCTAAGTAATAATTTGCCAACCTAATTAGCATAGATGCTATTTATGCCAAAGGCCAAGTTAAACCGGTCAAGCCCCATGCATCTAGGAGTCGGTCTTAGATGGCCAATTTGACGGGTAAGACTTGCGGAGTATGTTAGATACTCGGGCTTTGCCACTACATGTTGATTTACGGGTTTCCCGCAAGCCGGTTTTTGTGATTGTTGTGCTAAGGTGGTTTGGGATGGAGAAGAGCCCAAAGAGTGGACCATTGAATGGGTCCCTAGCTCTCCGACCCATGATGAGTGAGCCATGGCCTAGGCCGGCATGGTTCCTTTAAGTTATCTATGTATCGTCGAGTTATGTATTTCGCTTTCGCACTTTAATTTCGAACAAAGATCATGGCTATGTAAGACTTAATTTCGAACCTAATGTATCTTTTATTCGAACTCTATGTTGTAATCAAGACTTAATTATGTAACCTTGCAAATCGTGTATGTTTGTTAATGTGATGCTATGTATGGTTGTTTCGCCAATCATCTCCCAAGGCGATCCGTACCACACTTAACTATCTTTCGGGATAGGGGTGTGACAGAGATTTAGCTCTCTTGAGGTTCCGTTGGATGAGACGTACTTGTTCTTCCGCATCTCTTACTCGGATCCGGTCCGAAGATTACTCTTTCTCCATTTTCGGACCAGTTTAGAGGGGTGCGACAACTACGTCCATACAGAGCTTGAAATGGCGACATTCCGGCACTCTCTTGATAGCTGTTGTTGTATGAGAACGCTGCCAGCGGTAAACATTTCTCCCAATCTTTACCGTAGGTCAAGACACATGCTCGAAGCATATCCTCAAGATATTGATTGATCCTTTCTGTCCGGCCATCGGTTTGAGGATGATATGCCGAGCTCCGTATCAACTTGGTTCCCAAGGATTCTTGTAGTTGTTCCCAGAATCTGGAGACAAATTGCGTTCCTCTGTCCGATATAATGGTCTTCGGCACTCCATGCAAACAGAGAATTCGGGCAATGTAGAGTTCTCGCATACTTCTCGGCAGTGTACCGAGTATGTACTGGTATGAAGTGAGTAGACTTCGTCAATCGGTCCACGATAACCCAGATAGAGTCATGTTTCCGTGGACTCGTGGTAATCCCACGATGAAATCCATGCTGACGTCTTCCCACTTCCATTCGGGAATGTTCGGAGGTTGTAAGGGTCCTGCCTGCTTCAAGTGTTCAGCTTTGACCCGCCGACGGACATCACATTCATTGACATACTTGGCTATTTCCCGCTTCATGCGTGTCCACTAAAACCTTTGCTTCGGATCTTGATACATCTTGTTGGTTCCAGGATGAATAGAATATTTGGACATATGGGCTTCATCCATTATCTTCTTGCGAAGTTCAAAGTTCTTAGGCACTACGAGCCTATTCTTGAACCAGATAACACCTTCGTCATCTTTTCGGAAACACTTGACTTCATCCTTCTAGAGTCGTCTTTTGATGTGTTCCATACCAAGCATCCTTCTGCCGAGCTGCTACCACTTCTTCATGAATGGTAGGAATAAGAGCCAAGTTGGTCGGCGTCTCATACGGAATAATCCGAAGATTCGGCTCTTCACTTCCTTGTGGAGATGCTTGAATAATGAGTTGAGCCATGAGATTATTGCAATGAACCTTGCGACTTAAAGCATCAGCTACCACGTTTGCCTTGCCCGGGTGGTAGTGAATCTCCAACTCATAATCTTTGATTAACTCTAACCATCTTCGTTGACGCATATTCAGATCTGCTTGAGTGAAGATGTACTTGAGACTCTTGTGGTCCGTGTATAAATGTACCAAGTTACCCAGGAGATAGTGTCTCCAACCTTTCAATGCCGGTACCACTGCCGCTAGTTCCAGATCATGGGTAGGATAGTGTTCCTCATGACGCCTTAGTTGTCGAGAAGCATAGGCGATCACTCGTCCTTCCTGCATTAGAACACATCCGAGTCCCGTGCCTCGACGCATCACAATACACATCAAAGGGCTTCGTCGGATCCGGTCGAGCAAGTACGTGAGCTGTGGTCAACAATTTCTTCAACGTTTGGAAAGCTTCTTCACATTCTTTGCTCCATACGTACTTCTTATCCTTTTCCAGTAGCTTAGTCATTGGCTTGGCGATCTTTGAGAAGTTCGGAATAAACCTTCTATAATACCTAGCCAATCCCAAGAAACTCCCGATATGTGGGACAGATTTCGGAGATTCCCAATCCAACACTTCTTGAACTTTGCCGAGATCAACGGCCACTCCTTCGATCGATATCACATGTCCTAGGAACGGTACTTCTTTCAGCCAAAATTCACACTTGCTGAACTTAGCATAGAGTCGATGATCCCTAAGTCGTTGCAATACAACTCTTTGGTGATTGGCATGTTCCTCTCGTGGACTTGGAGTAAATCAAGATGTCGTCAATGAATACCACGACAAACTTGTTCAACTCAGGCATGAATACCGAATTCATGAGATACATGAAATGTGCTGGTGCGTTGGTCAATCCAAATGACATCACCAGATACTCATAAAGTCCATACCTTGTGGAAAATGCAGTCTTTGGTATATCTTCAGCTCTTATCTTAATCTGATGATATCCTGAGCGAGAGATCTATCTTGGAGAAGACTTTAGGTCCCATCAATTGATCAAACAAGATATCAATTCTCGGAAGAGGATACTTGTTCTTGATGGTAACCGAATTCAGAGGTCTATAATCCACACATAGCCTCAAAGTCTTGTCTTTCTTCTTTACAAACAAGGCTGGGCATCCCCATGGCGATGAACTTGGACGTATATATCCCTTGTCCAATAATTCCTTTAGTTGCACTTTCAATTCCGCCAGCTCATTCGGTGGCATCCGATATGGCCTTCTTGATATGGGTGCTGTTCCAGTGCTGTAACTCTATTTTAAACTCTACCGCTCGATCCGGCGGTAGTCCCGGCAAGTCGTCCGGAAAGACATCCGGATACTCACGGACTATGGGTATATCCTCCGGACTCTTACCTACCACCTTATTAACCATTGGCAGCATAATTCGAGGAAAAGTTAAGAGCAAGCAATCTCGACCATGAACAGGGGAGTTCGGATATACGGCTCGAGATGCTATATCCAACACCGCCTTATGGAAATTCATCCATTGCATGCCAATAATTGCATCTAACCCTTGCCCATCCAGGATGATTAATGAAGTAGGATAAACCTTGCTACTCAATCTTAATGGCACCTTGGCAGCTTCTTCATTAGTAAGGATTTTACCCCCAGGTGTTGAAATGATATGAGCACATAGCAACTGGGATGGCATGATGCAATGCTTAGCAACATATGACTTGCTCGATAAAATTATGCGTAGCTCCCGAATCAAATAAAACCATAGCAGGATGATCAGCGATAGAGAACATACCCACTAAGATTTGTCCTCCTTCGGGTAGCTCCTCAGCCGTCGTAAAGTTGGCACGGCCCGTCTTTGCTCGGTGTATTCTTGGCTGGTGCCCTCTGTTGGTTCTACGGCTGTCCTTGAGGTGCTGGTGCATATGGTGCCTTCCGAGGATATGGACAACTGCGGTAATAATGCCCTGAACGGCCACAATTAAAACATGGCGGTCCATTCTGCTGTCGTGCTTGACCCACTGGTCGGGATTCTGGGAGTTCTGTTGCTGATAGGGCGGACGATACCGATTCGGCCGCCGTTGTTGAGGTTGCTCGGGGTGATTGATTCTGTCGGTAGAAATTGGGACGAGAAGGTGTATGCTGATAACGCCGACCTGACGGTGCGGTGTAGACCAGCTCTGTACTTTGAGGGTCCCCCACTTCCTTGTCCCGTAGCCGGCCTCTTCTTGTTCTTCTCCGTCCGATGAAGACGGATAGAGTCTTCCGAGTGCAATAGCGTCACTCACAAAGTCGGTGAAGGCTGTCGGTCTTGTTCAACACCAGAGCTTGGTACTCATTCCCTCCTTGAACAGGTTCTTCTTCTTGGCATCGGTGTCCACATGTTCGAGGAGCATATTGAGCAAGGCGGTTGAATACCTTGGAGTAGGTGTGAACATTCATATCCCCTTGCTTCGGTGAGAGTGCTCTCTCGAAGGCCTTAGTGAACTCTGCCCATGAAATTTGATGTCCTGGAGGAAACATTGCCTTGTAGTTGGCCCACCAAGCTCCAGCAAATCCTTGCAACTCGCTGGGAAGCGAAGAGGGTCTTCCGATGATCCGTGCATGGAAACAGCTCTAGCTTCGACTCGATGGTACGCAGCCGGTTGTCGGCTTCTTAGGGCTCACCCGCATCGGAGAGACACCGGGGCGAACCGATAAGAAGTCCGAGAAGGTCACCCTTTCCTCCGGTGCATTGCGGCCCCGGTGACATTCTTGGGGAGCGAGTGTTGCGGACCGGTTGCTCCAATAAGTCCCGCTGTTCTGCGCGAGAATCGAAGTACTGCAGCGATGGCTTGTGCCAAGGTCGGGGGTGGTGGGGGTGTTCCCGCCCCGCGTTGAGAAGTCTCGGGCTCATCGCGTCTCCTTGTTCCAACAATTCTGTCCAAGGAAAGTTTATGTTAGACATCTTCATTCCAACATAATAAGGGAAGAACAAGAATACGTAGATGAGGACTTCCAAGGGAATCTTTATGCAACAAGCCATCTTTATTAAAGCAACCACCAAATCCGAGTAACACAATATTTCTACACTCACGTTACAACGGTTCCTATGATACACTCGGGCGTGGTTACATCACGCTCATTATTTGACTAACGCCTATTTTACACACTAGTTTTTCTCAATCGCTACTAGGTAGCACTCCACTATTCTTCGCGATGCCCGGATGTCACCTCCTGGCTTATGGAATTGCCTGTCTCGGATTCTCGCATCCTCTAGTCGGGGAATCTCCGTGAAGTCGATGACTGAATCCACATCCATTATCTCTTCCGGATCCTCCTCTTCTTCTTCGATTCAGCCTCCATAGGATTCTCCTCGCGCTACTTGGTTCATCTTCCGGAGGTTGTTGTCCTATTGCTTCATTCATTATGGCGTTGTGTGCTTGCAGTAGATCTTGCTCTAACCGAGTGATCGGTGCATGAGCATTTGCTAGTTGCTCTGTGAAGAAGTAAGAGCATCGAGATACAAGTAGAAACTAATTCCTACTATTTCAGCACATTTATTTATTCTAGCAACTGCATATAGATATATATTACTACCACTTCCTTTTTATTAGTTATTGTTGGTACAAACTCAACCCACTTTTCGTACACTCCCAACTACCCAACATCCGCTAGTACCCTATATACATCTGACCTATGTCAGCAAAATGTGGCTACCCTCCTACATTAGTGAAAACTCAACACAACTAGGCCGACGGCGCGTGATCGCCGCCATCCGACTCGACGTCCCAAGCTGGCGAAGCGGGTGGTGGCTCGTAGTCCATCCCGAGAGACCTCCTCGTCCGGTGGACCCTGCTGCTGCTGCCACTCGCTGCTGCAACTGCTCGAACTCCTCAATCAGGTCGTCGTGGTCGTGGAGTAGTGCGTGGTGTGCCTCGGCCAGCCCGTTGTACCGCATCCGTAGCTGACCCAGCTCGACCTCTCTCGTGACCAGGACCTCCACCAAGTGGTCCCGCTGCGCCGTCACCATATCTACCCGTAGCTCCTGCGTGTCCTCCGCGGCGCGGGCGGTGTCTCGCTCTCGGGTGACCGTAGTCAGCTGCTCGTCAAAGGCGATGATCGCCTCACGGTACTCGTCGCGCGCGCGGGTCACCTCCACGATCTGCTCCTCTAGCTCAGCGATCCTAGCGTGTGACCTCTAGACCTCCTCGACAGTCCACTCGACAGCGGTGCTTCCAAGCACCCAACCGTCGGTCCCGACTCGTGTCCTCGGCTCCAAGCCGTGAAGCTGCTGCTCCAGCTCGGCGACACGTGCAGCTCGTGCCTCCTCCTCCTCCCGGGCGCGCTTCCTACCACGAGTAACCGGCATCTGCAGGGAACATGTTTAAACAAGTTAAACACTTCTTCCCACAGAAGAAAACGAACGGAACAACCTATAAAGTACTACGAACTAGCTAAGTACATACCCAAATATTTATTTAATGCAGAATATAACATGATGCATGCTCGTGATCTAACTACACGTACCATAGTAAAGAAACTACGACGAATAGTCAGCACTTCCCAAAAACCCAAACGTCGAACAATTAGTAAAAATCTAACTATTCTACATCCTTATAGGCTCCGTACTCTCTCGTTATCTATCGTATTAACGTGTTAAGTTTTGAAAATAGACTTGTAATGATGTGCTTGTTGCCTCTGAACCGCTCC
The DNA here is from genome assembly GCA_031894775.1 of Chloris gayana. Taxonomy (NCBI): domain Eukaryota; kingdom Viridiplantae; phylum Streptophyta; class Magnoliopsida; order Poales; family Poaceae; genus Chloris; species Chloris gayana. The sequence continues at coordinate 158,301 of JAUNZO010002356.1, forward strand.
GATACAAGCTGTGACATCCCCTTCGGGACCACCAAGGTATCGGAACGGAGGGACACTCGAGGAAGCGAGTTACAACAGAAACATCATCTCATATAAGCCAGAATATATACATCATGGTATAATACAACCAAGTTTTCGAAATACAAGCATTCGTGCAGCGGAAAGATAACATTATTGAAGTTTAACATCCTACGAGTATTCAGCGGAAGCTTGTCCATTATACAACTCTCAAGACTTCAAACTAAACAACGTGATGCATCGAGCCTTCGTACATCACGGTCCTCTCTCTTCAAGGTGTGGGGATTCGTTCCCACCGAAGGGAACCTCCCTCGGGACATTGCTCCTCTTCGGGAAGCTGCCATACAAGTCGTGGTAGTACGACTCATACCCTGAAAGGTAGCAAACAAACCTTGAGTATTCTAATACTCAGCAAGACTGACCCGTCAACATGGCACGCTAAGGCCGACACCTAGTATGCAAAGGCTTTCCGGCTGTGGGGTTTACTCCTTTGCGAAAAACAGCACTAACGGATGGGTCCTTACTTTCGGTATTTTAGCTCGGATTATGTTCATTAGCCATGGTGTTTGCAACCTAACTCTATTCAATCAAGTTCCCAAACAAGATGATAGATCTTTATTCTTCCATCTCTCATCTTCCTCATCTTCCATAAAATTTACTACGATGTGACGAGCTAAACAAGCGGTACTCATTTCTGCGAGGGACAGCGATTCGAATCGATTTTTATACCAGCTGGCAAAACCCGACTACACGACGTATACGCATCACACCGATCGTATACGACAACCTTTCCCGCTAGCATCCGACAACAAACTAGCCATTTCCAACTCCCCGAGAGTATGGCGAAGCCACGACTTCCCTCGTGGGCGACCCATCTACCTCCCGTGAGACTATCCTCTCACTAACGACCGGCAAAAGAGAGCCGGCTACGCTACATCTCCGGGGTGATAGGGTACATCAGCTTGCTGGGCCCATGATACCAGCATGTAGCACGGTACGTTCAAACTTGTTCAACTAAGCCGACAACGGTACGGTCCTTGACCGACACGGACGGGTCTACCACCTTGCAAGACCTCATCTCCGTCTTGCCCTTTCTCCTACGGGGCTCGTCCGGTCTCAACTTCATTAATACTCTCATCATCTTTAGTGTCAACACAAAACCCTTAAAGCCTCCATGCTTTAAGTGCCCTAACCATCTACCGTTGCGACTATGAATTAAGCTTAGCCTCTATTGAGCTACCTGTACCAGTATAAGATAAACAAACGGGAACCTACCATAATGCATCTAGGGTGTCAATCAAACCCTAACACCTAATGCACAAGCATAACCGTACTATGTGATAAAGTAAAAATATTTAAAAACATAGGTAGGATGCACCGGGGCTTGCCTTGAGTTTGTTCGTAGTTAGTCTCCTCGACGAGCTGGGTCAACTTCGAGATCCCCGGCTCTCGACTCGCCCTCGGGTGGAACCTCGATTACTTCGAACCTAGTCGACCAGCAATGCATCGCGAATCACAATCATGTATGCATGTATGCATATGATGAAAGTATGCATGAATTTACTAATTAAGTTCCATAAATAATCATTAATGATTAATGCTTAATCACTTTAGTTAATTAACAAATTATGGATAAGTATGTTCGTTAAGCATTAATTAACAATTAATTATGCTTGATTAATACCTGTTTAATTAAGATCTTCATTAATTAATTTTGTTTCCTTAATTACTTAATTAAGGTTACTAATTACTGAAGTTTAATAATTAATGAATTACTCTGATTTATTAGGCAATAAATAAATATTTACTTTAAGTGATTAAAGGTTAGGACATTGTGATCATATAAATTAACATAGTTTAAGTGTAATGTTGGAAAAATAAATTTCATTATTAATTTCGTCTACAGTATCTCCTTTATTAAAATAAAATTATTCTTCATAATTAATCATTTTATTTACATAAATAATAGCTTTTCTTTAATCAAAGAAAGTGATTAACTACAAATTATAAATAAATCTACTCAAAATAATGATTTTATTTCACCAATGGATAGATCTCATTTTTCCGAGTCTAACAAAGTTGGTTTGGTATTTTTCTGAATTTTATTGAATTTTCTACGAATTTTGAAAAATTGAAAAACACTTCTATGCCACACGGATGGCCACGGGGTTGGCCGCACGAAATCCGCCTGTGGCCACACGCGATCCAACGCGTGTGGCCCGCGGTGTGGCGCCACCGCGGCGACCGGGGACGGCGGCGCGGCCACCGGTGATGGCCGGAGATGGTCCGAGCTCGCCGCGAGGCTACCTAAACGATCTACTCGACGTGGCGAACCTAGTGGGGGTGACGTGCTCACATGAGCTTGACCGGAGACGCGCCGGCGGCGAGATGCGGGCACGGCGGAGCTCCGGCCGAGCGCGAGCTCACCACGGTGGACAAAACTTAAGGAAAATCAAGCCGGGAGCTTCTACGAGCATAAGCAAGCTCGACGTACCGCCCTAGAAGCATGAGCATGGTCGGAAGGTAGAGCTCACCGTGAGTGACGCGGCGGCGGTGCACCGGACCTCGGGACAAACGACGATTGCACGGTTCTCCGCGGAACGAACTTGGTGATGAGTGAACGGAAGCAAGGAGTAACAAGTTGCGCAACAACTAGAGGAAAAAGAAGGATGAACGGCTCACCGGAGATGGCTTATTTGAGCCTGCGGCGGAGTTACGACGGTGATGGCCCGATGGGGAAAACAGCTTCGCTTCAACGGAGCAGGGCGGCTCAAGCTAATTGAAGGGCTTGGGGAGCTTCGCCGTCTCCCTGCGGAGCTTTGGCCGGTGGTGGTTCGGACGGAGGGCTGCCGGAGCAGCCTGGCGGCGATGCTCCGGAGGGCGGGAGTGGCGGTGAGGTGGGAAATGAAATGGAGGCGAAGGGAGAGGATAGGGCCGGGCCGTGGCCTTTATCCCGGCTAGAGGCGGTGAGGCGCCATGCGGCAGCTGCGCAAGCGCTGCTAGCTGCTGCGTGGCCGCACCGCCGGGAGGCGGTTCCCGCGGGCGCGCCGAAGCGCGGTGAGAGAGAGAGAGGAAAGAAGAGAGGCCGGCCGCTGGGCCGAGCCCGGCATTTTTGCAAAAAGACCCTTGAGCTTTTACGTAATTAAAAACTAAGCTTCTCGAGCTCATAAAATTCTACAAAAATTCAGGGTTGAAATTGAAAGTATTGTGGACATTTTTCCTATTAAGCCCTGGTTAAGATTCCAAATTATTTCTGAATTAAAAATTTCATAGGTAAATTAATAAAAGAGGCTTTGTTTATTTCTTGCAATTATTTTTACAAGGCACAATAACTTTAGAAAACTTTTATAATTCTTTATTTGTGATGTTTAATCAGTAGAAAAATGTTAAGCTCCTTATTTATTCTTATTTAAATTATTCTTAAGCATTTTCTTTTATTCTTTAGTTGCTTTGGTATTTTATGTTCATTTCTTCACACCATATTCAATAATTTCATAAATGAAATATGATGACATGCTCATGAATGCCATGAAATGCATTTTATTTGTGAGAGTTGTTACGGTGTACCAAGTGCATACCTTTCTTATGGGGATTGGTAAACCTATGTAGCTTGTGAGTTACGAAGTGGGCCGGATACCTTACCGATCCGGAGGAGATGTGTATGGCATGGTAGTTGCACGGGTATGAGGACCGTTGGAGACTACACGGGTTAAGCCTTGGGCACGTTGTTGAACGGTGTCGCGAGAGGGACGTGTAATCGGGGTCGATAGCCCCACGCCTAACTTTGTGATGAACTCGTGAACGGTGGCCATATGTGTTGTTCAATGATGCGTATGTCATGTGCTTGGGTCTTTCCTGCAGGATTTATAATTCGATAATTATAGCCGTGTCCTCTCGGTTAATGAGTACCACTTGTTTCGGGCAAATTACAATGTTTAGTAATGGATGAAGAATGTTGGATACTTGCTGTTTTTATTGATCAAAATTATGAATTGCAAGTCTTGTATGTTTAGATATGCTCACTAAAGTTCATTTATGCAAAAACTTTATTTATGTGGCAATTCATAAAAGTGCAAACATAAGAAAATAGGTGCTGTTTTTATGCAAATATCAAGTGAGCACGGTCAACCCCCATGAATCTAGGTGTCGGTCCTAGATGGCCAATTTGATGGGTAAGACTTGCGGAATATGCTAGATACTTAGGCTTTGCCACTACATGTGTATTTTCGGGGTTCCCGCAAGCCGGGTTTTGTGATTGTTGTGGTAAGGCTGTGTGGGATGGAGAGGAGTCCAAAGAGTGGACCATCGAATGGGTTCCTCGCTCTCCGACCCATGATGAGTGAGCCATGGCCTAGGCCGGCATGGTTTACATAAGCTATCTATATGTCGGTGTTCGAACCACCGGCTAGTAGAGTTTGTCCTGGGGCTGCGCATTTTAGGTCGGATGGTACACAAGGGAAGACATGAGGGATTTAGACCGGTTCGGGAAAGCTCCCTACGTCCGGTTGGGGTGTGTCGTGGCGCTCGTGTTCCTTGCGTCAAATGAACAATGGCGTATAGAGGAGGCGGGAGAGGAGCGTGCTCCAAGTCCCCGGTTGCGAGTGTGTGCGTGTGGTGATGACTAAGTGTGATCGTGGCTAAAGTATCGATCGTGGTTCTTGTTCGTGTATCCGTGTCTAGGAAGTGAAAGACCCTCCCCCTTTATAGCTGCAGGGGGTCGAGCTTGGGTTACATGATAGAGAGAGTGAGTGTTGCTGTAGACTTATCCGGAGCTCGTGCTGTCCCGTCGGCTCCCATTCCGAACATATGCTCGAGTGCCTTGACCGGGCCGTCGTGTCATTCCCGTAGCCCGTCGTTTTAGGGGTGGAGTGTGCCGCATCCGGCGCAGCCATCGGCGGCGTCATGGCGGAGTGGTTGGAGGGGACATGCCGTGCCGGTCCTTCCTCGTTAGGCGCATTGATGGCGTGCCCAAGGTCGAGGTCGGCTGGAGTGGTCCGTCGAGCCTCGGGGTCGTTGGTGGAGGTTGTGCGAAACGGAGGATCGGCGTGGCCCGACGGGAGCAGGTAGCGGTGGCGGGGGGATGAAGCGTGAGCTTGCCTCAATGATTGCCGGGGAGCGCCCACGTGGGCACAGGGCAGGTAGAGTAATTGCGGTTGGCGGTCGAGCTTGGAGGTCGAGCGAGACGAGACGCTCTCGAGTCCCGCGGGCGAGGTCGTGCGAGGCGAGACCCCCTCGAGCTCGACGGGCAAGGTCGTGCGAGGCGGAACTCTCCCGGGCTTGGCGAGCAAGATCGAGCCTCGTTGCTTCTTGTCCTATCCTCGCTGTAGCGGCCGTACGGGAGTGGGCCTGGCCTTGACCGTTGACGTGGTTTTGCCTTCCAGGGGCTAAACCTTCGTTAAGTGGGTCCGGAGGGCGCCACATGGATGTGCTAATCTTTCTCCCCGACAGTAGCCCCGAGCCGGAGGATAAGTCGACGATAATTGCTTTGGCTGATTTGCGCACGAGTGATTTGCGGCCCTGTCGTTGGACCTCGTATTTGCGATGCCAGCCCCCGAGCCCCCGCGCGATGCGGGTGGCTAGTCGAGGAGTGGTTCGTCTTGATCGGTTTCCCCGTCCGCGTCGCGTTCGTGCGACGGAGGGTAGAGCAGATCCACGTTTTGCCCGGGAAGGCCGACACGCGGGGCTCGGTGAGCTCCATAACGGGAAGAGTTTCCCGTCGAAGGGATTCCGTCGAGCCCGCCGGGGGACGACTTCGTTGATCCACATTGTCGTCCTCAATTGGGACCCGAGACCGTTCGATAAGTCTCGAGGGCTCGATGCCTCTCTATGGAGAGATTCACCTTTTTCGAGGTCGACGTGGACTCGAACGCGTTTGGTCGATGCCCGTTGCGGTCGCTAGGTGGACCCATCATTAACGCTCCCCGGCCCTATCTTAGGTGCTCGAGGCAACCGTTGAACCCTTTCGGTCGGGCTAGCCTTTGAACCTCGGCCGGGTGGGGCCGTCGAGGCGGTTTTTAGCCTCGTATCCTCGCTTACCTTCGAGGTCGAGCCTCGGGTCGGTTGAGCTTCAAGGTCGATCGGTCGACCTTGGAGCAGGTAGGTAGGAGGTCGACGGACCTCATCGGGTGCGGGCCTTTCCTCACCTATGTCGGGATATGAAAAGATTCAAATCGACCGGAGAGATAGAGTGCCGCGGAAGTTTTACCATCCTTTCATCCATACTCCGGGAACCGAGGCGCAATCTTATCTTACGCTAGCGTGTAGTGGTGGGCCGGCGCGGTGAAGATGCCGTTTTCCCCTCGGTCGTGGTGAGCCCCCATAGTAAGTACGGGTTGTGGGGCAGCGTGCCCGGAGAAGGTGGCGTAAAAACGGGGAGGGGAGAAGTTAAGAGTCTTTACCCGAGGGAAGGTGGTCGTGGGCCCCGCGATAAACCGAAGAGGCGCGGCCGCCCGACGCAGCTGCCTATTTCAGCGGATCCCACCATGCCTTCTATTCCCCACGCGCTCTTGCCTTCCTAAGCTCCCTTGCCTCTTTGCCTTCTACTTTCCAAACCCTGTTTTCGCTTTCGCTGCACCGTCGCCCAACTTTTCTCGCCATCTCGCCCCATTGCCGCCATGTCGACTTGGGCTCGCTCTGCGACGTTGAAGTCGGACCTTGACGGGTTTAAAAGCTATGACCGTTTTCGTGAAACCAACAATCGGTTAGGGTTTAGTTATCGATCGGGTGGAGTTTTCTGCCCAAAATTCAGATAACTTGCACGAGTTGTGTCGAGATTTTGGTGAGTTGTTTGTGACCGTATTTTTGCATTCTTGATCAAGTATGTTATGCAATTGTGATGCATGATATGAATGATGACATGAAATGCCGTTAACCTACGTCCTTTCCAAAATAAGAAAGTGTGATCGGTGTATATATCCGACCAATCGTTTTTGTGGCAACACACACGCGATCTCATCACGGAACTACATGATCTAGGTTTCGTGATTAGCGTACCTACAAGAGACCATTTCAGAAACATTACATCAAATTTAAAAGACACTATGAAAACAAATATTCCACAATCTCATCAACTTCCGCATATCATCATCTTTCTCATAGTAACGGTTCATAGAAAGAACCGCCCCGTGGATTGCCACGAGCCAACATTGTCCCGTATTATTACTTCCACGGGCACGGAGCGCTAATTTAAATTGCAAACATACCTGGGCCGGCCGTAGTTGCAAAAATTTAAACAAGCATAACCCAGGGTTAGTTTGCCACAACTACTTCTATTATAGACCTTAATTGGGCTTTGTAGGTCGTTCCTCGACCGTATAAACGTGTTGGTGATTTTTAGAATGATCCATAGTGTATGGCATATCCCGACACGGCTCTAATACCAGCTGTGACACCCCTACCTCGCAAGGCGAGAGGGATTGTCTAACAGGATCGTATCGGGAGACATTCGACGAAGCGAATGTACATTGCACATACATTAAGGATACATTCACCATTTATATTACATAGGAGGATGCTTGAGTAGTAACTTTCATACTTAATCTCTTAATTATTACAATCCATAGTGCAAATTTCAGATTACAATACATAAGTGCAGTGTCGTTTTACAATACTTAATGAACATGTTGCGGAAGCGTAAACATCTCGACGTTACATATATATAGCTTAGCTAGGAGGACCACACCAGCCCATACGGCGCGGTCTCACTCTTGAGTCGGTGAAGCGGGAACCCACTCCACGGTCCACTCCCGGGGTTCCTCACCTTGACACACATATTTCCCGCAGCAGTCACAGTAATCTGGCTGTAGGAGTCCTGAAATATGAATTTAAACGCAAACCCCGAGTATCTAATATACTTCGCAAGGCTTACCCGTGAAAAGTGGTTCTATGAACCGACCCTAGCATGCAGGGGGCTTGACCTAGCTTGCGGGAATTTGCAAAAACAGCACTTATAGATTTTTGTCTAACTCATATTTTAGCCAAGTTAAGAGGGTAGAAACATAATCATAAATTTAATGAGCAAGACTAACAAGCAGGGTTGCAATACATGAATTTAATATTCAAAAACAGCAAGCTTAATCATCATATTCTCATTGTTACTACGATGCAATCTGCTCGAGACAAGTGGTACTCATCACCGCGAGGGACGGAGATATATATCGATTTACACCCTGCAGGGGAAACCCTAATGCACGACATACGCATCATTTAAGAACACGTATGGCCACCTTTCACAAGATGACCATAGATATGAGCCGGGTCTGCCCTCCGAGTGCGCATTCCACATGCAACCACAGTAGCGTCGGGTCCAAGGGTAATGACACACCCTCCGTCTACTCACAAACCCGTGCATCCACCGTGACCAACACTTTGCACAAAGGGTGGAATTACCGTCCAACACTACGGCTCTCAAGTTACATCAGTTTACCAACTCCCATACGAAGGTATGCATTTGGTACACAACTCAATACTTGCTCGCGGAGTCACAACGAACGGTCCTTGACCGACACGTACGGGGCTATGGCGCACAAGGGCTAACCTTGTCACCGCATCCTACACATGCACTTCCCGTACGGTCTCCATTTAATCATGTGGGGGTAACCAAAATTTAATCCCTAGACCGGGTGATCTCCAAATCACTCGGTGTTGCTACCGATAAGATTATTGAGCATAGCCACTAACGATCAGGATTACACCTAACCAAGACCACGGGAAACAGGAAATCTAGTGCAACTAGGTTTCCGAACAACTCCTAGACGTAAATGCACGATACATCCATAGACGTATGTGAAATAAAACAGAAATTTAAAACATAGGTTATGCTCCGGGGCTTGCCTTGGTTCGGTTCGCAGTTAGCACACTCGAACTCGCTCACTTCAAGCTGGTGCCCTCCTTGATCTTCAGCTCCGGTCGGGGTTCCTATATCAATGCACATGCAGTGTATGAGTCATGGATGAAATCATAATTAGATAGTTCATGGAACTTTCTCAATAATATAAGGCAATGAAATGTTTGCATAAATTAAACATGTTCACGGAACGAGATGACATGGTCACGATGTTGATATGTGTGGTTTATTTCATGGGGACAACCTTCTAATTATAATAATCTTACATTATTTATTACAATTATGCATGCTGATTTTTGGAGCAAGAAAATAGGGTAGGCTTCATTATTGGGATGAGTGGAGTGAAGTATTTATACGACCAAGTGTAGTCATATGATGACGTATAGTGTTGTGGTTATACGTTAATAATCATGTGACCAACTCTTGGATTAAGTTAGTAACTTGCACTTCTTGGTGTAGCTCATTGCTAATCTGGTATCCACTAATTAATCATGCCAAAAACTTGATGTTAATTTACTAGGGCGAAGTTCTCATTACACCTCTCAATATTTAGCACCAAAGTCCATTTATGCAAAATTTATACAATACTTTATACATAATAGATGACTGTTCTTGCCCAAAATATAAACATGACTATGACAGACCTAAATGTACCATGTTACTGTGAAAAACATCTAGCTAAAACTGAAAAGGAGCAATGCAAGCTTGAGCTTAGCAAAAGCCCATTCGTTCTGTTTTACCTAATTCTGGGGGTTTGGCTGATCGCGATGCTATATTAGGGCGTTTATAATTCCAAATTTCGCTATAGAACTTAGGTGAACCATGTTGGGTCGTGTAAAATACGCAGTTCGAGGATTACAACGAATGTGTACTCGCTTCATTTGAATTTGTATTTTAAAAGTTATTGAATTTCAAAAATGACAAGTTGTCACGCGAGCATAACAGATTAGCACCTTAGAATAGTCGTATCTTTATTTTTCTACACATGAAGTACTTGGATTATGTTACTACGTTATAGTACAAGTCATCTACTTTCCAAAGAACCCTTGCTGATGAAGTTTGGATCCAGGACATTGAAGTTACGCAATTTTCAAAATACAATCTTGTTAAGTGGCGTGGTCATGATGGCATGTTCGACTTGCTCAAAAATTGATTTTTACTATATAACCATAGGTGTTCATGTACTCCATGTCATAGTACATGTTACAAACTTTTCAATGAACTTTGAATCATTCAAATCCGACGAGTAAATTTAAAGTTAGGAAATTTGTAAAAACGCTTGACGTCCACGGTTTTAACTTAGCCAGCACGATCGAAATTTTTCTAAGTGTCGAGCGTAGCCGTGCGGCTGTAGGCGTGCGTGGCGTGCGCCGAGCGCGGCTGCGTGGCGAAGCCGCCGGCGGCGAGTTGAGGCGAGATAGAAGGAGAGCGCGGGCTGGCAAGGACCAGGGAGATCCCGCACATGCGCCGCGGGGTCCCAATGCCTAGAAGGCTCACCGTGGCGGCGCGTCGTCGTGGAGGTGGCGGACGGTTGTGGGCGGCGGCACGGCTTGACAGCGTTCCCGACGAGCGGCTGCACCGAGAAGGGGGCGAAGCTAGTGATGAGTTCGCAAGGGAGACCACAAGCCATGGACGAAAGGAATTGCGTGAAGGCTCACCGTGCGAGACGAATCAGCGTTAATGGCGGACGGTGGCGGGGAGGAAGATAGGTGAAATGCGGGCGTGGTGTCGCAGGACGGGGCAGCGCATGCTCAAGGGAGGTCGCTAGGGTCAGGGCGGGTCTTCTGGTGCGTAGAGGAGGTGCGGGGCTGGTCTGAACCGGGGACCGCGGCGCGGGGAGGGACGGCGCATGGAAAGGTCGGGCGGCGACCAAGGCGGAAGCTTCCCCGGCCATCGACGGCCGCGCGAGTAGGCTTCTAGGCGAAGGCAGCTGTGCGATGGGCGATGCGTGGAGACGCACAGCGAGGAAGGACGGGGCGGCGCCTAACCGGCATGGGCACCGGCGGCGAACGCCTCTCACGGTGGCCCCGGCCACCGTGCCGGCCCTGTTCGAAGGGATTCTCTTGTAGAATTTTCAAACCAAATTTTTCTGGGGTTCCTTGTATTATGAGGAACAACTTTTGTTATAGGCAAAAGTTCAGATTCGAATTGTAAAAATTTATAAAATTTGATGAACAGGTGCTGTTTTAGATTAGAGTTGGATTTTTCTATGAATTTGTGCCATCCCAAAAATTTAGGAAAAATGTCCTAAAATCATGGCTTGATGTGCTCTACCAGAGTGTGCAAAAATTTGGGGTCACCACCATAGAAAATGTTGGAGATCTCAATAGCTAGGGTTTTGGAACAATAAAAACCCTAATAGGACACTAATGCATTATTTGATATAACTTAGTCAATGATTATTGCTTTGCACATGCAATTTCCTATTTAGCACAGCAACATCATGGATTTGTGACACAGGGTGTGACAGTAAAAAATATGGGACGTGGTCAGAAATAGCCATTACAGAGAGCAATTTCTAGATTTCCGTAATGTGCTCCGGTTCTATCCCTGTCGAAGATCGAGTGTATCTCTCAAACGACAAGTCCGATAGAGATGTTCTAGGATGTGTTGGAAATCTTAAGAAATTCACTACAACTTTCATAACAATCCAAAATTTTAATTTTGCCGACCTTGAGTAATTGTCGAATCTCCAGAATCTATCAAACTCTGTCAACATCGGTTAGTGGTAGAGCATATGTGAAGAGCTTTATTGCATGTTTTTGCAATTTTTTGCCATCCATCTTTCGTGCTCTATTGCTTAGCATGTCTTTTGTTGGATATTGAGTTTTGACTTGTGTCTTTTCAAAATTCTACGACACATGGCCCCCGGCAAGCTCATGTTGGACTACGAGCGCCTCTCGCGGCGTGTGTTTGAGTTGGAGCAGGAGCGCGATGCTCTACAAGACACCCGACCACCCGCACCGCCGAGCTTGCCGACCGCACCGCCGAGCTCGCCGAGCGCACCATCGAGGTTGCAACCCTCCGTGCTCAGCTAGGGTATAGCGAGGCGGAACGTTGGAACATCCACGAGCAGCTTCACGACGCCAACCTCGTCCTTGAGGGCGATGGAGGAGCTGCGCTGCAGGCCACGCTGAATGAGCGTGAAGCGCAGCTCGGCACCGTAAATGAGGAGAACTACAACCTCTCAGGGCAAGTTGACGCTCTTCTTGAGGAGAAGGGCGAGCTCGAGGATAGTCTCTTGGAGGCTCGGGGTGCTAGGGATGTCTTGGAGGGTAACCTCCATAACGCCTGTGCGACCATCGTGGAGCGTGATGCCACCATAGAGCACCTCCAAGCTGCCAACAATGCCCCTGCACGCCATCCTTAATGGTGGACCTCCTCGCTTTTGCAGAGATGATCCTTATACATCTCGGTAGACGTACTATTGTTAGCTCCAGCGTACAATCTACAGCCGATGCCTTCACGTCCTTTGAATCTCAAGTCTTTATCGAGTTTCACCCAATGCGTAGTTCGAATTTTTGTTGTTTTCCATCGCCTCTTGGCTGGTTTTACGGATAGGTTCCACGGCGCTTCCAAGCTAATCACAAAGTGGGAACTGGGAACAACTTCATTTGCTTCAAAGGGTTCACCTGGATGTAATAGTCATTCCAAAGTGACCATCTGTTCAATTAAAACCGCATGAATGGCCGCTTACTGGATCTATATCCGTCGATATCAATATCATTAGCCCATTTCCAGTCTCTGGGATGAAAAGTAGGCATACGGCGCGTGATATGAACCACACTCTATATTGCCCGCTATCGCTAGTCTAGGAAGTGCTTAAGGTGTTAGTACCTTTGTCTAGATTAGCCTTGTATTGGCTAGTAGAACTCTCTATTCCTTCACTTGTCTTTTTTGTATTGTCCAATCTAGTAATTAAGACTTCCTAAGAGTCTATTTTAAGAAGTAGATTCTAGTATCCGACCCAAGGGAGGAATTCCCTTTAATAGAAGACAACAAACTCATAGTAAGTTTTCCCTAAGGAGACCAGTGGATCGAATCAATGATGAGAATCTCGAGGAATCGTAGAGGTGGACAATGACGAATCACTCGTGGAGTCCGAGCTTTGAGAAGCTCCTACTTGTAACAACCCACAGTAATGCAATGCATTTCATGGCATTCATGATCATGTCATCACATTTTATTTGTGAGATCATCAAGCATGTGATAATAATCATAAGCATAAAATATCAGATTAACTAAAGAATAAAGGAAATGATAAGAAGAGATGAAATGAGAGGAAAAATTCAAGTTTAACATTTTCTAGGGTTCAAATATCACAAATAAAGATTTATGAAAATTTAATGAAAGTATTTTTGTCATGTAAAAATAATTACGGAAAATGAACAAAGCTTCTTTATTTAATTTAACTATGAATTTTTAATCCTAAAATGGTTTGGAAATTCTACTGGGACTTAATAGGAAAAATGCCTAAAATACTTTCACCAACACCCCTGAATTTTTGAGGAATTTTTAGAGATGCGGAAGGTTGCTTTTTAATTAAACGAAGCCCGGGGGTTTTATGCAAAATGACCGCAGCCCCCGGTCAGCCTCTCTTCTTTCTCTCTCTCCCGCGTCTCGGCGCTGCCCGCCGGCCGGCCGCCTGTCCGGCCGTCGCCACGCCACCCCGCCACGCAGCAGCTCGGAGCCACGCAGCTCGCCGGCCGGAACCGCCTCGGGAGGGGAATAAAAGCCTCGCCGGCTCCCATTTCTCCTCTCTTTTTCCCTCTCGTTCTCCCCGCCACTCCCGCTCCCTTTGGAGTCTCGCCGCCGAGCCGCTCCGACACCCCTCCATCCGAACCACCACCGGCCGTAGCTCCGCGAGTCACGGCAAAGCTCCCCAAGCCCTTCAATCCGCTTGAGCCGCCCTGTTCCGTCGAAGCGAAGCCGTTCTCCCCGTCGGACCATCACCGTCGTCCATCACCGCGGCTCCAAATTCGTCAACTCCGGTGAGCCGTCGTCCATTTTCTTGGTTCGGGATGATGCGCAACCCTTTGCTCTCTCGTTCTTAGTCACTTACTACCGTATCTCATCCACGTAAAGACGAGTAATCGACGATCTTCTCCAACTCCGGCCGTCGTCGTCCGCCACACCCACGGTGAGCACCCCTCCCAAGCCTTGCTCATGTATTTTCGAGTCCACAACGAGCTTGCGCATGCTCGTAGTCCGCGCCGGCGAGTTTTCCCCAATTTTCGTGGTCCGTGTCGAGCTCGCGCCGTCGCCGGAGGATGCGCTCCGGTCGGACCTCGCCGCCGGCATACTTCCGGCCGAGCTCATGCTCCGTCGTGTACACGGGAGTGTTCCCCGCGTCGTGTGGTTGCTTTAGGTGCGTGCGCGGCGAGCTTTGGCTCACCGGCGGCCAACTCCGGTGACCGCACCACCGCTGGCCCCGCCACCGTGGTGGAGCCACACCGCGGGCCACACGCCGTGGGATCGCGTGTGGCTACGCGGGATCGGGTGTGGCCAAACCCCGTGGCCCTCCGTGTGGCCCGGAATGGAATTTAAATTTCCAAAATTCGTAGAAAATTCAATAAAGTTCAGAAAAATACCAAACCAACTTTGTTAGACTCAGAAAAATGAAATCTATCCAATTGTGAAATAAAATAATTATTTTGAATAAATTTATCTATAATATGTAATTAATCCCCTTTCTTTAATAAAGGAAAGCTATTATCTTATGTAAATAAAATGTTTAATTATGAAAAATAATTCTAGTTAGTAAAGGAGATACTGCAGACGAAATTAATAATGAAATTTATTTTCCAAAATTAAACTTAAAGTGTATCATTATTTAAATGATCCCAATGCATTAACCTTTAATCCCTTATGGTAATTATTTACTTATTGGCAAATAAATCAGATTAATGTGTTAATTAAGGAAAACAAAATTAATAAATAATAATCTTAATTAAACAAGTGTTAATCGGCATAATTAATTGTTAATTAATACTTAATGAGCATACTTATCTTTAATCTATCCATTAACTAAAATGATTAATGCACTCTTGCATACTTTCATCATGGGCATTCATACATGCATGTTGTGATTCGCGATGCACTCGCTGGTCGACTAGGTTCCGAAGTAATCGAGGTTCCACCCGAGGGCGAGTCGAGAGCCGGGGATCTCGAGGTCGACCCAGCTCGCCGAAGAGACTAACTTCGAACAAACTCAAGGCAAGCCCCGGTGCATCCTACCTATGTTTCTAAATATTCTTACTTTATCACATAGTACGGTTTTGCTTGTGCATTAGGTGTTACGGTTTAATTGACACCCTAGATGCATTATGGTAGGTTTCCGTTTGTTTTCTTTATACTCGGTTCAGGTAGCTCAATAGAGGCTAAGCTTAATTCCTAGTCGCAACGGTAGATGGTTAGGGCACTTAAAGCATGGAGGCTTTAAGAGTTTGGTTGCCGATAAAGATGTTGAGAGTGATAATGAAGTTGAGACCGGACGGGCCCCGTAGGAGAAAGGGCAAGACGGAGATGAGGTCTTGCAAGGTGGTAGCCCCGTCCGTGTCGGTCAAGGACCGTACCGTTGTCGGCTTAGTTGAACAAGTTTTGAAAGTACCGTGCTACATGCTGGTATCATGGGCCCAGCAAGCTGATGTACCCTATCGCCCCGGAGATGTAGCGTAGCCAACTCTCTTTTACTCGGTCGTTAGTGAGAGGATAGTCTCACGGGAGGGAGATGGGTCGACCACGAGGAAAGTCGTGGCTTCGCCATACTTCCGGGGAGTTGGAAATGGCTAGTCTCGCTGTCGAGTGCTAGCGGGAAAGGTTGTCGTATACGATCAAGGTGATGTGTATACGTTGTGTAGTCGGGTTTTGCCAGCTGGTATAAAATCGATTCGAATCGTCGTCCTCGCAGTAATGAGTACCGCTTGTTTAGCTCGTCACATCATAGTAATTTTTATGGAAGATGAGGAAGATGAGTAATGGAAGGATAAAGATCTAGTGTATCTTGCTTGGAAACTTGATTGAATAGAGTTAGGTTGCAAATACCTTGGCTAATGAACATAACCTCGAGCTAAAATATTGAAAGTAAGGACCCACACCTTAATGCTGTTTTTCGCAACGGAGTAAACCCCACAGACCGGAAAGCCTTTGCATTCTAGGCGTCGGCCTTAGCGTGCCATGTTGACGGGTCGGTCTTGCTCGAGTATTAGAATACTCAAGGTTTGTTCGTTACCTTACAGGGAATGAGTCGTGTTACCACGACTTGTACGGCAGTTTTCCCGAGGAAGAGCGAGTGTCCCGAGAGAGGTTCCCTTCGGTGGGAACGTATCCCCACACCTTGAAGAGAGAGGACCGTGATGTACGAAGGGCTCGGTGCATCACGTCGTATCGTCTTAAGTCCGATGAGTTGTAACGGAATAAGCTTCCGCTGAATACTCGTAGGATGTTGACACTTCAATAAATGTTATCTTTCCGCTGTACGAATGTTTGTATTTTGAAAACTTGGTTGTCTTATACCATGATGTATATATTCTGGCTTGTATGAGATGATGTTTCTGTTGTAACTCGCTTCGTCGAGTGTTCCTCTGTTCCGATTCCTGGTGGTCCCGAAGGGGATGTCACAGCTGGTATCGGAGCAGTTCGGAGGCAACAAGCACATCATTACAAGTCTATTTTCAAAACTTAACATGTTTCTGCGATAGACGATGAGAGAGTACGGAGCCTATAAGGATATAGAATAGTTAGATTTTTACTAACCGGTCGACGGTTGGGTTCGTGGGAAGTGCTAGCTATTCGTCGTAGTTTCTTTACTACAGTACGTATAGCTAGTTTCCGAGCATGCATCATGTTAAATTCTGCACTGAATAAATATTGGGTATGTACTTAGCTAGCTCGTAGTACTTTATAGGTTGTTCCGTTCGTTTTTCTTCTCGTGGCAAGAAGTGTTTAACTTGTTAAACATGTTCCCTACGGATGCTAGTCACTCGTGGTAGGAAGCGCGCCCAGGAGGAGGAGGAGGCACGAGCTGCACGTGTCGCCGAGCTGGAGCAGCAGCTTCACAGCTTGGAGCCGAGGACACAGAGTCGGGAGCGACGGTTGGGTGCTTGGAAGCACCGCTGTCGAGTGGACTGTCGGGAGATCCGAGAGGTCACACGCTAGGATCGCCGAGCCGGAGGAGTAGATAGTCGAGGTGACCCGCGCGCGTGACGAGTACCGTGAGGCGGTTATCGCCTTTGACACGCAGCTGACTACGAGGACCGAGGAGCGAGACGTCGCCCGTGCCGCGGAGGACCACCAGGAGCTACGGGCAGATATGGTGACGGCGCAGCGGGACCACTTGGTGGAGGTCCTAGCCACGAGGGAGGTCGAGCTGGGTCAGCTACAGCTGCAGTACAACGGGCTGGCCGAGGCACACCACGCACCGCTCCACGACCACGACGACCTGTTTGAGGAGTTCGAGCAGTTGCAGCAGCAGTGGCAGCAGCAGCAGCAGCCGGAGCAGCAGCAGGGTCCCCCAGACGAGGAGGTCTCCGGGGTGGACTACGAGCCCCCACCCGCTTCGCCGGCTTGGGACGTCGAGTCGGACGGTGGCAGATCACGCGCCGTCGGCTTAGTTGTGTTGTGTTGTCACTAATGTAGGACGGTAGCCACATTTTGATGACATAGGTCAGATGTATATAGGGTACTAGCGGAGGTTGGGCAGATCGGGAGTGTACGCGAAGTGGGTTTGAGTTTGTACCAACCGTAACCAATAAAAAGGAAGTGATAGTAATATATATGCAGTTGCTAGAATAAACAAATGTGCTGAAATATTAGGAATAGTTTCTACTTGTATCCGATGCTCTTACTTCTTCACGAGAGATGGACAGCACACGTACGGGTGTGAGTGAAGTAAGAGGATCAAGGGAAGATGTTCGTGTAGTCGAGCTGGAGAGACAGCTGCAGGAAAAGGAGGAGTTAGCAATTAGGGAGGCGCAGTTGCTAAACAGGGAGCAGCAGATTCAATTTAAGGATCAGCAACTAGCAAATGCTCATGCATTGATCACTCGGTTAGAGCAAGATCTACTGCAAGCACACAACGCCATAATGAATGAAGCAATAGGACAACAACCTCCAGGAGATGCACCGAGTAGCGCGAGAGAATCCTATGGAGGCTGAATCGAAGAAGAAGAGGAGGATCCCGAGGAGATAATGGACGTGGATTCAGTCATAGACTTCACGGAGATTCCACGACTAGAGGATGCGAGAATCGGAGACGAGGCGGTTCCATAAGCCGGGAGGTGACATCCGGACGTCGCGAAGAATAGTGGAGTGCTAGCTAGTAGGGAGTGAGAAAACTAGTATGTAAATCAGGCGCCAGTTAAATAAGGGGCGTGATGTAACCACGCCTGAGTGTATCATAGGAATCGTTGTAATGCGAGTGTAGAAATATGTGTTATTGGATTTGGTGGTTGCTTTAATAAAGATGGCTTGTTGCATAAAGATTCCTTGGAAGTCCTCATCTACGTATTCTGTCCTTCCATTAGTAAGTTGGAATGAAGATGTCTAACGTAAACTTTCTTGGACAGAATGGTTGGAACAAGAAGACGCGATGAGCCCGAGACTTCTCAACGCGGGCGGGAACACCACCACCACCCCCGACCTTGGCACGAGGCCATCGCTGCAGTATCTGGATTCTCGTGCGGAACAGCGGGAATTATTGGAGCAACCGGTCCGCAACACTGCTCCCAAAGAACGTCACCAGGGCCGCAATGCACCGGAGGAAAGGGTGACCTTCTCGGACTTCTTATCGGTTCGCCCCGGTCTTCTCGGATGCGGGTGAGCCCTTGGAAGCCGACAACCGGCTACGTACTATTGAATCGAAGCCGGAGCTGTTTCCGTGCACGGATCATCGGAAGACCCTCTTTGCTTCCCAGCGAGTTGCAAGGATTTGCTGGAGCTTGGTGGGCCAATTACAAAGCCATGTTTCCTCCCGGACATCGGATTTCATGGGCGAGTTCACTAAAGCCTTCCGAGAGCATCATATTCCGGAAGGCTTAATGAATCGAAGAAGAGAGGAGTTCCTCTCACCGAAGCAAGGGGATATGACTGTTCACGCCTACTCCAAGGTATTAAACCGCCTTGCTCGGTATGCTCCCGAACATGTGGACACCGATGCCAAGAAGAAGAACCTGTTCAAGGAGGGAATGAGTACTAAGCTACGGTCTCGCTTGGTGTTGAACAAGACCGACGGCTTCACCGACTTTGTGAGTGGCGCTATTGCACCTGGAAGACTCGATCCGTCCGCATCGGACGGAGAAGAACAAGAAGAGGCCGGCTACGGGACAAGGAAGTGGGGGACCATCCAAGTACAGGCTGGTTTACACTGCACCCTCGGGTCGGCGTTATCAGCATACACCCTCTCGTCCCAATTTCTACCGACAGAATCAATCACCCCGACCACCTCGAGCAACAGCGGCCGAATCGATATCGTCCGCCCTATCAGCAACGAGAACTTCCAGAATCCCCGACCGGTGGGTCAAGCACCACAGCAGAATGCACCGCCATGCTTTAATTGTGGTCGTTCAGGACACTACTACCGCAGTTGTCCATATCCTCGGAAGGCACCATATGCACCCCGACCTCAAGGACAGCCGCGAGAACCAGCGAGAGGGCACCAGCCAAGAATACACAAGTGAAGACGGGTCGTGCCAACTTTACTACAGCCGAGGAGTTGCCCGAAGGAGGACAAATCTTAGCGGGTATGTTTTCTATCGCTGAACATCCTGCTATGGTTTTATTTGATTCGGGTGCTACGCATAATTTCATCGACAAGTCCTACATTACTCAAGCACTCGCATCACACCATCTAAGTTGACATGGACACATATCATCTCCACACCTGGGGGTAGAATCCTTACTAATGAAGCAGCTGCCAATATGCCATTAAGATTGGGTAACAAGGTTTATCCTACTTCATTAATCATCCTGGATGGGCAAGGGTTAGATGCAATTATTGGCATGCAATGGATGAACTTCCATAAGGCAGTATTGGATATAGCATCTCGCGCCGTATATCCTGAACTCTCCTGTTCATGGTCGAGATTGCTTGCTCTTAACTTTTCCTCAAGCTATGCTGCCAATGGTCAATAAGGTTGTGGGTAAGAGTCCTGGAGGATATACCCATAGTGTGTGAGTATCCGGATGTCTTTCCGGACGATTTGCCGGGACTACCGCCGGACCGAGCGGTAGAGTTTAAGATAGAGTTACAGACCTCGAACCGCACCAATATCAAGAAGGCCGTATCGGATGCCACCGAATGAGCTGGCAGAATTGAAGGTACAACTAAAGGAATTGCTGGACAAAGGATACATACGTCCAAGTTCATCGCCATGGGGATGCCCAGCCTTGTTTGTAAAGAAGAAAGACAAGACTTTGAGGCTATGTGTGGATTATAGACCTCTAAATTCGGTTACCATCAAGAACAAGTACCCTCTGCCGAGGATTGATATCTTGTTTGATCAACCGATGGGAGCTAAAGTCTTCTCCAAGATAGATCTTCGCTCGGGATATCATCAGATTAAGATAAGAGCCGAAGATATACCGAAGATCGCATTTTCCACCAGGTATGGACTTTATGAGTATCTCGGTGATGTCATTTGGATTGACCAACGCACCAGACACATTTCATGTATCTCATGAATTCCGTATTCATGCCTCGAGTTAGACAAATTTGTCGTGGTATTCATTGACGACATCTTGATCTACTCTAAGTCGCAAGAGGAACATGCCAATCACTTAAGAGTTGTGTTGCAACGACTAAGGGATCATCGGCTCTATGCTAAGTTCAGCAAGTGTGAATTTTGGCTGGAAGAAGTACCGTTCCTAGGTCACGTAATATCAGCCGAAGGAGTGGCCGTTGATCCAGGCAAGGTTCAAGATGTATTAAATTGGAAATCACCGAAGTCTGTCTCTCGGATCGAAGTTTCTTGGGATTGGCTGGTTATTATAGAAGGTTTATCCCAAACTTCTCAAAGATCGCCAAGCCAATGACTAAACTATTGGAGAAGGATAAGAAGTATGTATGGAGCAAAGAATGTGAAGAAGCTTTCCAAACGTTGAAGAAGTTGTTGACTACACCTCCTGTACTTGCTCAACCAGATCCGACGAAGCCTTTTGATGTGTATTGTGATGCGTCCGGCACGGGACTTGGATGTGTTCCGATGCGGGAAGGCCGAGTGATCGCTTATGCGTCTCGACAACTAAGGCGTCATGAGGAACACTATCCTACCCATGATCCGGAACTAGCAGCAGTAGTACTCGCATTGAAAGGATGGAGACACTATCTCTTGGGTAATTTGGTACATTTATACACAGACCACAAGAGTCTCAAATACATCTTCACCCAAACAGACCTGAATATGCGACAACGAAGGTGGTTGGAGCTGATAAAGGATTATGAGATTGAGATTCACTATCACCCGGGCAAGGCAAATGTGGTAGCCGATGCCTTAAGTCGCAAGGTTCATTGCAATAATCTCATGGCTCAACTCATGATTCAAGCATCTCCGGAAGGGAGTGAAGAGCCGAACCTTCGGATTATTCCGTATGGAGCATTGACAAATCTGGCTCTTATTCCTACCATTCGTGAAGAAGTGGTAGCAGCTCAGCAGAAGGATGCTGGTATGGAACACATTAAAAGACGACTCCGGAAGGGAGAAGTCAAGTGCTTCCGAAAGGATGACGAAGGTGTTATCTCGGTTCAAGAATAGGCTAGTAGTGCATAAGAATTTGGAACTTCGCAAGAAGATAATGGATGAAGCTCATACGTCCAAGTATTCTATTCATCCTGGAACCAATAAGATGTATCAAGACTTGAAGAAGAGATTTTGGTGGACAAGAATGAAACGAGAGATAGCAAGGCATGTCAACGAGTGTGATGTCCGTCGACGGGTCAAAGCCGAGCACTTGAAGCAAGCAGGACCCTTACAACCTCCGAGCATTCCCGAATGGAAGTGGGAAGACATCAGCATGGATTTCATCATGGGATTACCACTAAGTCCACGAAAACACGACTCTATTTGGGTCATTGTGGACCGGTCGACGAAGTCTGCTCACTTTATTCCGGTACATACACGGTACACTCGCCGAGAAGTATGCAGAACTCTACATTGCTCGAATTCTCTCGTTTGCATGGAGTACCAAAGACCATTATATCGGACAGAGGAACCCAATTTGTCTCCAGCATTCTAGGAACAATTACAAGAATCCCCGGGAACCAAATTGATACGAAGCTCGGCATATCATCCTCAAACCGATGGCCAAACGAAAGGATCAATCAATATCTCGAGGATATGCTTCGAGCATGTGTCTTAATTTATGGCAAGGATTGGGAAAAGTGCTTACCTTTGGCAGAGTTCTCCTACAATAACAGCTATCAAGAGAGTGCAAGAATGTCGCCATTTCAAGCTCTATATGGACGTAGTTGTCGTACACCCTTGAATTGGTCCGAAAGTGGAGAAAGAATGATCTTCGGACCGGACCTAGTAAGAGATGCGGAAGAACAAGTCCGTCTCATTCAACGGAACCTCAAGAGGGCTAAATCTCGACAGATCGGTTATACCGACAAGAGGCGACGAGAGTTAGTATTTCAGGTTGGAGATCAAGTCTATCTCCGAGTATCTCCTACCAAAGGTGTTCACAGGTTTGGAATCAAGGGCAAGTTAGCACCACGATACATCGGACCTTATCCAATCTTGGAAAGATGTGGAGCCGTAGCGTACCGACCGGAGTTGCCGCCCCACCGGCAGGCATCCATAACATATTCCATGTATCCCAACCGAAGAAGTGCTTAAAACCACCCATGGATATACCGACAGCTGAGGTGGAACAGCTACAACCGGATTTGACGTATGACGAACGTCCGGTCAAAGTACTTGACACCAAGGATCGAGTGACTCGACATCGGACCGTTAAGTTCTACAAGGTTCAATGGAGTAATCACTCGAAGCCGAGGCTACTTGGGAACAAGAAGAGTTTCTTCGATCAAATTACCCCGAATTCTTTAGTACCATCGCTTAGTAGTTCGATCGTGAATCTCGGGACGAGATTCCTCGTAAGGGGGAGGGCTGTAACAACCCACAGTAATGCAATGCATTTCATGGCATTCATGAGCATGTCATCACATTTTATTTGTGAGATCATCAAGCATGTGATAATAATCATAAGCATAAAATATCAGATTAACTAAAGAATAAAGGAAATGATAAGAAGAGATGAAATGAGAGGAAAAATTCAAGTTTAACATTTTCTAGGGTTCAAATATCACAAATAAAGATTTATGAAAATTTACTCGAAAGTATTTTTGTCATGTAAAAATAATTACGAGAAAATGAACAAACCTTCTTTATTTAATTTAACTATGAATTTTTAATCCAAAAATGGTTTGGAAATTCTACTGGGACTTAATAGGAAAAATGCCTAAAATACTTTCACCAACACCCCTGAATTTTTGTGGAATTTTTAGAGCTGCGGAAGGTTGCTTTTTAATTAAACAGAAGCCCAGGGGGTTTTATGCAAAATGACCGCAGCCCCCCGTCAGCCTCTCTTCTTTCTCTCTCTCTCCCGTGTCTCGGCGCCGCCGCCGGCCGGGCCGCCTGTCCGGCCGTCGCCACGCCACCCCGCCACGCAGCAGCTCGGAGCCACGCAGCTCGCCGGCCGGAACCGCCTCGGAGGGGAATCAAAGCCTCGCCGGCTCCCATTTCTCCTCTCTTTTCCCCTCCGTTCTCCCCGCCACTCCCGCTCCCTTTGGAGTCTCGCCGCCAGAGCCGCTCCGGCACCCCTCCATCCGAACCACCACCGGCCGTAGCTCCGCAGAGTCACGGCAAAGCTCCCCAAGCCCTTCAATTCGCTTGAGCCGCCCTGTTCCGTCGAAGCGAAGCCGTTCTCCCCGTCGGACCATCACCGTCGTCCATCACCGCGGCTCCAAATTCGTCAACTCCGATGAGCCGTCGTCCATTTTCTTGGTTCGGGATGATGCGCAACCCTTTGCTCTCTGTTCTTAGTCACTTACTACCGTATCTCATCCACGAGAGACGAGTAATCGACGATCTTCTCCAACTCCGGCCGTCGTCGTCCGCCACACCCCGGTGAGCACCCCTCCCAAGCCTTGCTCATGTATTTTCGAGTCCACAACGAGCTTGCGCATGCTCCGTAGTCCGCGCGGCGAGTTTTCCCCGATTTTCGTGGTCCGTGTCGAGGTCGCGCCGTCGCCGGAGCATGCGCTCGGTCGCACCTCGCCGCCGGCATACTTCCGGCCGAGCTCATGCTCCGTCGTGTACACCGGAGTGTTCCCCGCGTCGTGTGGTTGCTTTAGGTGTGTGCGCGGCGATCTTTGGCTCACCGGCGACCAACTCCGGTGACCGCGCCGCCGCCGGCCCCGCCGCCGTGGTGGAGCCACACCGCGGGCCACACGCCGTGGGATCGCGTGTGGCTACGCGGGATCGGGTGTGGCCAAACCCGTGGCCCTCCGTGTGGCCCGTAATGGAATTTAAATTTCCAAAATTCATAGAAAATTCAATAAAATTCAGAAAAATACCAAACCAACTTTGTTAAACTCAGAAAAATGAAATCTATCCAATTGTGAAATAAAATAATTATTTTGAATAAATTTATCTATAATATGTAATTAATCCCCTTTCTTTAATAAAGGAAAGCTATTATCTTATGTAAATAAAATGTTTAATTATGAAAAATAATTCTAGTTAGTAAAGGAGATATCTATAGACGAAATTAATAATGAAATTTATTTTCCAAAATTAAAATCTTTAAAGTGTATTAACCTTTAATCCCTTAAGGTAATTATTTACTTATTGGCAAATAAATCAGATTAATGTGTTAATTAATAAACTTAAGTAATTAGTGACTTTAATTAAGTAATTAAGGAAAACAAAATTAATTAATAATAATCTTAATTAAACAAGTGTTAATCGGCATAATTAATTGTTAAGTAATACTTAATGAGCATACTTATCTTTAATCTATCCATTAACTAAAATGATTAATGCACTCTTGCACACTTTCATCATGGGCATTCATACATGCATGTTGTGATTCGCGATGCACTCGCTGGTCGACTAGGTTCGAAGTAATCGAGGTTCCACCCGAGGGCGAGTCGGAGCCGGGGATCTCGAGGTCGACCCAGCCACCGAAGAGACTAACTTCGAACAAACTCAAGGCAAGCCCCGGTGCATCCTACCTATGTTTCTAAATATTCTTACTTTATCACATAGTACAGTTTTGCTAGTGCATTAGGTGTTAGGGTTTTATTGACACCCTAGATGCATTATGGTAGGTTTCCGTTTGTTTTCTTTATACTCGGTTCGGGTAGCTCAACAGAGGCTAAGCTTAATTCCTAGTCGCAACGGTAGATGGTTAGGGCACTTAAAGCATGGAGGCTTTAAGAGTTTGGTTGCCAGTAAAGATGTTGAGAGTGATAATGAAGTTGAGACCGGACGGGCCCCGTAGGAGAAAGGGCAAGACGGAGATGAGGTCTTGCAAGGTGGTAGCCCCGTCCGTGTCTGGTCAAGGACCGTACCGTTGTCGGCTTAGTTGAACAAGTTTTGAAAGTACCGTGCTACATGCTGGTATCATGGGCCCAGCAAGCTGATGTACCCTATCGCTCCAGAGATGTAGCGTAGCCAACTCTCTTTACTCGGCTGTTAGTGAGAGGATAGTCTCACGGGAGGGAGATGGGTCGACCACGAGGGAAGTCGTGGCTTCGCCATACTTCCGGGGAGTTGGAAATGGCTAGTCTGCTGTCAGGTGCTAGCGGGAAGGTTGTCGTATACGATCAAGGTGATGCGTATACGTCGTGTAGTCGGGTTTTGCCGCTTGGTATAAAATCGATTCGAATCCTCGTCCTCGCAAGTAATGAGTACCGCTTGTTTAGCTCGTCACATCGTAGTAATTTTTATGGAAGATGAGTAATGGAAGGATAAAGATCTAGTGTATCTTGCTTGGAAACTTGATTGAATAGAGTTAGGTTGCAAACACCTTGGCTGATGAACATAACCTCGAGCTAAAATATTGAAAGTAAGG
Organism: Chloris gayana; assembly: GCA_031894775.1. Lineage (NCBI taxonomy): Eukaryota > Viridiplantae > Streptophyta > Magnoliopsida > Poales > Poaceae > Chloris > Chloris gayana. The sequence goes on from JAUNZO010002356.1 coordinate 184,240, forward strand.
ACCCACACCTTAATGCTGTTTTTCTCAAAGGAGTAAACCCCACAGCCTAGAAAGCCTTTGCATTCTAGGCGTCGGCCTTAGCGTGCCATGTTGACGGGTCAGTCTTTGCCGAGTATTAGAATACTCAAGGTTTGTTCGTTACCTTACAGGGAATGAGTCGTGTTACCACGACTTGTACGGTAGTTTTCTCGAGGAAGAGCAAGTGTCCCGAGGGAGGTTCCCTTCAATGGGAACGTATCCCCACACCTTGAAGAGAGAGGACCGTGATGTACGAAGGGCTCGGTGCATCACGTCGTATCGTCTTAAGTCCGATGAGTTGTAACAGAATAAGCTTCCGCTGAATACTCGTAGGATGTTGACACTTCAATAAATGTTATCTTTCCGCTGTACGAATGTTTGTATTTTGAAAACTTGGTTGTATTATACCATGATGTATATATTCCGGCTTGTATGAGATGATGTTTCGTTGTAACTCGCTTCGTCGAGTGTTCCTCTGTTCCGATTCCCGGTGGTCCCGAAGGGGATGTCACACTACTTCCCTAGGTTTCCGTGTAAGCGGAAACAAAATACGATTAGAGGAAACAAGCGAGGAGAGATCGGGAGTCGAAACGAATAGAGGTTATAGAAACCTGTTCCTTTGTTGTTTTTATCTCTAATTTGCTCTAAGGCTTTGGTTACTAAACTAAGTAGGTAGTCTAGTAGACACTATAGTAGGTTTAGCAGACAAGACCCAACTAAAATAAAGATTGCTAAACCTTTCTTATCCTTTAGAACTGAGTTAAATATGAGTTTTCTCGATAGCCTTTTGTTGCCAAACTTGACTTTAGATATTCCATACTTCTTATTGACCCCCGAGGGGGCCCTTCCGGCATGGAGCCAGCATCGTTTCACTTTCGCAGAGATGATCCTTATACATCTCGGTAGACATACTACCGCTAGCTCTAGTGTACAATCTACATCCGAGTGCCTTCTCGTCCTTTCAAGCTCAAGTTTTTATCGAGTCCCACCCAAGGCAGTAGTTCGAATTTTTGTTGTTTTCCATCGCCTCTTGGCTGGTTTTACGGATAGTTTCCATGGCACTTCCAAGCTAATCACCAAGTGGGAACCGGGAACAACTCGTATTTGCTTCAAAGGATTCACCTGGATATAATAAGTCATTCCAAAGTGACCATCTGTTCAATTAGAATGGTCTCGAATGGCTAGTTTTTTGGATCGGTATCCGTCGAGAGCCGATCGAGATGATCTCGTCACACCCGATTTTAACGACCAAAACCGAATGCATCCGTATGCGTGCCCGGGAACAAGTTTTCACGCACACAGGACAAATAATGGGATAAAAGAACAATGTCTTTAATAAATCGAATACTTACATCAATATTGTCTCAAAGGACTAAATACAATATACGCTAGCGGAAGACTCCATAACACCACAGGCAATCGACCAGGGGTTTCGCACGCCTAGACCTTTCTCATCGGTAGTCTTCTCCATCTTCCGAGCAGCAGTAGTTGGTAGCAAAATGGAAATAGCAAGAGTGAGTACATGTCGTACTCAGCAAGTGTGGGAATATATGACATGTAAGCTGAATGAAAGGAAGGCTAACACATGGTTTGCAATAGAAAGCACCTACACTAGTCAAGTTAATTAAAGCAACCTATTTACTAAGTGAATGTGAACCAACAAGGCTACCCCACCTGCCAACCACCGCAAGCTACTCTACTTGCAGCAAATCACACCTACAAGGTTACCCCGCCCGTAGCAAACCTACGAGTTACTCCACCCGTCCAAACCATCTAGTTCTCGTGAGGATCTAGGCCGTTCGTGATCGTGAACATGGCTGTTATAACAGCTTTACACTCGCAGAGGTGGCACAACTTTACCCACAGGTCGGTGATTCCATCACCCGTCGGTGACTAAAACCTCCATTATACCAAGCACACTTCCTTAGGTGTGAGGCCAAGAGATCACCGCAAGGTCTTTCAAAGGACTTCCTAGCTTGCAAAACGTCCATGCTAAGGTTTCACCGCCGTAAAAGTGACGCATCACCCGCAGGCCCCCTCTTGCACCGTGGCTTCAAGTACTCGCCTTTCCTCGCCTCGAATCCGTAAGACACCTTCTTCCTTCATCCTTCCTCGACGCCCGCAAAGCCGGAAAGTTACCTTGGTACTAAACCTTACCTACCCATTATCAGCCCCGTGCTTTGTGCGGAAGTCCTGGGTTGTCGCTCCAAGAACCGGTCCTTATGATCCCGAATAGGTACCACCACACCCAACAAGTGTGCACCGGCACCATTATCGACAATCCTCCCGTCGGGATCACCTAAGTTCCATGTTGCTTGAAAAGCATTGCCGCTTCTTGATCATTATGTTCAAGTGGATACTTAATCAAGATTAGCATTTAGTTCAGCTTGTAAACCCCATTGTGAGCATGCTAAGCAATGACGTACCCATACTATAACACTACACCCAAAACTAAGGCGACAAGGAAAAAGTATGGAACATGATATGACACAATAGGATTCAAAATTAAATACAATGCATAAAAGTAAATTCAGATAGTAAAGAAGTAGGCGCAATGTGCATCAAGGACACTTGCCTGTTTTTCCTTTGCTCGCTGCTCATGTCTTCAAGTCTTGCTCTTGAGTTCTTCGAAATGTACGTTCTTCTATTTAACATCACACCGACACAAAACATACAAGAAACAAGCATACAAGCAAACTAAGAAACAGTACAACAAACAATACCTAATGACTACGAAAACAAGTACTAATAAATAGTACTCGTCACTACGGTCACGTGAGCGCAAGAATCGGCTTAATCGGAGTTACGAGTGAGAAGTTAAGAGCGTTTAAAGATCTAGGGTTTAAAACGTTAATCGGCAAATTAAAGATCATTTTGTAAATATGGAAATGTTCAATGGCTAAAAGGTTAAGGTCTAAAGCATAAGTTATAAAACACTAGGGTTCATTTTGCAAAAGAACATAGTTTAAAGCGGTTTGAGAAAACAGAGCGTAAACGTAATTTAATACAAGGTTAGGGGCGTTTTTGTAAAAAGACCATAATTAAAACATTGTAATAAATATGGCTTAGGGACTTAAAAATAGTTTAACAATTAACCGAAAGTCTTAACGAAAAAGATTAGGTCGAAAACAGAACTAAAACGAAGGCTAGGGTGGCTATTATAAAATAAAGGGCATAAACGTAATTAACTATAGACTTAGTGGCTAGCATGTAAATTTACCTAGTCACAAATTATACGTTCGTAAAATTAACTAACTACAAGGGCTAATTTGTAAATTTTATATTCCTAGCATGCGGCAAGGATTAAAACAGAATTTGAATAAAGTCTATGGTTGGATTTTATAAATAGAAGAACCTAAACATAAAATAGTAAAACTATGGGGGCTTATCTCGCAAAATAGCCAAGTCTAGGGACCTATTCATAGTTTTAGCAAGTATAGGGACTAATATGTAAAAGTTACTGGACTGAAATATATTTTATGAAAACCCTAGGGGCGTTTATGTCAAATTGCAGGACCTAAACATAATTATAAAATTACCCAGGGGTTAAAGCGCAATATTTCCACTCATCGCGCCCTAACGAGACTAAAACATTGATATGATTAAACCTAGGGTTGAATATGTAAAACAGGGAGGGGCTCTTTATTTGTTATCTAAAACGACGGGGACTTATTTGCAAAATGCCAATAACGGTTAGAGAGGTCAAATCTGGACCATCGATCGCAGATCGGGCGGCCTGAACGCTTCCGACAGAGCCGACGGCGAGGGAGGAACTCCGGTGAGCGGCGGCGCCATGGGTGCTCGCTCGGAAACCGGCCGTCCGGGTCTCCGGTGCCCTAAGCTTAGTGCGGGAAGGCCCTACGCGGAGCGGGAAGGCGGCGCATCTTACCGGCGGGTCAAACGGCGGCGGGGAGCGACGGTGGCGGCTAGCGACGACGAGGCGGATGCGGGGGACTTCGGTTGAGTCGCGTGTGCACCTCCGGCGACGGCTCGGCTTCGGTTCTTGCGAGCGAGGCGGTGGGTCGACGGGAAGGCCGGCACAGGGTCGACGGGGCCGGGGCTGCTCCCGGTGCCGACGCGTCGAGCTTGAGCCGGCGGCGGCAATGGAGGTGGCGTTGGCAACGATACGGGGAGGCGCTAGGCGGTGGGGTGCGGGGAAATCGGAGCAAGGGTCGCGCCCGAGGGAGTAGGGCTAGCTAAATAGGGGAGGGATGCCTTGGCGCGCACGCCGAGGTTGCTCGGATCGGGGTCGGAGGCGGTTAGGGTTGGGGAGGGTTGCACCCGGCCCGAGCGGGTTTGGGGACGGGCATGCGGGACCGGGCTGGGAACGGAGCAGGCCGAGAGAGAAAGGAACTGGTGGGCCGCGCGAGAGGAGGGAGAAAGGAAAGAGAGAGAGGAGGGGAGTGGGCCTGGGGAGATTTGGCCCATGGCCTGGTTTGGAGTTTGTTTTCTTTTTCCTTTCTTCTATTCTATTTCTACTAGCAACTAAAATGTAAATGAATACTAGTAAAATTTTTCAAATGAAAGTTTCGCACAACAAAGACCAAATATGACTATTCAACATGAATGCATTCCACACAAAATATAATCTATATAAATTAATTAAGTTTAGAAAATAATAGGCTTTGTGTAAAAGAGTTTATAAATTGTCTTTTAAAAGCCAATCTTTAATCAACTAAAGAAAAACATTTTTATTGTTTGGAAATATCTTGGAGCCAAAACAAAATAAAATACTTTAAACAAAAATAAATATTATTTCATAAATTCTTTATAAACCCCATGTATTGATAAAAGAAACTATTTTTCATAGATCAATTACATTTATTAAGTAAACCTTTGCATAAATCAAATACATTTATTTGATAAGCCTTTTTCACCCATTTAAAGTATTGAACTATAAATCAAATGTATTTCAAAAGCTTGTGTAAATCAAACTTTAATTAGTTTTGGAAATAACTCCTTTTTCTCACATGAAATGTTAAAACTCTCATTCTGCTTTCAAAGAGAAAATAACTTGTATAGAATATTGTTTTCTAAAATAAACCAATACAATCTTTTTATTAAGTCGTTTTCATAATCAAAACAACATCATATGTTCTTTTGGGAAAATTCATTATTGAAACTTTATAAACCAAAATAATTGTTTGAGTTTAAAAGATAATCTCTTCCTCTTAAACAAGAAAGAAAGCAAAATATATTTATAATATTATCCTTTAGATAATATTTAAATATGCTTTAAAAAGTTTTAAAATTTTTGTGAATTTCGTGCACAATCCAGAATGTGAAATTCCGGGGTGTTACAAGGCTACCCCCTTAACGAGAATCTCGTCCGAGATTTGGCGTGGCTAGCAAGAAATTTTAGGTGGGTGATCTTTTCCTAACGGAATCTAAGGCTTCACACTCGATTGTACACGTCCGTCATGACTCTTCCAACGCCCAATGGCCTTGTATCCATAAGTCTTACTCTCCTCGTATATGACACCTTTCTTAAGATTCCATTACGAAAGGTTGGTGTTTCATCCCTACCTTGTAATTATACGTATCCTTTAAAGAACCAAGACATTATGATTTCAGATTATCCAAAGTAAATACCACTTAATTGCACTAACTCATTGTCTTGGTGAACATGTTCAAGCGACTCAACAACCGTAATCCATGGAAAAATTTAACAAACTAATGACCAAACACTATTGCCCTCTTGATCGGAAATCCATCGATCAGCCTGGATTTGCACTTCTTCATGGGTGGGAATTCTTGACTTGCCTCTTGTTGCACATGTTGGAACCTCTTGGACTAGGATGACACATCTGCTGCGGGAGTTGACGGCGTCGTGTTGTGGTCGCTATCGATATTCCCTTTTGTTGGTTCTTGAGAAACTCATTAACATAGTGTCCTTCCTCTTTGCAACGATAACAAATCCCACGCTTAAAAGTGACTTGAGCTTTTTCAGATTCTTCGAAGCTTCACACTGAGCTTAGAAGATTCGGGGTGTATACCGAGAGGTTGAGGGGTGATCATCTTGTGAACAACGACTCATGGCTTGATAGAGAGTTTCTGTTTCCACCTGCCTTAGAAACAACCTATATTCGAGTTCGATGGAGTAAGCTTCCCCATTGGACACTTATCGACGTAATGGCCATATTGCTCACAACTGAAACACATTATATCCTTCTTTGGGCAGGTCTCGAAGTAGTGACCACGTTTACCACAAAATGAGCATTGATTCCTTCCAAGTGTGGGCCTTCGGAAAAATCCATTGGAATCACCTCTTTGTAAACTCCTCCTTCTTGAGGGTTGATGCGATGTCATAGGCTCACGCTGGGTGATCCGAAGGAAACATGGGTGACCACGGCGTTTACAGCAATAGCAAGCTTCACGGACTCTAGGGTTCTTGTAGTGCCGATCCGGAGTTTCGAGTGCCGCTATCCGACTTGAGCTTCCTCTTCTTTCTTGACATGCTCTCTACGTCCATGGTTGACACCTCCGAAGTGGTCTACCGGTCGTTAGAAGCTGATTGTGACCTCTTCATTGGGAAATTACCAATCTTGTTGTTCTTCTCGGAATAAAGGCTACCATCAACGGTTCCAATTCTTGGGTTCATCATCCGAGAAAGTCGGTCCGATTGGGCATAAGAGGAAAGAATAGAGAACGGGGTTTAAGAAAGGAAGAAAAACGAGGAATAGCGAAACTAATACCCATTAATATTATAAAACAATAGATGTAGTGACAAAATTGAAGGCTTTGCAATACACCTTCGGACAATCAAAGATCCAACTCAAAACAAGACACACCACAAACCAAACACTTAGCCTAAATTGTACATCGACTCGACGTTCTACTAAATGTTTAACTCGCTAATGGGCATTACTACTAATCCTCCTCATCTTGGTTTGGAACGACGTAGGCTGGGGAGCACAACTTGCAATCTTGCGTGGAGGTGATTCAGGTGCCTCTTCTTCCAATTCTTCATCCGAGGACAACTCCAAATCTTCGAGTAGACGACGCTTCAGCTTGCGGTTAATCCTCATAGCCTCAGTGTACTTCTCATGCCAAAAGTCAACTTCTTCTCGCATTCTCATCCAACTCTTTCGTGAGCACCTTGGCGAGAGCCACTTGTTTCTTAAGCTTCCAATTTCCTTGTTCCTCCACTAGGTCTACGTGGATGTAGGTGGATCCGCTTGCTCGTTGAGGGAAATGAGCATACTCTCTCTCTTCCAAATAAGCACGGGACCTTGAGCGAGTAACCACGATGGCTTGGCGAGCAGCATCACGAATTCCAGCGAAGAAACTCCTCCTTGGGGCAATGGCTTTGTGAGTCCTCTCAATCTCATGAGCTCCTTCAAAAGGCTCTCGTGCATAGATGAGCACGTGGACGTCCCGAGTGTGGCACCGATCCTTCGGTGACTTCTCGAGCTCCAAAGTACTTGGGTGGCTTCACGTATCCTATTTCTTGCAGCATCTCCCGAAGCATGTTAGGAAGTCTTCCAAGCATTAAGTCCATCACTCTCAAACTCACGAACCTCATGATATGGTAGTGGAACTTCCATCATCTCTCGGTTCCACTTCTTCCTCGCCATTGCTAGGGACGATTTCGGGAGCATGGCTGAAACTGCAGCTTGCGATCGACGGTCTTGGCTCGTGCTAGCTATAAAATGTTTGGAAGAAAAATAATTTTAGCAAAATGAGACAAAAAGCAAGAAGTTGCTTAAACAAGGAATGACATTAGAGGGAGAGAATCATAAGAAAGAATTTGTAGGAAAGAAGTGTAGAAATTTTCCAATATAGTTTCTATTTCAAAACAAAATACTCTTAGAGGCGACAATCCTTCCTAGGCTTGCGTCCACGGTCGACAAGGCGTACGTCCTACGGTCGACAAGGCTCGATACCACTTTGTCACACCCGGTTTTAACGACCAAAACCGAATGCATCTATATGCGTGCCCGGGAACAAGTTTTCACGCACACAGGACAAATAATGTGATAAAAGAACAATGTCTTTAATAAATTGAGTACTTACATCGATATTGTCTCAAACGACTAAATACAATATACGCTAGCGGAAGACTCCATAACACCACAGGCAATCGATCGGGGGTTTCGCACGCCTAGACCTTTCTCATCGGTAGTCTTCTCCATCTTCCGAGCAGCAGTAGTTGGTAGCAAAATGAAAATAGCAAGAGTGAGTACATGTCGTACTCAGCAAGTGTAGGAATATATGACATGTAAGCTGAATGAAAGGAAGGCTAACACATGGTTTGCAATAGAAAGCACCTACACTAGTCAAGTTAATTAAAGCAACCTATTTACTAAGTGAATGTGAACCAACGAGGCTACCCCACTCGTCAACCACCGCAAGCTACTCTACTTGCAGCAAATCACACCTACGAGGTTACCCCGCCTGTAGCAAACCTACGAGTTACTCCACCCGTCCATAACCTCTATTTCTCGTGAGGATCCAGGCCGTTCGTGGCCGTGAACACGGCTGTTATAACAGTTTTACACTCTGCAGAGGTGGCACAACTTTACCCACAGGTCGGTGATTCCATCACCCGTCGGTGACTAAAACCTCCATTATACCAGACACACTTCCTTAGGTGTGAGGCCAAGAGATCACCGCAAGGTCTTTCAAAGGACTTCCCAGCTTGCAAAACGTCCATGCTAAGGTTTCACCGCCGTAAAAGTGACGCATCACCCGGAGGCCCACTCTTGCACCGTGGCTTCAAGTACTCTGCCTTTCCTCGCCCGAATCCGGAAGACACCTTCTTCCTTCATCCTTCCTCGACGCCCGCAAAGCTGGAAAGTTACCTTGGTACTAAACCTTACCTACCCATTATCAGCCCCGTGCTTTGTACGGAAGTCCTGGGTTGCCGCTCCAAGAACCGGTCCTTATGATCCCAAACAGGTACCACCACACCCAACAGGTGTGCACCGGCACCATCATCGACAATCCTCCGTCGGGATCACCTAAGTTCCATGTTGCTAAAAAGCATTGCCGGTTCTTGATCATTATGTTCAAGTGGATACTTAATCAAGATTAGCATTTAGTTCGAGTTGTAAACCCCATTGTGAGCATGCTAAGCAATGACGTACCCAAACTATAACACTACACCCAAAACCAAGGTGACAAGGAAAAAGTATGGAACAGGATATGACACAATAGGATTCAAAATTAAATGCAATGCATAAAAGTAAATTCAGATAGTAAAGAAGTAGGCGCAATGTGCATCAAGGACACTTGCCTGTTTCCTTTGATGCTTGCTCATGTCTTCAAGTCTTGCTCTTGAGTTCTTCGAAATGTACGTTCTTCTATTTAACGTCACACCGACACAAAACATACAAGAAACAAGCATACAAGCAAACTAAGAAACATAACAAACAATACATAATGACTACGAAAATAGCACTAATAAATAGTACTCGTCACTACGGTCACGTGAGCGCAAGAATCGGCTTAATCGGAGTTACGAGTGAGAAGTTAAGAGCGTTTAAAGATCTAAGGTTTAAAACGTTAAACGGCAAATTAAAGATAATTTTGTAAATATGGAAATGTTCAATGGCGGTCTAAAACATAAGTTTATAAAACACTAGGGTTCATTTTGCAAAAGAATATACTTCAATGCGGTTTGAGAAAACGAGAGCGAAACGTAATTTAATACAAGGTTAGGGGCGTTTTTGTAAAAAGACCATAATTAAAACATTGTAATAAATATGGCTTAGGGACTTAAAAATAGTTTAACAATTAACTGAAAGTCTTAACGAAAAAGATTAGGTCGAAAACGAACTAAAACGAAGGCTAGGGTGGCTTTTATAAAATAAAGGGCATAAACGTAATTAACTATAGACTTAGTGGCTAGCATGTAAATTTACCTAGTCACAAATTATGAATTCGTAAAATTAACTAACTACAAGGGCTAATTTGTAAATTTTATATTCCTAGCATGCGGCAAGGATTAAAACAGAATTTAAATAAAGTCTATGGTTGGATTTTATAAATAGAAGAACCTAAACATAAAATAGTAAAACTATGGGGGCTTATCTGCAAAATAGCCAAGTCTAGGGACCTATTCATAGTTTTTAGAAAGTATAGGGACTAATATGTAAAAGTTACGGACTGAAATATATTTTATGAAAACCCTAGGGGCGTTTATGTCAAATTGCAGGACATAAACATAATTATAAAATTACCCGGGGTTAAAGCGCAAAATTTCCACTCATTGCGCCCTAACAGGACTAAAACATTAATATGATTAAACCTAGGGTTGAATATGTAAAACAGGGAGGGGCTCTTTATTTGTTATCTAAAACGACGGGGACTTATTTGCAAAATGCCAATAACGGTTAGAGAGGTCTAATCTGGACCATCGATCACGGATCGGGTAGCCCGAACGCTTCCGACGAGCCGACGGCGAGGGAGGAACTCCGGTGAGCGGCGGCGCCATGGGTGCTCGCTGGAAACCGGTCGTCCGGTCTCTGGTGCCCTAAGCTTAGTGTGGGAGGGCCCTACGCGGAGCGGGAAGGCGACACATCTTACCGGCGGGTCAAACGGCGGCGGGGAGCGACGGTGGCGGCTAGCGACGACGAGGCGGATGCGGGGGACTTCGGTTGAGTCGCGTGTGCAGCTCCGGCGACGGCTCGGCTTCGGTTCTTGCGAGCGGAGGCGGTGGGTCGACGGGAAGGCCGGCACGGGGTCGACGGGGCCGGGGCTGCTCCTGGTCCCGACGCGTCGAGCTTAGGCCGGGCGGCGGCAATGGAGGTGGCGTTGGCAATGATACGGGGAGGCGCTAGGCGGTGGGGTGCGGGGAAATCGGAGCAAGGGTCGCGCCCGAGGGAGTAGGGCTAGCTAAATAGGGGAGGGATGCCTTGGCGCGCACGCCGAGGTTGCTCTGGATCGGGGTCGGAGGTGGTTAGGGTTGGGGAGGGCTGCGCCCGGCCCTGAGCGGGTTTGGGGATGGGCCCGCGGGACCGGGATGGGAACGGAGCAGGTCGGGAGAGAAAGGAACCGGTGGGCCGCGCAGAGGGAGGGAGAAAGGAAAGAGAGAGAGGAGGGAGTGGGCTCTGGGAGATTTGGCCCATGGCCCGGTTTGGAGTTTGTTTTCTTTTTCCTTTCTTCTATTCTATTTCTACTAGCAACTAAAATGTAAATGAATACTAGTAAAATTTTTCAAATGAAAGTTTCGCACAACAAAGACCAAATATGACTATTCAACATGAATGCATTCCACACAAAATATAATCTATATAAATTAATTAAGTTTAGAAAATAATAGGCTTTGTGTAAAAGAGTTTATAAATTGTCTTTTAAAAGCCAATCTTTAATCAACTAAAGAAAAACATTTTTATTGTTTGGAAATATCTTGGAGCCAAAACAAAATAAAATACTTTAAACAAAAATAAATATTATTTCATAAATTCTTTATAAACCCCTATGTATTGATAAAAGAAACTATTTTTCATAGATCAATTACATTTATTAAGTAAACCTTTGCATAAATCAAATACATTTATTTGATAAGCCTTTTTCACCCATTTAAAGTATTTAACTATAAATCAAATGTATTTCAAAAGCTTGTGTAAATCAAACTTTAATTAGTTTTGGAAATAACTCCTTTTTCTCACATGAAATGTTAAAACTCTCATTCTGCTTTCAAAGAGAAAATAACTTGTATAGAATATTGTTTTCTAAAATAAACCAATACAATCTTTTTATTAAGTCGTTTTCATAATCAAAACAACATCATATGTTCTTTTGGGAAAATTCATTATTGAAACTTTATAAACCAAAATAATTGTTTGAGTTTAAAAGATAATCTCTTCCTCTTAAACTAGAAAGAAAGCAAAATATATTTATAATATTATCCTTTAGATAATATTAAATATGCTTTAAAAAGTTTTAAAATTTTTGTGAATTTCGTGCACAATCCAGAATGTGAAATTCCGGGGTGTTACATGATCCCACCCGAGGAGGACGTCAAGATGAGTGATGGTGAAGATGCTTTCGATGTTGAGGACAGAGCACCACCGTCACCTATGGGAAACAACGATGACTACGACGGTGATGACGATGAGTAATCATCGTCACCGGTTGTCTTAGGTCAATGTGTTGTAGAATTGTGTCTCGTGCGGCATGTAACCGTGTAAGGAACCTATCAATGTGTTGTTAATTAAGCTCTCCGAGATTTGTGTTCGTGTATGGGTCACGTGTGATGTAACCTATAACCGTCTTGTATCGGATTTGTGGTTTCCCTCGTGTCAAAAATTTCTATCATGTTGCTATCTATCTTGGAATCATTGAAATATGTGTGTTGCCGATGCATTATGCCAATTTCGTCGATATTTCTTTCGTACATGCAGTCTGAAATTTTTGATCAGTTACATCTAATGTTATGTTTTCTTGCCATTTTAGCTTTTTTTCTAACGAGCTAACGTGAGAAATTTTTTTATATATGATAGATGGTGAATACCCGTCGTGGTGAAGCTTTTGGTAGGGGGCAAGGTGGAAGGGCGAGGAACCACCTAACCCTCCACCGATGACCCCGTTGGAGCAACTCGTGCACAACCAAAACGAGATGTTTCACTTGTTCTTTGCAAGCCAAACCAATCAAGGGCAAGGCCAAGGACCACCACTCCAAGGGCTGAGGAACTCCACTTATGCCGACTTTTGGGCAACTCAACCGCCCAAGTTTGGTGAAACAACCGATCCTCTTGAGGCGTATAACTTCCTCCGCATCATTGAGTCGAAGTTTGCTCTCCTTAATTGCACACCGGAGCAAAACCCTCTTTGTGGCGCAACAACTTTGTGGCTCCGCTAGTGCATGGTGGGCAAATTTCACCGCCACTCTTCCCGCTGACCATCAAGTGCCTTGGTTAGAGTTTTGTGCTACCTTTCGCGCGCACCATATTCCCGCCGAGTCTCATGAAGCGGAAATTGCAAGAATTTCTCAACTTGACGCAAGGCTCTAGAACCGTGCAAGAGTATACGCGGAAGTTCAACTACTTGGCTCAATATGCTTCCTATCACGTCGACACGGATGAGAAGAAGAAGGATTGCTTTCGTTCGGGGCTAAGCCCGAAGTTGCAAGATCGCTTGGCTCAAGTCACTACCGGCACGTTCAATGACTTGATGAGTGCCGCAATTGTCCAATAAGATGCTATCCGTGCTCACCAAGAGGACAAGAAGAGGAAGCGTGCCGTAGGAAATCCATCCGGCTCTGCTCCACCTAAGTACAAGTTGGCCATCACTTTTCCGTACGGACGAAGTTTCGGGCCGCATTACCGCCGACGGGGGTGGGGGGGCACGCCGGCTTGTGCCATAGTAGCACCACCACTCTCGGGGTGGAAATCATCAGCACAATAATGCTTCCGGCCCTACGCAGCAGCAATTCCAAGGTGCTAGGCTCGGTCCTCAAGGTCCATGCTATAATTGTGGACGTCCGGGTAACCCGGCAACGACAACAACAACAACGGGTCCGGAAGTGGCAACAACAACAACCAACACCGTAATAGAAATAATGGGAATGGGAACCCCAACCAATCGTCCACTTCGAATGCTAAGAATGGTCGAGTCAACTATACCACGGCCGAAGAGATTCAAGCGGGAGAACCGGTACTTTCGGGTATGTTTTCGAGCAATAATCACTCCACATTGGTTCTTTTTTTATTCCTGTGCAACTCATGATTTTATTAGTCAAGCATGTGCAAAAACCCTACAATTCACTACTACCGTTTTGGACATTCCTTACATTATCACATCACTCGGTGGAAAAATAAAAACAAACCTAGAGTTCGGCATGTACCCCTAAACCTAGAGACAAAAATATACCCCTCATCTTTCATAATTTTAGGACGCCAAGGAATAGACATAATCCTAGGTATGAGATGGATGAAACTCCATAAAGCCATTTTGCACATCGATTCTAGAGAAGTTCACCAAAACTCACCACTCCATGGTTCGTCTATTCTCCGATTGCCATATCCTAAAACCTCCACATCAAAAATCTACCATCTTGAGGGAAAAAGGATTGAGGATATTCCCGTGGTGTGTGATTTTCCCGATATTTTTCGGATGACTTACCGGGCATGCCACCCGATTGGGATGCCGAGTTTAAAATTGAGCTCCAACCCGATACGGCGCCAATTTCCGAAGGCCGTACAAGATGGCTCCTAGTGAGTTAGCGCAGTTAAAAGAGAAACTGAATGAGCTCGGGGACAAAGGGTATATTCGACCTAGTTCATCTCCGTGGGGATGTCCCGCTCCCTTTGCAAAGAAGAAAGACAAGATGTTACGTCTATGTGTGGATTATCGCCTCTCGAATGCGGTGGCTATCAATAATAAGTACCCACTCCCTCGGATTGATATTCTCTTTGAACAATTTGTTGGTGCCAAGGTCTTCTCCAAGATTGATCTCCTTCCGGCTATCATCAAATTAAAATCCGAGCTGAAGATATTCCAAAAATTGCATTCTCTACGCGGTACGATCTCTTTGAATATCTAGTCATGTATTTTGGGCTCACAAATGCTCCGACTCATTTCATGTACTTGATGAATTCAATTTTTATGACCGAGTTGGATAAGTTTGTTGTGGTCTTCATTGATGACATTCTTATTTACTCGAAGTCCGAAGAGGAGCGTGTCGAACACCTTCGTATTGTTCTCCAACGGCTTTGTGATCATCAATTATATGCCAAATTTAGCAAGTATGAATTTTGGTTGAAGCAAGTTCCTTTCTTGGGTGACACCATATCCGCGGAAGGTGTTGTCGTTGACCCGAGCAAAGTTGAAGAAGTGCTTACTTGGAAGTCCCCGAGATCGGTGAAACAAATTCAAAGCTTTCTCGGTTTTGCCGGTTATTATCGGAAATTCCCATTTTTTCAAGCATAGCCAAGCCTATGAAACAATTATTGGAGAAATATGCTAAATTTAAATGGAGTTGTGAATGTGAAGAAGCCTTCCAAACTCTCAAGAAGCACTTAACCATCGCCTCGGAGTTAGCACAAGCCGCCAAAACCAAGCCGTTCGACGTGTATTGTGATGCGTCCGACACCGGTTTAGGGTGTGTGCTAATGCAAGAAGGTCATGTCATTGCTTATGCTTCCCGTCAACTTCGCAAGCACGAGCAACACTATCCCACCCATGACATGGAATTTGCCTCGGTTGTTCTTGCATTGAAAACTTGGAGGCATTATCTACTTGGAAATCTTGTCAATCTCTTCACCGATCATAAGAGTCTCAAATATATCTTCACCAAACAAGAGTTGGACATGAGGCAATGTCGATGGTTGGAATTAATCAAGAATTATGAGTTGGAAATTCATACCATCCGGGTAAAGCCAATGTGGTTGCCGACGCTTTGAGTTGCAAGGATCAATGCAATCATGTTACCGATTGCTCTAGGGAAATTTCGGAAATTTTTGATTCTAGTGAACCAAATCTTCGAGTTATTCCTTATGGCTCATTGTATAATCTAGCTCTTATCCCTATCCTTCGTGAGGAAATTATTGAAGAACAAACGAAGGATGAAGGAATGGATTTTATTCGGCAAAAGATTGAGAAGGATGAAGCCACGTGTTTCCGACAAGATGTCGATATGGAATTACGGAAGAAAATTATGGATGAGGCACACTTATCTAAGTATTCCATAGACCCCGGCAGCAATAAAATGTATCGTGGCCTAAGAGAAAAGTTTTGGTGGACACGCATGAAGCGTGAAATTGCACGGTATGTTGCCGAGTGCGATACTTGCCAACGGGTAAAGGCCGAGCATTTGAGGAAAGCTAGATTGTTAAACCCATTGAAGATCCTCGTTTGGAAATAGGAGGACATTGCTATGGATTTTATCATTGGATTGCCTCTCACATCAAAGAAGCTCGATGCAATTTGGGTTATTATGGATAGATTAACTAAATCCGCGTATTTCATTCCTATCCATACTACCTACAATACCTAGAAGTATGCCGAGCTATACATCTCAAGAGTGCTATGTTTGCATGGTGTACCGAAAACCATCATCTCCGATCGAGGTCCGCAATTTGTATCTCGCTTTTGGGAGCAATTGCATTCTTGTCTAGACACCACTCTCATTAGAAGTTCCACTTATCACACTCAAACGGATGGACAAATCGAAAGGTTAAATCAATATTTGGAAGATATATTAAGAGCATGTGCTATGGAAAATCGAGGAAATTGGGATGATTGCCTTTCATTCGCCGAATTCTCGTACAATAATAGCTATCAAGAAAGTTCGGGAATGTCACCGTTCGAAGCATTGTATGGTCATTCTTATCGTACAGCTTTGAATTGGTCGGAAGCGGGCGAAGGAGTTAATTTTGGCCCGCATCCGGTCACCCAAGCCAAAGAAAAGGTGCGACAAATTCAAACCAACATGAAGGCCGCACAATCTCGCCAAATTAGCTATGCTCACTGTCGAGTCTTAAACTCGGCACTAGAACTACCCGGTCCCTCACGAGCGTGGAATTCGATGGTGCAACACACGAAACACACAATAACACACAATTTTAGACAGGTTCGGGCCTCTCATTGGAGAGTAATATCCTACGTCTTGTGCGTTATGTATTGCCTTTAGCAGATTGCTAACTGCGAGTTGTCATAGAGCTTTCGGGGTCCCTGCTCCGCCTTATATATCCGGGGAGCTAGAGTTACATGTAGAGTCCTAATCGATTACATGGATTACATATTCGAAACTCTATCTCTAAGCTTTCCTTATTGATTCAGACACTACTACGGAACATGCATATAGTAACACATTCTTGTAACACTTGGACTTCGTGTTACAAGAAATTTTGTAGGAACACAAAATTATGTGTTACAAACAAATTTGTAACACATTGTTCCTGTTCACCGAAAATGTGTTGCAAGAAATAGTTTTAGTAACAGAAATCTAATGTTACGAGTAAAAGTGTTACAAAAATGTGATTGGTTGTAACATATTCAGTAATGTGTTACAATAAAAATCTTGTTGTAACACATTTCTTGTAGCACACGTAGTGTTGCAACAAAATCTCACCAGCGACGACCGTAGAGTCGAGTTTAGGATTCGAGTTGGCTTGAGGGGTGAAGGAGGCTCCTCCTCCGGACATTGAGGAGGCTCGGGGTTGCGGCCGGTGACGAGTTAGCGGTGGCGGCGATCGAGGGCGGCGGCGGAGTTGGCAGAGGTGCTGCCGGAGCCGGGTGGAAGGCGGAGCCGGTGAGGGCGCAAGGTTGGAGAAAAAGCGAGGGAGGGGGTCGATGGGTGGCGGATCATCGACCTTGTCGCCATGTAACCGGGTCCGACCTCGGATCATTTGGGAACGCCAATGTGTTTTCCTTGATAACTAGACTGGACTAAATATTTTGGCACGAGGCACCGTATTTTTGGCCCATCACGAACAAAGCTCGACAGGTCAGCAGCTTAGAGACGGGTCATGTACCTGTCCAAATACTCCCTGCATTGTTAAATTCTTAATGCCGTTGTCTTTTTTCATTACGTCCGACTGTTGGTCTTATTCAAAAAAGTTTACAAATTATTAAATATTTTATTATAATTCATTTTGTAACTAACGGAAGTTGATACATAACTTATAGTTTTATATATTTGAAAAAATATTTTGAATAAGATGAATGGTCAAACATAACATAAAAAAGTCAACGGTCTCAACAATTTATTAACGGAGGGAGTAGAGATCAACAATCATTTTTTCAATGATTTTTCCAAGGACAAATGATCATTAACCTGGTCAGCACCCACGTCTGGATTTACTGATAGGGTCGTTCCCACGTCACAAACAGATCTTCTCAAAAGAACAAATACAAAAGCAGCCTGCGTCCTTCCCCTTCCCCATCGATCGCAACCTCCTCCAGGATAGCCTTGCAGAGATCCTCCTGTCGGTGATCCGTCCGCAGATTCCTCGTGCATCGCCTCAAGGTGGGCCTTGGCTCCGCTGATTGGTGATCCGTCCGCAGACTCCTCACGCATCGCCTGGAGGAGGGCCTCGGCACCTCTGACTGGTGATCCGTCCGCAGACTCCTCGCTGAGTTGTGCTGCGGCCCTCGATCACTCTTTCACGTTCTGCCCGATAGAATGGTGATTCGCGTTCAAGGTATTGGTTAATTAGATAGTAAAGCCCACAATTTGATTCCCGTGATGCATGATTTGGTTATTTTTGGGTACCGCTGTTGATTTCATTTGCATGTGTTCCGTAGATTCATTTTTCCTCCCTAACGAAATTGTTAATTAACCTCTACACTAACAACCCCACCCGTACTGCATTGCACTCTGAAGATCACTACTGAAGAACAAACCAAATTAAGTTAGGCACGAGCAAGAGGGGTTCTAAATTTTTTTATTGAAATCTTACTCAAATATTTTATCAATAATGTAGGTGAATACCCAAGAGATGAATAATGATAATTTTCAATAACAAACAGTACAGTCGAGAAGAAAGGTATTTTCTATATAGCTTTGGATCTTAACTTAGCTCACTTTAATATTTTCTCTTGCCTCTGTAGAGAATTCAATGCAACTTAGCAAGTCAGAAAAACTTACTGGGTGCAGAAGATGATGAGATAGTAAGTAGTATCAATGATACTTTAATATATATTTCCAACTATATTTTGCATACCTATGTACATAATAATTAATGATATATTCCATCAATCAAATAGAGCAAAAAAAGACATGAGGCTCAAGTGAGCACGAGTAATGATGTTAACCCATTTTTGTCAGCTCAAAAGGTTATCTAATTGTCATATATCTGTATTTTCCTACGGAAGTGTAAAATCTATAATTTATTTAGTATTATTTTTCTGAATATTGTTGTACTCAGTGCTAATGATGACACTAAGTGCAAGGAAGTGACACTCAGAAGGAGAATCATCATCACCACCATTCCCTGCCGATAATAGTGGACAACAGGAGGTACATATTTTCAGATAACTCACTTCCGTAGATGCCATATTTGCACACTAATTGTAATTTCATATAACCATTAGTGGGGTATAGAAGGGCACACAACATAGTGGTACCCAATCAAGAAGTATAGATAATAGTACTATTGAATTGGTGAGCAATGATGATTTGTATATAAGCCCAATTTTGGCCAGCATCCATTATTCATAAATATTTTGTTATGTCTCTTGACTTTGTACCTGATTATTGTACCCGTTTCATATTATATTTTATAAATATGATATTTTTTCTGTTAGTCTAATATGGATGAACAAAGCTCACGTGGAGTTCAAGAGAAAAAGAAAAGAATGGCAAGAAGTAAACGTTTTCGTATGTCATACCTAATATTGGCTCCCAAAAAAATTATCTTGTAAACCTTGTTTTGATGAGTAAGAGGCATGGTGGGGGCTTCGAGCATACCAGAACCATGACACAAAAGGAGGTCATGAGGAATAAGACTACAAGCCACCAGAGACATCAAAGAACTTTCATCCTTGAATCAAGGTAGATGAATATAATATATTTTATACTTGCACAAATAATGTGTGTTGTACTGTTGTTGTTGATCATTAAACATCTGTATGCTGCCATGTAGGATGGGTCTGTTGTATTGCTCAGGACTGCAAAGTATCCAAACAAAGATATTGTGGCATATGCTACAATTTTGAGCTCTAGTCTGCAAGCAGATGTTGATGGTGCTAAAATAGGAAGGCAATTCTGCAAAGTGTGTATCAATCGTGCTATTTCATAAAATGAGTTGTTGGTAAGGCCAGTGAGTGGCTACAAGATACTTTCTGATGTCTATGCCAAAAGAGAACCCATTGCTTGGCCATCGATTTGTGTATGTGTCACATATCTTTTCTAAAAGTATAGCAGTATGTATGGCATATACTGTATATGTTGTTTTACCTCTTAATTTTTCTTTTTTCCTCTCTACAGGTTGAAATGATCAACGGTTGACATTCTTGGATGCTTATAAGAAGAAGGTATCAAGGAGCAAAAGAAATTGAAACATATAGATATTAAATATTTAGATTTTACATTCTGAACTATGGAAGTAAACAATTGTACCCTCATTCCTAGCTAAATTTATTTCTCTATCGCTATGTTTCTCATGACATTCAATGAAACAGAAAAATATGGATTCCAGTTTTGTTATTATGTGCAATGTAATGTTTTCGTCTTTTTTACCGTGAAGTTTGATATGATATTATGCTAGATATATCCACACCAAATTAATTATGGAAGCAAAATTAAATTGTGTTACAAGAGGTAACTCGACATAGCATGTGTTGCTATATTATTATTGTAACACCTTTTTTCCAACGAGAATACAATAAAATGTGTTGCTAAATCGTTGTGTAACATAATTTTCTTAATAAAAGCATGCATCATGTGATTGTAACACTTAATCTTTCATATACGAGCATATTTCCATGTGTTACTAACACGGTTGTAACACTTTTTCTCTCTTATAGTAACACATACATGTGTTACGGAAGGATCTTCCTGTTTCACATTTTCTCATAATGAGTAACAGATATATGTGTTACACTTTTATTTTCTTGTATCACATTTTCTCACAAGGAGTAACACATAAATGTGTTACAACAAAATTTGCTCTAGTAACGGCGCAACCTAGATCACTTATTAAATGTGTTACTATAGGCCTCGGTAACACTTATCTCTTCTTCCAGTAACACATATATGTGTTACTAGAGAGTTGACTCTGACGTAGTGAGAGTCCTAACAGACTACAAATTGTTCCTTTACTTGTTAATCGAGTCATCGTACGTCGGTCTTTACACCCGTCTTATTTCCATACCGATATATGGAATCTTCTGTTATTCCATACTGGTGAGGGACCACTCTGTGAGCCCTCTCCGCCAATCTTATCTTCATTGATTTGCCACCATATCTCTAATTATTCATTCCTTTAACATCTGTATACCCATAAGGTAAGTATACGACAGAAGCCCTCGAGTAATTTTTTATTTGACCTTGAATAAGACCGACCAATCTTATGCATGTTGGTCTGATTCCATGGTAAAATTAAAAAGAACTCCAATCTTCTATAATACTTCTTTTCTGTTCAAGATGACTTCAAAAAAGCCAAAAAATTTAGTATTTTTCCTTCCATACCACCTAATCTCTACTACTTAAAAAATTCATAATGTTTGCATCTGCCTGCCATCTTCATCCAGCACCAACAATTTTGGTACGTCACCTGTGAACAAAAAATGCACGTGACCCCCGTCATCCTCTTCCCGGTTACCTTTTGACTGGCCCCCGCTCCCAACCGCACCCGCCTCCGACGCCTTCCGTCGCCACCGCATCAGCTTCCGCCTTCACCCGCCGCATCCCAGATCCGCCTCCGTCGCCTTCCGCCAAACGCAGCACGAGCCTCCGCCTCTGCCGCCGCACCTGGCGTCGTGACCACCGCCGAAACCGATCTCTGCCGCCGTTCTACCTTGCAAAGCGGCTGCGGCTGGGGAGCCTCCTGCAGTCAACGGCACCTCCGCTCCAATCACCATAACCTTCTGGACCATGAGCTATACATGGCACTTCCCCTACTCGGTGCACGCAGAAAGACTGGCATCTGGTGAAGCGGGTGGCCGAGGAACACCCAGCCGTCGTCCCCTGCTTCGGCCTCCACCCATGGTAAGATTCCTAGCCTGCCACTTTGTGCTGCTCTGCATATTATGATGTGTAGTCCCGTCAATTGCTAGGTGGGTGCCGAGAGATCGCCGGATTGGATGGATTCGCTGCGCCGGTTCTTCGCTGAGACCTCGGAGGCGGCCGTTGGGGAGGTGAACTTTTTCTCTATCGTCTTATTGCACTGGCAGATGTTCAACTGTTCAATCCATAATCAGCAATTGAAATGTGATGGTTATCTGGAATTCTGCACTGCAATGACTTCAAAAGTTGAAGAGCTTAGTTTTTTTGTTTCAGCAATTCAGTTTTGAAATACCTCTGTATACTTGCTAATTCTGAAGCCAATATAGTATCTGAATTGATGCCACGAATGATTGTGGCATATGTTCACAAATCATATCCTCTTCTAGATCTTCTGTTTAGGCACCCTTTTATCTTTATTTTTTTCACCGACAATTATGCACAACCATTATCTGCTCTTAGATACTCCTGCATATTGCCTTGCTCAGTTGCCCTGCTTTTCTCATGTCAATACCTCTTGTCATATGTTCGTTATTAATGCAGATTGGCCTGGATAAAGGTTCACATGGGAAGACTATTCACTTTGGTGAACAGGTTAGAAATTCATGCTTCGTCCACCTTGTCAACAGTTTTGGTTGCCTGTTTTTGTACACAAATGTACCCTTCATATCTGTAATTCTAAAGGTAACACTGAAATAATCTAAAGTGATAAGGATGCGTACACATATCGAAGTACTGTGGGTGCTCTTCAGTACCTTACCTTAACCAGGCCTGATCTCTCGTTTACTGTGAATAAAGTTTGTCAATACTTATCTCAGCCAACTGACATTCATTGGGAAGCAGTAAAAAGAATTCTCCGGTTTGTTAAAAGGAACAATGGCTACTGGAGGACAGGCTGTGACCTCCGCCGCAGCCACACCCACGTGGGACCTGCGTCGTGGTCCTCCCATACCCACACCTGTCCGCTCGGTTGATCCCAACCGACGGCGGCGCCAGACCCTTGTTTCGCCGCCCCTGCACCAGTCCATCTCTCTCGACCCTAACCGTCAGTGACCAACTTGTCATACCCCAATTTGCAGTGAACAAATAGGAGTAACCGCATGTGTGCCAGGATCAGTTAAATCACACATACGCGACAAATTAAAGTAAACAGAGTAATTAACCATATCCGAATTGTATCATAGTATTTATTACAAAAGGACCCGTAGGTCTAAAAGAAAATTACACCACTTTATTAAGCAGCAGCATCGTCAAGCAAGCGTAGTAGTTCCATCTTCACAGGCATCAACTAGGGATCGCCGCCTAGTATTCCGACCCGTCATCCTCATATTGACCTCATTCATGTCCTGTGGTGTAGTAGTTTGTACAGGAAGTAAAGCAAGTGTGAGTACGCGTGTCGTACTCAACAAGTGGGGAAACGGATGACTGGCTACAAGGACAAGGATAAGGTATTAAAGGGTTTATTTGCATAAAGCTAGTTTTGTTTCGCAAATGGCTTAAGCATCCTATTTTACTATGTGTGAAGCAAACCAACCAACCCAAACCATACAAACCTCGATCAACTGTTTCGACCTTTCCATCCAACCTAGTCGTGCCATGCCCCCTAATCGAGTGAGGAGTCCAGGCCGCTCGTGACCGTGAGCACGGCTGTCATGACAGTTTACACTCTGCAGAGGTTGTACCACTGTACCACACGTCGGTGATTCCATCCCCTGTTGCCAGGTGGACTAAAGTCTCCATTTTGCCGTGGTAGCTAGCCACTTGCACAATTCCTTTGATGTGCTGCCAGGAGATCACCACCAAGCTTTTCACTAGGGTCTCCCAGTACGAATGTACCCACCGAGGTTTCACCGATAGGGGACTACCTTTAAGTAACCTGTCCACCTATAAGCCCCCTCTTGTGCCTTGCAGGTCATAAGACTACCCTCTCGTACCTGTCCGTCCCCGCGCCACCAAGACGGCTTCATACGGTACCGGGAGATTTATCTAACTACTAGGCCAAGCTCTCCCATAAAGTCTTGTGTTGGTACGATAAATCCTGGGTGATCGCTCCAAGAACCGGTCCTTAGATCTACAGCAAGCACACCACAAACCACCCTGTGCACTCGGCACCCTCCAACACATACCACTTGCTTAGATCCCTAAGTTCCATGTTGCTATCAATTAATATTCCCAAACCTTATGTTAAAGTAGTTCATTAGTCAAGATTAAATTAAGATCACGCTAAGCCATACTAAGCATTAACAGAAATGAACCGATTCCTAGTCTAAGGTAATCCTAAATTGGGTTTTCCGGTCAAATTCAGATGCAAATAGGCCATAGGTATAAAATCCAGTTTGCAAAAAGGATCAATTAAGCAAGGACACTTGCCTTCTTCCTGCGCAGATGGTTGGTCAAACGCTTCAAAGTCTTGGTTCTGGAAGTCCTCGTACAACTGTTATTGACTTTGATCTCCTATACGCGCGTACCGATAAAAAATAGAACAACATCAAAACAGAGAATGCAGCAGTATAAAATCAATATGATCATGGTATGAATGCATAGATTATGTTCCTAAGATGGTTTTGATATAAAGAACGTGAAAAACGGAGCAACGGTTCAAAAGATATGACATTTTGAAGTTACAAGGACTAATCTGTAATTAAACTAGGGTACATGGGTTTCTGCGGAAATAATTTTGGCTTAAAAAGGACTTCGGATTTTTTTTTAAAAAAAGAGATTAAAAATATAAAAGTGTGCGACAGAGGGTCTGCGGTTTGATAAAACACACAAGGGGTAAATGTAAAGCGTGCAATTACTGGTTTTCCCAGTATTATTTTTAGAATAGAAAACATGTGGACGGCGTCCACAGCCTGTGAACCACGCCACAGTGGTGGTCCACCATGGACCGGGCGGCTCAGTGCGGCGGCGCTGCCACGGGACTCGCAGGAGCTACGCGCGTAACGTCTCCCATGCACAGAACCTCGCCGTAGCGGTTCTAGGAGGAAGCGGAGGTGCTGCTGTGCTCACTCACCGTTCCAGGGACGTGAGGGTGGCTCGACGGTGTCGCACGGCGGAGAGGGCAGAAACAATTGGCGTCGTTCGTCAGAGTAGTGACTGGTGGCGTTGTGCAACACGGAGGATGGGCTCCTGAGTAACCTGATGACCCTGCGCACCTGATGAGAGCAATCAGAGAGAAGGAAAAGCAAGAGAAGAGAAAAAGCTGCGACGACCGCGGAGCTTGACTCACCGGCGTCAATGGTTATGGTGAAAAAGGAGAACGATTGCTCGAGCGGGGTTGGGGAAAAATAATATACGGATCCGGTGTGACGTTTTATAGCGTAGAAGGGCGAGGAAAAGGGATGGTCAAGTGGCATCACCGGCCGATGCGAAACGCCGGCCATAATGGCCAAAATTCAAAGGTGCGGCCGTTTGTAAGCCGGGGAGAGAAGAATTGCGGAGAGGGAAAAGTGCAGGAGAGTGCGACGATTCGATTCCTGGTAACGGCGAGGAGGGGGAAGGTCTGGAGGTAGGAAGAGAAGGCGGCGGCGGTCATGCATCGGTTGCGTCCGTCGGTTTCCGAGAGGAGGAAGACGGAGGTGCCGGTTGGGCCGTGACTTGGCTGGGCCGTGGCTTGGCTGGGTCAAAACATCGTGAGGGAAATAAAGACGAATTAAGCTGGGAGAGAGAAAAGAAAGAAAGAAAAAAAACAAAGACGAGCTGCGCTGGGAAAAGAAAAGAAGAAAAAAACAGGCCGGTTGACTAGTGTTTGGTTTTCTATTTTGATTTTCTTATTTCGTATCTATATTTCATGCGTAAACCAAAAGCAAATCTACACCAAAACGCATGTAAAACATACCAAACGAAACATGGTAAATTCTACTCGACCTATATGCCTACATGCCATGAGATGAATGCATGATTTAATATTTTATTTAGAAAAGTTTTATTTCTAGCCAAGTTGATCACATGAAATGACGATTGTTTCATATGAAATGGCGATTACTCTTGGAGATTTTAGGTTTCGAAAAATAGGGTGTTACAAACCTACCCCCTTAAAATGAATCTCGCCCTCGAGATTCGGGAAGATCAGAAAAGAGATGAGGATATTCTGCTTTCAAATCTTCTTCTCGTTCCTATGTAGCTTCCGCCTCGGTGTGATGTTTCCATAATACTTTGCATGTACGGATCACCTTGTTTCTTGTAACTCTTTCCGCTACCTCAAGAATTTTGACTGGCTCCTCCGCATAAGTAAGGTCTTCACGAAGATCTACTTCTTCAATAGGCAATTGTTCTTCTGGCACTCTCAAACATTTCTTCAATTGCGAAACGTGGAAAATGTCATGTACATCCGAGAGATGCTCTGGAAATTTAAGTTGGTATGCAACTTCTCCTTTCTTATGGAGTATATTGAAAGGTCCAATGTAGCGTGGTGCTAACTTTCCCTTGACCTTGAAACGTCTCATTCCTCTCATAGGCGATACCTTGAGATATACAAAGTCTCCAACTTCAAAGTTGAGGTCGCGTCGTCGGTTGTCTGCGTAACTTTTCTGTCTTGATTGTGCAACTTTTAAGTTTTCGCGTACAACCTTAACTTGATGTTCAGCTTCTTTGAGTATATCTGGTCCAAAGACTTTGTTTTCTCCCATCTCATTCTAGAATAGAGGCGATCTGCATTTCCGTCCATACAGAAATTCATAAGGTGCCATCTCGATGCTAGCTCGATAACTATTGTTATAAGAGAATTCTGCGTATGGAAGACTCTTATCCCAACTTCTTCCATGTTCCAATGCACATGCTCTCAGCATATCTTCGAGTATCTGGTTAGTCCTTTCTGTTTGGCCATCTGTCCGAGGATGGTACGCAGAACTGAAGTTTAACTTGGTACCCATTGCTTCATGTAGTTTTTCCCAAAATCGAGAGGTGAGCCGAGAACCTCTATCGGATACTATCTTCTTTGGTACTCCGTGTAGGCATACAATTCTTGATATATATCGTTACGTTAGCCGAGCTCCTGTATAGGTGGTCTTGGTCGGGATAAAGTGAGCT
Source organism: Chloris gayana (assembly GCA_031894775.1). Taxonomy (NCBI): domain Eukaryota; kingdom Viridiplantae; phylum Streptophyta; class Magnoliopsida; order Poales; family Poaceae; genus Chloris; species Chloris gayana. The sequence continues at coordinate 210,902 of JAUNZO010002356.1, forward strand.
ACCTTCGTCAAGCGATCTACTATAACCCATATCGAGTCATAGCCTCGATTGTGTACGTGGTAGTCCAACTATGAAATCCATACCAATTTCTTCCCATTTCCACTCGGGAATCTTCAATGGTTGTAGCAATCCTGCTGGCCGTTGATGTTCTGCTTTTATTCAGCCGACAAGTATCACAGGTTGCAACGTCGTACTCAGCAACATCACGCTTCATTCCATACCACCAATATTGTGCTTTCGGATCGTGATACATTTTGGTACCTCCGGGATGGATAGAGTAAGCGAGAATCATGTGCTTCCTTCAAAATCATATCCCGAATAGGCTTCTTATTTGGTACCCATATCCTCTTCCCAAACCAAATTGTTCCTTGTTCATCCTCCGAGAATTCGATCGTCTTTCCATCCTTTATAAGTTGACGAATTTCCTTTATCTTCTCATCTTCCTTTTGTGCTTCACTAATCTCCTTTATTAGTGTAGGTTCTACTTCTATGACAGTAGTCTCATTCAGAAATCCAAGTTCACATGGTTCACTTAATTGAGGTGGATATGCCCCCAACATAATCTGATTGCAATAAGACTTCCGACTAAGAGCATCGGCGACGACATTGGCCTTGCACTGGATGGTAATTGATTCCAATGTCATAATCCTTGATTAACTCCAACCATCTTCGTTGTCTCATATTGAGATCGATTTGTGTGAATATGTACTTGAGGCTTTTATGATCGGTGTAAACCTCACATCTATGCCCAAGAAGATAGTGTCTCCAAGTTTTCGAGCATGCACCACTGCGGCTAACTCTAGATCATGAGTTGGATACTTCTTCTCATGAGCGCGTAGTTGTCTAGATGCATAGGCAACTACTTGTCCTCCTTGCATGAGAACGCATCCAAGTCCTAGTTTGGAAGCATCACAATATACGTCAAAGCTCTCCGTGATATCGGGTAGAACCAATACAGGTGCCGATGTTAGACGACTTTTCAATTCTTCGAAACGGCTTGACATGTTGAAGACCAATCAAACTTCTTGTCTTTTGCTAACGGTTCTGTCATGGGTTTGGCTATCTTGGAGAAGTCTTTTATGAATCGTCGATAATATCCGGCTAAACCAAGAAAACTCCTTATTTCGAGACACATTGATCGGTGGCTTCCGGTTCAATACATCATGGACTTTGCTTGGGTCAACGAGATACTCCTCCGAGCTGAAATGACATGTCCAAGGAAAGTTATCTCCTTCAGACTGAACTCACATTTACTTGAATTTAGCATGAAGTTTATGTTCCCGTAGCTTTTCCAAGACTAGTCCGAGGTGTTCTTCATGCTCCTCTTCATTTTTAGAAAAAACTAAGATATCATCTATGAAGACCACAACGAACTTGTCCAAATATTCCATAAACACCTTATTCATGAGGTACATAAATTACGCGAGTGCATTGGTCAATCCAAAAGACATCACTCGTAAACTCATATAACCCATATCTTGTCCTGAATGCTTGTCTTAGGTATGTCCGATGGTCTTATCTTCAATTGATGATAACCGGATCTTAGATCAATCTTGGAGAATATACAAGCTCCTTTCATCCGATCAAACAAGTCCTCAATCCTAGGCAAAGGATACTTGTTTTTGATAGTGACTTCGTTCAAAGAACGATAGTCTACACACATTCTTTGAGTTTTATCCTTCTTCTCTACAAAAAGTACTTGGTGCTCCCCATGGTGATGAGCTCGGGCGTATGAAACCCTTTTCTAGTAATTCTTCTATTTGCTTCTTGAGTTCTACTAACTCATTGACCGGCATTCTATATGGCCTTTTGGCTATAGGGGCTGTCCCCGGTACCAATTCAATGATGAACTCGATTTCACGGTCAGGTGGCATACTTGGAAGATCATCCGGAAATACATCGGGATACTGGCACACCACACGTATTTCCTCGATGGGAGTTCCCTTAGCTTGATTCAAAAGTACTTCCTTGGTTAGTGGTTTTGCGGCCATATACTCAACCTTGACTCCTTCACTCTCGGTTAATTGTACTATCCTCTTTGCACACGGGATGATTCCATCATACTTCTTTAACCGATCCATTCCGAGGATTATGTCTATCCCTTTGGAGTCTAGTACTATGAGCTTGGACGTGAAGTCTACCCCCTTATTGTAAGATTGACTTTTGGGCATACATGGTAACTTCTCATTTCTCCTCCAGGAGAGCTTATTAGCATAGTATACTTCATAGTGGTTATTGGTAAATCGTAGTTTGCAACATATTTTGATGATACAAATGAATGCGATGCTCCAGAATCAAATAGAATAGTGGCAGGGTTTGAGTTTGCCAGGAACATACCAATGACAACGTCCCGATCTTGCTTGTGCATCCTCGGCGATGACGTGATTGACCTTGCCACGGATATAATTTTGCTGCCCACAATTGCCATTTGTACCAGCATTATACCCTTGGTTTTGCATTGGAGCTTGTCTCTGCGAGTTGTTATTCTTGTTTGGATACTTTAGAGGACACCGGCTCACAAAGTGCGTCTCACCGCCACGGTGATAACAGCCTTTTCCTTGAGCATTGCCATTTGTGTTACCACGTGCACGATTAGACGGGTTAGCAATGTAATTTGGGCGAGGTGCTTGTGGGCGTGGAGCACTGGAAATTGGGTCGTTGCATTTGATAATTTGGTCGTGGAGCTTGCATGGGAGGCTCGAAGGTGTTGGGTGGACGATAATAGTTGTTAGGCGGGTTGAAGCGGGGCGAGTGTTGCTACCGGATGGTTGTCCTGAAAATGCCATCTTTCTCTTGCCTTCCCTTTCTATTTCATTTTTCTTGTTTTCAATCACAATAGCCTTGTCCACCAACTTTTGGAAGTTTTCATAGTCACAATTCAGCAAGCGTAGCTGGAGATCATTATGAAGTCCTCTCATGAACATGAATTGCTTTTTAGCATCGGAACCCACATCTTCGGGGCATACCTTGACAAGCTGCGTGAATTGATTAAGATATTCACTAACGAGTCATGTTGCCTTGCTTTAGATCACGAAATTCATGCCACTTCAGCAACATTGCCCCGGGGGTACATAGTGAGTACGGAAGGCAGCCTTAAATTCCTCCCAAGTGATTCGTTCGAGCATTTGCATGTGCATTGCAATATGCTTCCCACCGATCTGCAGCTGCTCCGGAGAGTAGATGAGCCGCGAAAAGAACCTTTTCATGGTCATTGCATTGTGCTATGATGAGCTTCTTCTCCACACCTTTGAGCCAATATTCCGCATCCATAGGATCCTTGGCTTGAGAGAAAGGAGCCGGACGGGTCCTTTGAAAGTCTCCCAATCTATTCCGAGGAGGAGGTGGTGGTGGAGGTGGTGGAGCGTCGTTATGATTCTGCGCATTGCCAAGAGCTTGCACCGAGTTTGCATGAATTGGGCTTGCATGTTCATCAGCTGCTCGATAGTTATGTTGTTGTTGTTGTTATTATCATTGTTGTTCTGCTCATTCCTGCTTGAATTCCTTCTGTTTGACATCTGTTGGTGGAATAGGGATAGAAATAGAAAGAAAGAAAAATAATGATTAATTTTGAACCCCAACTATATGCATCAAGATATGATAGCAAAGTATTTTATTTAATGCATAATAATTAAAAGATGAGGCTCGTGGACAAGTTGCCAAAGCATCCCACAACTCACATCGAGCACACCATACCACAGAGTCCATTACATCAATCTAAAAAAACGGTCTAAGCGTATTTATTCATGGCATGGGTAGCTCCTAAGCATGGGAGGCGACATCGTCGGCGGTGGAGTTGTCGTTGGCGGAGTCGGTGGTGTCCTCAAGTCGAGGGAGTTGCGGGTCTCGGTCTTGACATTGGACCGATAAGTCAAAGAGAGGTCATTGGGTTCCTTTACCCTTGCCCGCATATGGGCCCTCGGAAAAGCTTCACTCTCAAGCGTCCTCTTCCTCGGCTGTTGGTTCTCATGCATGAGAGTGGTCGACTTATCGCTTACCTCCAATGTAGTGGCCTTCGATCGGCTCAACTCATTGAGGGTCACCTCCGAACCAATAGGAGCAATGGTGTAGGCATTCTGTTGGGGCATCCTCCTAGGTACATAGGTGAAGTTGGTGCCCGCGGATCGGTATGCCTCCGGTGACATATGCTTGTTACTTGCTCTCCAAGCAGCGTCGGACTCGCCTCTCTACGAGTCGTCCGGTGGATTGGACTATGGTGTTCGCTCTCAACCTTCTCACCATCGTAGATAGTGAGCTTGGTCATCCACTCTTCCCTGCGGTAGCGGATCACCTTCTTACTCACATAGAGAGGCCTGCTGGTGATATCAAGTCCTAGAAGAAGATCCCCGAGCATACGTCCCATGTATCCGGCTTCTTCTCCATTTGAGCGAAGCTTCTCGTACGACGTGATGGGCGGATGTTGTCCTCCTCTTGTTCTTCTAGATCATTTCCTCCTTCTTCATCTTCAGCAGCCGGCTGTTCTTCCGGAGCTGGTTGTTCCTCGAGTTCTTCTTCCTCTTCAGGAGCTTCCAGTTCTTCGGGTTCCTCTTCTTCTCCTTCTATTGTTTGTTCCGGATCCTCCCGAGGAGGTTCTTGTGGTACTTGGCTCGTTCGGCACGTCTTCCACATTCCGAGGTGCAAGGTGAAGTCCAGCGTAGCGTCCAGCGAGTGCTCTTGCGTGCGGTGCGCCCGGTTCTCGCCATCTAAAAGAAAGAGGAAGATACAAGGGTTTAAATAATGAAACAACAAGTCCGAGGTAAAGGTTAAGAAATTTGACAAGTGATAAATGAACTAAGGATAAGACAAGATAAATAAATAAATAAATTAGCAAGTATACAAGGAAATTTTCAAAATTAGTTTTTATAGTTTAAAATATATTCCTATGGTCGTCCGTTCTAACTAGGCTTGCGTCCTACAGTCGATATCACTCTCGATACCATTTGTCATACCCCAATTTGCAGTGAACAAATAGGAGTAACCGCATGTGTGCCAGGATCGGTTAAATCACACATACGCGACAAATTAAAGTAAACGAAGTAATTAACCATATCCGAATTGTATCATAGTATTTATTACAAAAGGACCCGTAGGTCTAAAAGAAAATTACACCACTTTATTAAGCAGCAGCATCGTCAAGCAAGCGTAGTAGTTCCATCTTCACGAGGCATCAAGCGGGGATCGCCGCCTAGTATTCCGACCCGTCATCCTCATATTGGCCCCATTCCCGTCCTGTGGTGTAGTAGTTTGTACAGGAAGTAAAGCAAGTGTGAGTACGCGTGTCGTACTCAACAAGTGGGGAAACGGATGACTGGCTACAAGGTCAAGGATAAGGTATTAAAGGGTTTATTTGCATAAAGCTAGTTTTGTTTCGTAAATGGCTTAAGCATCCTATTTTACTATGTGTGAAGCAACCCAACCAACCCAAACCATACAAACCTCGATCAACTGTTTCGACCTTTCCATCCAACCTAGTCGTGCCATGCCCCCTAATCAAGTGAGGAGTCCAGAGCCGCTCATGACCGTGAGCACGGCTGTCATGACAGTTTACACTCTGCGAGAGGTTGTACCACTCGTACCACAAGTCGGTGATTCCATCCCCTGTTGCCGGGTGGACTAAAATCTCCATTTTGCCGTGGTAGCTAGCCACTTGCACAATTCCTTTGATGTGCTGCCAGGAGATCACCACGAAGCTTTTCACTAGGGTCTCCCGATAAGAATGTACCCACCGAGGTTTCACCGATAGGGGACTACCTTTAAGTAACCTGTCCACCTATAAGCCCCCTCTTGTGCCTTGCGGGTCATAAGACTACCCTCTCGTACCTGTCCGTCCCCGCGCCCCCAAGACGGCTTCATACGGTACCGGGAGATTTACCTAACTACTAGACCAAGCTCTCCCATAAAGTCTTGTGTTGGTACAGTAAATCCTGGGTGATCGCTCCAAGAACCGGTCCTTAGATCTACAACAAGCACACCACAAACCACCCCAGTGCACTCGGCACCCTCCAACACATACCACTTGCTTAGATCCCTAAGTTCCATGTTGCTATCAATTAATATTCCCAAACCTTATGTTAAAGTAGTTCATTAGTCAAGATTAAATTAAGATCACGCTAAGCCATACTAAGCATTAACAGAAATGAACCGATTCCTAGTCTACCCATTTTCACAAAGAAGGGCCAACAATTCTAAGGTAATCCTAAATTGGGTTTTCCCGTCAAATTCACATGCAAATAGGCCATAGGTATAAAATCCAGTTTGCAAAAAGGATCAATTAAGCAAGGACACTTGCCTTCTTCCTGCGCAGATGGTTGGTCAAACGCTTCAAAGTCTTGGTTCTGGAAGTCCTCGTACAACTGTTCTTGACTTTGACCTCCTATACGCTGCGTACCGATAAAAAATAGAACAACATCAAAACAGAGAATGCAGCAGTATAAAATCAATATGATCATGGTATGAATGCATAGATTATGTTCCTACGATCGTTTTGATATAAAGAACGTGAAAAACGGAGTAACAGTTCAAAAGATATGACATTTTGAAGTTACAAGGACTAATCTGTAATTAAACTAGGGTACATGGGTTTCTGCGGAAATAATTTTGGCTTAAAAAGGACTTCGGATTTTTTTTTAAAAAAAAAGAGATTAAAATTGTAAAAGTGTGCAACAGAGGGTCTGCGGTTTGATAAAACACGCAAGGGGTAAATGTAAAGCGTGCAATTACTGGTTTTCCCAGTATTATTTTTAGAATAGAAAACATGTGGACCGCGTCCACAGCCTGTGAACCACGCCACAGTGGTGGTCCACCATGGACCGGGCGGCTCAGTGCGGCGGCGCTACCGCGGGACTCGCAGGAGCTACGCGTGTAACGTCTCCCGTGCACAGAACCTCGCCGTAGCGGTTCTAGGAGGAAGCGGAGGTGCTGCTGTGCTCACTCACCGTTCCAGGGACGTGAGGGTGGCTCGAAGGTGTCGCACAGCGGAGAGGGCAGAAACAATTGGCGTCGTTCGTCAGAGTAGTGACTGGTGGCGTTGTGCAACACGGAGGATGGGCTCCTGAGTAACCTGATGACCCTGCGCACCTGATGAGAGCAATCAGAGAGAAGGAAAAGCAAGAGAAGAGAAAAAGCTGCGATGACCGCGGAGCTTGACTCACCGGTGTCAATGGTTATGGTGAAAAAGGAGAACGATTGCTCGAGCGGGGTTGGGGAAAAATAATATAGCGTAGAAGGGCGAGGAAAAGGGATGGTCAAGTGGCATCACCGGCCAATGCGAAACGCCGGCCATAATGGCCAAAATCCAAAGGTGCGGCCGTTTGTAAGCCGGGGAGAGAAGAATTGCGGAGAGGGAAAAGTGCAGGAGAGTGCGACGATTCGATTCCTGGTAACGGCGAGGAGGGGGAAGGTCTGGAGGTAGGAAGAGAAGGCGGCGGCGGTCATGCATCGGTTGCGTCCGTCGGTTTCCAGAGGAGGAAGACAGAGGTGCCGGTTGGGCCGTGGCTTGTCTGGGTCAAAACATCGTGAGGGAAATAAAGACGAATTGAGCTGGGAGAGAGAAAAGAAAGAAAGAAAAAAAAACAAAGACGAGCTGCGCTGGGAAAAGAAAAGAAGAAAAAAAACAGGCCGGTTGACTAGTGTTTGGTTTTCTATTTTGATTTTCTTATTTCGTATCTATATTTCATGCGTAAACCAAAAGTAAATCTACACCAAAACGCATGTAAAACATACCAAATGAAACATGGTAAATTCTACTCGACCTATATGCCTACATGCCATGAGATGAATGCATGATTTAATATTTTATTTAGAAAAGTTTTATTTCTAGCCAAGTTGATCACATGAAATGACGATTGTTTCATATGAAATGGCGATTACTCTTGGAGATTTTAGGTTTCGAAAAATAGGGTGTTACACAACTGTTCCTAAACAGGTGGTAATTGCTCCTCTTATTCTTTTTGTTTTTACCTTGTGAGGGGGAGATGTAAATAAAATTACTAATTTGACCCTTAGCCCCGGTGTTATATTTGGTTATTTACCAAATTTGTGTTTCGTTGCCCTATTATTATTATCTCTACTACTTAAAAAATTGGTAGTGTTTCCATCTGCCAGCGATCTTCGTCCGTCACCTACGACCTTCATCCGTACCTGCGAAATAAAATGTGACCCGAAAGATACGCACGGGCACGCCTCCCCGCAAGTCCGCAACCTGCCCGCAACCCAACCCCTTTCAGAAACGCCCCACGGCCCCACCCCGTTGCACGCAACTTTCCTTCCCCATAAGCACCCTCCCTCCTCGTAAACCGCCACAACCTCTCGTCGGTGTTCGAACCATCGGCGGTAGAATTTGTTCCGGGGCCACGCGTTTTAGGCCGGATGGTACGCAAGGGAAGACACGAAGAGTTTAGGCTGGTTCGGAAAGCTCCCTACGTCCAGCGGGGGGGGGAGGTGTCACGGCGTCGTGTTCCTTGCGTCAAAGGTGAAAGCTAAGTACGGGAGAGTTGGGAGAGGAGCGTGCTCCAAGTCCCGTGCGGAATGTGGCGTGCGAGTGTGCATTTTTGCATCGTGTTGTGTGTGAGCGAGGCCCGGACCCCTTTATAGTTGCGGGGGTAGAGCTCGAGTTACAGGAGAGAGAGAAGAAGATGATTAGTCGCGGGGTCGGTCGAGCGCCGGTGTTGTCCCGTCGGCATCCGTCCTTGTATGTACCGGCATGGTTGATCGGGCGGTCGCGTCGCTCCTGTAGCCGGGATGGAGTGTTCCGCGATCGGAGGAGCCGCGGATGGCATCGTTGCGAGTGGTTGGATTTAGACAGGCCATACCCGTCCTTCCACTGTCGGGCGCAATGATGATTCGGACGTGGTCGAGACAGGGAGTGGTTTTCCCCGTGACCCGAGCTTGCGGGTGAAGGTCGTGCGAAGCGGGATGTAACTCGAGCTCGACCTCGAGTTACACCTGTTCGACGGACGTGACGGGAGATCGTACGTTCGTACGTCAGCAAACAATGGCCTCTCCTGAAGGTTTCGGTCCACGCCAACTCCTGTCGGGCAACGAGGAACAGCACGTCCCGTCGGCGTGCCCCGACGGGAGCAGGTGGTGGCGAGGAGGGATGGGGTTCGGGCCCCCGCCAATGATTTCCGAGTAACGCCCACGTGGGCGCCGGGCAGTTGGGAGTTAATGCGGTTGGTGGTCGAGTCACGAGGTCGTGCCCGGAGCTCGAGCATGGAACTCGAGTACCAAGGTCGAGTGACCAAGGTCGTGCGGGACGGAACCCCTCGAGCGAGACGGTCATAGTCGTTGGAGCCGGACGTCCTCGAGTAAGGCGCCGAGGTCGTTTCCTAACTAGATCGTACGGGTGCGAGCTGGCCTCTTCCGCTGATGTGGTTATGCTAATTCCCTGCTAAGTAGGCTCGGACGCTGCCATGTGGCGGCGTTAATCTTTCCCCCGACAACCTCCCTCTCCCCATTGCCTCGCCGTCACCTACGACCCTTGGCCGCCGCATCACCACCCCGGTCGCTGCAACTTCCCTCTCCCCATCGCCTGCGACCCTTGGCCACCGCGCCACCACCCCGGCCAATGCAACCTCTCTCCCCGTCACCTGTGACCCCGGCCGCCGGAACCTCACTCTCCCGTCGCTGCGACCCTCGACCGCCGCATCACCACCCACCGCTAGGATCCGGGCGCCGTCGCTGCCTTCCGTGATTCTAACGGCGCCGCCGTCGATCCCAAGCTTCAACCGCATCAAGCGATCCGTGAATCCCAGTCGAAGCCGCCACCGCTGCCAAGACCTGCATGTGAATTCCTCCTGCAACCTCCTGTGCTCCCGACACCGCAGCCACCGATCCTAGCCACCGCCGCACCGGACTATTGTCGTTCCTTCCTTCTCCGAAGAGAACCGCTCCCCGCGCCATATCCGTCGAGGGTCTCCAGCATGACTATTCACTAATGCAATGATTTGATGAAGTTAATCTCCGAGGTAATCCAGATCTTGCGTCACTGCCGACGAGTCAACTTCCCCAATCGCAAGTAAGCTTCCTATTCTTTCACCTGCATTTTGTCTTGTTTCATGTGGACCTTCTATTGTTGATTGAATCCATACAGTTAGTATTAGCCATGATTTGTGTTGGTCATTTGGGATCTTGTTACTGCAAGATCGAGGATGCAACTCCATTAGAATTGGACGACCACAGTTTATTTTGCCAGACCAGGGTTTTGCAGGCCTTATTCATTTTTACTGAGTTCTTTAGCTCTTACATATATTTTTTACAAGAAAGCTGGTTTATATTTCTTGTATATTTGTTTATAATGGATATCAACATTGCTTTTGCAGGACTTTTCACAAGTTTACAACATGAATAGCTCAGAATGTGGAGGCGTGCCGAAGCGAGTCCGAGAAGGACCGCACTCTTTTAATTTCAGTCAATCTCTCTTCCTCTCCCACTCCGACCAGCATCTATTAATTTCAGTACTTTCTTTTTGCATCCATTGGGAATCACTCAAACGCATGATTTGTATTGGGCATCCTTGTTCTTGGCGTAAGGCATGTGGTTCTGGTTTCCTTTTATCTATATCTCCATATAATGCATCGAACAGAGCGTGCTATTGTTTGAAGAAAATTGGTTGACCATGCTAGGTTGATTGTTTCCATTCAATACTGGCTATAGTTTTGTTTCATGAACATTGGAGCAACTGTAGTGCTGGAGCTTAATTCAGTCGAGACAGATTGATGAGGAACCAGGATTGATGCACCATTTTCTTTTACCTCCATTTCTGTTGTATCAATGCTTGAGTTGTCATTTGGGCTTAGTAGAATGACTGGAAAGCTTATATAAATTTTATGTAATTGCATTTTTCACCAATTCGTCATAAGCTATTATGTGACTTTTGATTAGAAGAGCATAACTTCATTTTGATGATGATTCTACTGATGACTATATTGATTAGAGGTTGCATCCCTTAATTCTGATGAATGTATTAACTATAGGTTGCCTCCCTTAATTCTGATTATTGTAGTGCAGATTAAAAGAAGGAAACAAGTAAATTGTTAAAAGGAAGAAGACCACTTCAACTACTCAGCAGGTGACAATTGCTCCTATACAAATGCTCCTATACAAAAGTTGGTTTGTGCATGATTCAATTCGCCATTGCAGTTTGGACACTACCATGAGAAGTGCTTAGTTGAATCTCACAAGAAATAAACAAGATTATCAATCCCTTTTATTCTAGGGTAAGTCAAAGACTTAACTATTCCAGGATCAACCACTCTTGTGTTGTTGTGTTTTAACTTCAAGATGTAGAGTGGAATTCACAAATGAAATAATAAATCTAACCTAAGGCTTCGCCTCACGTGACTGAACAATTTGGATGCTTCTTGAGATGCTTTTAGATAATTTGAATCATTCTCATGACTACATGGGATTGCTATCACATGAAAAATAAGAACAACTCTTCATTAACCTCAGTCTGTGACTTTAATACTCCAGGTCCAGGCCAGGCTCAAATAAACAACTCTGAAACCTGAGCACATGTTTAAACTTAACTAATGGCCTATCCATACTTCACAGGTTTTGTGATTGAAGTAGCATTAGTGCAAGATGCAGAGCAACTGATGGTGTATTCAACTTTTCTTTGATGAGTTCATCGATTAATATTTTATTGTAATTGCTCAAATGATGTGTTCTCTCTGATAACGCGTCGGTAGAGGAGTAAACAATGTGAAGTCTAGGGAAGTAGTCAATTGTATTTTCGGGTGGTCAGCTATAAGGTTGTGTGTGACTGCCGCTTTTTTGAAAAGCTGAATGTTTGAATTTCCATTTTTGAGCACATATACGCTTAATGGATAAATATGCACAAATATGTTTTTAAGGGAATAATATGCACTAATATGTTGTCGGTGGTTTCATCTTTTGGTTTGGTTGCAGAGAGGAAACACTGGATTAAGAACTAGACAAGTGGTACAAGTAGACCCTGGAGTTGAAACCTGCAGTTCAACTCTGTGAAGTTCAGTTACTTGAATACAGTTATGTGTGTACCTTTGAATGTATTTTCTATGGTTCTTTAACAAAGTAATTAATTGTATATAGGAATAATATTGTTAGTAGCGATGTGAAGAGGCATATAGGTTCTATTTTCTCATGCATATGAGGTAACTTTGAGATTGCTTTGTGGTGTTTTATCAAATGGTGTGTATCAAGAAAGCTTGATGTAAAAGTTATGACCAACTATTAATGATGATCTTTCCAGGCATGTCGTTATGATAGTTTTAATCATCTTTTTCTTTTAACCTATAGCCCAACTGCGTGATCACCTAACTGGTGTTAGGTGCTATTTTATTTTCTCGACCAGTCCAGGCATGGTGTTATGATAGATTAATCATCTTTTTCTTTAACCTATAGCCAAACTGTCTGATCAGCTAACTGGTGTTGGTGTTATTTTATTTTCTCGACCAATCCGTTTTTCATGAATTAGGTTTTCTATTCTATTTTCTCAACCAGCTGGTTCTCATGAGTTTGATTTACTGTTCCGTATTATGAGCTTGCTGTAAAGTACGAAATATCTTTTGCAATGCTTCTTATGCCCCGTTGCAACGCACGGGCATGTAACTTTTTTCAACTAATAAATGAACATCCATAAGTATTTTAGAGTTCAGAAAATTAAATCTCTGAAAGTAAAACAAAGAAAGATAATGTATGATTTATTTTCTTCTGTGCATATGGAGATGCTTGTTAACAGTGGCAGATTCCCTTTTAAGTCAATTAATTAGTGAATTTCCAGAAAGATGACTTAACATTCAAGAAAATAAGTTTATCAAGTTAAACTAAGATAGTAATATGTACTTGTACAGTCATTTGTACAAAAATGTTACTATTGATTGCCTTTATGACCTGTGACCTACTGTTTATGATTAAAGACTAATTCTTTTAGTACACTCGGATATTACCTGATTATATTAAGCGATTTGGGATAAATGTGTCTTTATTGTGAAAGATTAGAGTGCATGTGAATCTAGATTGTTAAACCTGTCATAAGTTGGCCAACTTTTTTACATAGCAATTCTAACAGATTCTTTTCTCTGTCAGTTTTAACCTATCAATTTGTCTATATCAAACTGGTTCAGAAGTGCTGTTAACTTGTTGCTCTGAACTCAGAATTTTTCTTTGATAAAATCATACCGCAAATAACACAATTTGTTTTTGCACCAGATAGGAAGGATCGGACAAGAGGTACGAAAGTGTGCATGGTGTCGAGTCTTAAACTCGGCACTAGTACTACCCGGTCCCTCACGAGCGTGGAATTCGATGGTGCAACACACAGAACACACAGGAACACGCGATTTTAGACAGGTTCAGGCCCCTCGGATCGAGAGTAATACCCTACGTCCTGTATGTTATGTATTGCCTTTAGCGATATGCTAATTGCAAGATCTCGGAGTGTAGGAACTTGTCCTAACTTCTAGGAACTTGTCAGAACTTATCAGAACCTATCCCTCTAGGGTCCCTGCACCCACCTTATATGTCCGGGGAGGCAAGGTTACATGTAGAATCCTAGTTGGATACAATATCTACATACTTAGAAACTATCTCTAAGCTTCCTTATCAATTCAGAGTCCTACTCGGTCGGTCTTGTACTTTCCTTAAGCATTAATCCAGTCTTGTTGTCCACCTCTGTTTCCATACCGGTCTTACGGAACCTTCTGAAATCCTATACCGGTCGGATACCACTCTGTGGGCCCACCCCACCGGTCTTATGTCTTCCATACGCCACCATGTCCTTGATAAATCATTCTTCTGATCAATGTATACCCGTAAGGTAAGTCTACGACACATGGTTTCTTAAGTATCATGTAGTTCCATCAGTAGGCTGATATTGATTATGAGATGTCACTTGCTTCCAGTAGGCAACATTGATCCTGAAATTTGATCATATGGAGTAGGATTAATTACTCAGAAGGCAGCAACGCCAATCAATCTTGTTTTCATTTTGTTTCATTTTTATTCCTGGGGGATCTAAGCTGACATGTTTGCATTTTAGATCAACTTGCTACTTATGCGACTGAATATTGCCACATTGGATAGATGATAGCATTTTCTTTGGAAAAGCAATTAATGCATATATCTTTTTTCAGTTATTGTGAATAAGTTGATTCAAAAATATAAACCTGTGAAAGATCAGTTCTTTGTATTTAAAAAATGAACAATAAACAAATGGGAAAATGAGGTCTTAACTTGCTTCCTATGAATCTGAAGAAACTCCAGGTTATATGAAGGAGACAAAGAAATAAGCCGGTAGAAAAAACAAGTAGACCATATCATCACTTAGATAAGTTGGTGATCTATGTGTACTATTGACCTATTCATTGTTGATAACACGATTCCTGTACTACTATTAACTGTGCTTAAATTATTTCCCATTGGTCGTATATAACTGTTTTACTAGACTCTTAGGTATGGTCTCAAACTCTCGGTGCATAGTGATACTCAGGATAGAAACTTGACAACTCTATAACTCTCGGTGTTCATTGTGAGACTTTAAGAGCATTTCTTTTATCCTATCAGGGTTAGTGTCAACATTTGGTTACTGCTGCCACTCTCATGTCCTTAATATTTTCGTCATTAGTAAGTTATATTCTGTAGTTAAAATGCTGCGCAAGACTCTGGTAACAAAATAAGTTGTTTCATAGCGGAAGATTGTGATGCTTGAAGCAATATGACCTGCATACCTACCCTGTAGCAACCCAAGACATGTTGTTGCAGTTTTTTTTTGGGGGGAGAAATTTGGAGGTGAATATGTAGACTATCAATCTTTTGAGGAGTGGAGACACTATATCAGTCAAATTGTGGACATGTTACTCCCCCTCCCTACCAAATGCAAACCATGGAGTTAAGTATCATTAGAAGTAGATGAAGGTGCAGCAAAGAGAATGCAACTCACTGCTTGTGAGACAACTGTGCGAGTTTGGCGTTGAAGCATTTGGTGTAAAGACCCAGAGTGTTTGCCGTTGAAGTGTTAGACAGTGATAATCTAATGATTATGTATATTTGGAATGACATCTTGTCTGGTGAAATGTTGTACTACACGTTCTTATAAATATATCCAAGAATCTCTTTGATCTTTCGAAAAAATATAGTTTTGACATGGTGCTTTTTTTGCAAGGGATAGTTTTAACATGGTGCTAATCAAGATGATTGCACTCCCATTGCAACGTACGGGCATATAACTAGTTAGATATGAAAAATTTTTGTATACTTCCTGCGATTTTCACAAACAGATCTTAAGAATGAGGTGCACCGATTAGGTGCCCAATTGATCTTAAGAATGAGGTGCACCGATTTGGTGCACCCAATTAGGTATAGCTTCCGACTCTTGAATCATTTGAACTCCTTTCAAATAATGCAAGAGTCCACTCGATGATTCTTCATTATGTCCTTCAATATTCAATCTCTTCAGATTGCTTCTTTCAATTTCTATTATTTCCTTCTTCCCGTGATTTCTACGAGACCGCTCTTGAACACGGTGCACCTAATTAGGTATAGCCCCGACTCTTGAATCATTTGAACTCCTTTCAAATAATGCAAGAGTATTTCTTGTGAAAGATTAGAGTGCATGTGAATCTAGATTGTTAAACCTGTCATAAGTTGGCCAACTTTTTTACATAGCAATTCTAACATATTCTTTTCTCGATCAGTTTTAACCTATCAATTTGTCTATATCAAACTGGTTCAGAAGTGCTGTTAACTTGTTGCTCTGAACTCAGAATTTTTCTTTGATAAAATCATACCGCAAATAATACAATTTGTTTTTGCACCAGATAGGAAGGATCGGACAAGAGGTACGAAAGTGTGCATGGTGTCGAGTCTTAAACTCGGCACTAGTACTACCCTGTCCCTCACGAGCGTGGAATTCGATGGTGCAACACACGTAACACACAGGAACACGCGATTTTAGACAGGTTCGGGCCCTCGGATCGAGAGTAATACCCTACGTCCTGTATGTTATGTATTGCCTTTAGCGATTTGCTAATTGCAAGATCTCGAGTGTAGGAACTTGTCCTAACTTCTAGGTACTTGTCGAACTTATCGAAGCTATCCCTCTAGGGGTCCCTGCCCCCACCTTATATGTCCGGGGAGGCAAGGTTACATGTAGAATCCTAGTTGGATACAATATCTACATACTTAGAAACTATCTCTAAGCTTCCTTATCAATTCGGAGTCCTACTCGGTCGGTCTTGTACTTTCCTTAAGCATTAATCCAGTCTTGTTGTCCGCCTCTGTTTCCATACCGGTCTTACGGAACCTTCCGAAATCCTATACCGGTCGGATACCACTCGTGGGCCCGCCCTACCGGTCTTATGTCTTCCATACGCCACCATGTCCTTGATAAATCATTCTTCCGATTAATGTGTACCCGTAAGGTAAGTCTACGACAGCAGCCCCAGAGTAATTTTTGATTTGACATTGAATAAGACCGACCAGTCTTCCGCATGTTGGTCCGATTCCAATGTTAAATTAAAAAGAACTCAAATCTTCTGCAATACTTCTTCTTTCTTCAAGACGCTTCAAAAAGCCAAAAAATTGGTGTTTTATCCTCCATATCACCTAATTAGGTGTGCAAAGACAAAACTATTTTCCTTCTAGTGCGCCGGTTAGGTGCACCCAATTGGGTATAGCCCCCGACTCTTGGATCATTTGAACTCCTTTCAAATAATGCAAGAGTCCAATAGTTGATTCTTTATTATTTCCTTCAATATGAAATTTCTACAGACCGCTCCTTTCAATTTCCATTATTTTCCACTTCCCGAGATCTCTACGACCGCTCTTGAACACGATGCACCGGTCGGGTGCATATAATTAGGTATAGCCCCCGACTCTTGTATTATTTGAGGATCACAAATAATGCAAGAGTCTTTCTTGAGAGACTATGCTTTATTATTTTCTATCAAATCACATTCCTCTTAGCATAAATTTTCTGCCAAGAACATATTTTTCAGACCGGTCATACCGGTCTGAATTTCATATCTCCTGGATATTTACATCAGTTTCACATAACAAACCGCCTAAATCAGCTCTGAACTCATAATCTGCTTAGTGAAATTTCACTAAGAACCAAAATTCTGGTTGATCGGACCAGTTTCCCAATTATCTTACATCGACTCGAGTCTCCAAGGCCTATAATCAGCCAAATGATTAACACCCAGGGCCTAAGGCATCCAATTTCACAATACTTAGTTAGGCAAGACCTAATTGTCTTCGATCTAACCAATCTCATTGTTCAATTTCCTCAAACAATCCAATTTGATATTCCAATGTTATCGTGATCGGGCACTTCATACCTCGGACCGCTCAAACATTTGCAAAACAGCCCACGTGATTATTCAAATCACGTAGACCATTCCTATGTAGCTCTTAACATCTTCCGCCAAGAACATACTTTTCGACCGGTCCAGACCGGTGTCAAATCTCATACTCATGGTAATTCGCATCGATAACCGATACTGCATCAGCTCAAATTGGTCATAACTTATATTCCGCTTATCGAATAGCGCTCAAATCCAAATTCTGACTGATCAAATCAGTCGCCAAAATTCACACAATAAACTCGAATTTTTCACACCCATTATCAGCCGAATGATTAACACCCAGGGCCTAAGGTTAACCAATCAGTCAGACAGCAGCCTTCAACCCGATCGGTTTGTTGTATAAATCACTCCGAAATCATATATTCGGGCTAAAGATGCTTAACGGGCTAAGCGTCAAACACTCGGACCGGTCATCACAATTGGCAAAAGAGCCCCGTGATTATGCAAATCACGTGGACTTCTCCTCTGTCGCCGCACCCAAGACCGGAAGCATCGGTACATCAAGCGGAGCCGAGACCTAATTCGTAGTCCATTATATCTGTAAAAACAATTTAAGAAGTATATAAATTTGCTCATATGTAAATAATTACTCGTAATGTTTTATTTACTGCAAATCTCAAATTATTTCCATATTCTTGATCGGTATTTATATGTTTTCCTTACTTCAATATATAATATTTTCTCCTTTCGCACAAACTGCAAGTGGTCCGGATTAATCATTATATGCCTAATGTAATTTCAACTTTAATAACCGATCACTCCAATTTTGAGAAAACTTAAATTTTACCATCCCGATTCAACCAATCAAGTCTATAACCAAGCAACAATGGTTAATTCAACATAGACCAACTATGACATGACCATTGGCTCTAATCAACATTGGGTATAGCACATAGCGGCGGTCTACTTAACAAAATCATGCCGTATAGAAAAAATGATCGGTCTTAGAACTCAGGATCACAAATTATTAACTCGACCGCTCTCAAATAGCAGCCCATAACTTGGTAAATTAATTCAAAATTAAGATTCCAAGGTAAATAAAACCATACATATAGGCAAAGATTGACATATTTCATATTATCAAAAAGCTATCAAGAAGATCGCATTATATAAGTTTAAACACAAAAACTTAAGTGTGAAGCGACTTAGCTGGTTTATTGGGCGTAGCCCTCGAGTCCGAGCCGAAGATGATGTATCCAGTCGATGAGTAGTTTGACAGATCGCGCTCAGCTCAAGTCAACATCTTCGTGCAGCAGCAACGCTTAAAATCGAAAAGGACGTCCGATGTAGATGGTTGAAGGCGATATAATCGATCAAAACTGAAGATCAGCAGCCGTGCTAATGCTCAAGATCGCTTCCGAGCAGCAGCGGCGCTCTAAATTGAAGTCGACGACCGATGAAAGCTGCTAAAGACGACGCGATCGGTCGAAACCGAAGACTAGCAGCGGCGCTAATGCTCAAGACCGCGCCCGAGCAGCAGCGGCGCTCAAAGTTAAAGCCGACGACCGATGAAAGCAGTTGAAGACGGCGCGATCGGTCGAAACCGAAGATTGGCAGCCGCGCTAATGCTCGAGACCGTGTCCGAGCAGCAGCGGCACTCTAGTTGAAGTAGACGACCGATGAAATCTGTTGAAATTATCGTCGTGGCGTCGGTCATCGCTCGGCGGCATCGATCTTCGTCGTCACAAGACGGCAATCACCTGCACCGGTCACCGTCGTCGTTGCAGTAGCGGTCGTCATCCTGCACCGGTCATCGCTCCACGACACCAGTTGTCGTTATGCGAGGCAGCGGTCGTCGTCTCGTGACACCGCTCGTCGTCGTCGTCGCGGCGGCGATGGTCGTCCTGCGACACCGCTCGTCATCGTCGTCGCGGCAATGATTGTCGTCCTGCACCGGTCATCGCTCCGCGACACCGGTCGTTGTCATCATCGTCGCGGTGGCGATCGTCATCCGGTGACACCGCTCGTCATCGCTCGTCGCGGCGACGATCGTTGTCCTGCACCAGTCATCGCTCCGCGACACCTGTCATAAGTTGGCCAACTTTTTTACATAGCAATTCTAACAGATTCTTTTCTCTCGTCGGTTTTAACCTATCGGTTTCTCTATATCAAACTAGTTCAGAAGTGCTGTTAACTTGTTGCTCTCAACTCAGAATTTTTCTTTGATAAAATCATACCGCAAATAACACAATTTGTTTTTGCACCAGATAGGAAGGATCGGACAAGAGGTACGAAAGTGTGCATGGTGTCGAGTCTTAAACTCGGCACTAGTACTACCCGGTCCCTCACGAGCGTGGAATTCGATGGTGCAACACACAGAACACACAGGAACACGCGGTTTTAGACAGGTTCAGGGCCCTCGGATCGAGAGTAATACCCTACGTCCTGTATGTTATGTACTGCCTTTAGCGATTTGCTAATTGCAAGATCTCGAGTGTAGGAACTTGTCCTAACTTCTAGGAACTTGTTAGAACTTATCAGAACCTATCCCTCTAGGGGTCCCCGCCCCCGCCTTATATGTCCGGGGAGGCAAGGTTACATGTAGAATCCTAGTTGGATACAATATCTACATACTTAGAAACTATCTCTAAGCTTCCTTATCAATTCGGAGTCCTACTCGGTCGGTCTTGTACTTTCCTTAAGCATTAATCCAGTCTTGTTGTCCGCCTCTGTTTCCATACCGGTCTTACGGAACCTTCTGAAATCCTATACCGGTCGGAAACAACTCCGTGGACCCGCCCCACCGGTCTTATGTCTTCCATATGCCACCATGTCCTTGATAAATCATTCTTCCGATCAATGTATACTCGTAAGGTAAGTCTACGACACATGGTTTCTTAAGTATCATGTAGTTGCATCAGTAGGCTGATATTGATTATGAGATGTCACTTGCTTCCGAGTAGGCAACATTGATCCTGAAATTTGATCATATGGAGTAGGATTAATTACTCAGAAGGCAGCAACGCCGATCAATCTTGTTTTCATTTTGTTTCATTTTTCTTGCTGGGGGATCTAAGCTGACATGTTTGCATTTTAGATCAACTTGCTACTTATGCGACTGAATATTGCCACATTGTATAGATGATAGCATTTTCTTTGGAAAAGCAATTAATGCATATATCTTTTTTCAGTTATTGTGAATAAGTTGATTCAAAAATATAAACCTGTGAAAGATCAGTTCTTTGTATTTAGAAAATGAACAATAAACAAATGGGAAAATGAGGTCTTAACTTGCTTCCTATGAATCTGAAGAAACTCCAGGTTATATGAAGGAGACAAAGAAATAAGCCGGTAGAAAAAACAAGTAGACCACATCATCACTTAGATAAGTTGGTGATCTATGTGTACTATTGACCTATTCATTGTTGATAACACGATTCCTGTACTACTATTAACTGTGTTTAAATTATTTCCCATTGGTCGTATATAACTGTTTTACTAGACTCTTAGGTATGGTCTCAAACTCTCGGTGCATAGTGATACTCAGGATAGAAACTTGACAACTCTATAACTCTCGGTGTTCATTGTGAGACTTTAAGAGCATTTCTTTTATCCTTTCAGGGTTAGTGTCAACATTTGGTTACTGCTGCCACTCTCATGTCCTTAATATTTTCGTCATTAGTAAGTTATATTCTGTAGTTAAAATGCTGCGCAAGACTCTGGTAACAAAATAAGTTGTTTCATAGCTGAAGATTGTGATGCTTGAAGCAATATGACCTGCATACCTACCCTGTTGCAACCCAAGACATGTTGTTGCAGTTTTTTTTTGGGGGGGGGGGAGAAATTTGGAGGTGAATATGTAGACTATCAATCTTTTGAGGAGTGGAGACACTATATCAGTCAAATTGTGGACATGTTACTCCCCCTCCCTACCAAATGCAAACCATGGAGTTAAGTATCATTAGAAGTAGATGAAGGTGCAGCAAAGAGAATGCAACTCACTGCTTGTGAGACAACTGTGCGAGTTTGGCGTTGAAGCATTTGGTGTAAAGACCCAGAGGGTTTGCCGTTGAAGTGTTAGACAGTGATAATCTAATGATTATGTATATTTGGAATGACATCTTGTCTGGTGAAATGTTGTACTACACGTTCTTATAAATATATCCAAGAATCTCTTTGATCTTTCGAAAAATATAGTTTTGACATGGTGCTTTTTTTGCAAAGGATAGCTTTAACATGGTGCTAATCAAGATGATTGCACTCCCATTGCAACGTACGGGCATATAACTAGTTAGATATGAAAAATTTTTGTATACTTCCTGCGATTTTCACAAACAGATCTTAAGAATGAGGTGCACCGATTAGGTGCACCCAACTGAGTATAGCTTCCGACTCTTGAATCATTTGAACTCCTTTCAAATAATGCAAGAGTCCACTGGATGATTCTTCATTATGTCCTTCAATATTCAATCTCTTCAGATCGCTTCTTTCAATTTCTATTATTTCCTTCTTCCTGTGATTTCTACAGACCGTTCTTGAACACGGTGCACCTAATTAGGTATAGCCCCGACTCTTGAATCATTTGAACTCCTTTCAAATAATGCAAGAGTCTTTCTTAAGAGACTATGCTTTATTATTTTCCATCAAATCACTGCCAATAACATATTTTCAAACCGGTCATACCGGTCATAACTTCGTATCTCCTGGAGATTCACACCAAATTAACATAATAGATAGCCTAAATCAGTCTGAATTCGTAATCTGCTTAGTTACATTTAACTAAGAACCAAAATCCTGGTTGATCGGACCAGTTTTTTCCCATTTTCTCACATCGACTCGAGTCTCCAAGGCCTATAATCAGCCGGATGATTAACACCCACAGCCTAAGGCATCCATTATCAAAATTAAGTTAGGCAAGATCTAACCATCTTCGATCTAACTCTTCCATACCTCCAGATGATTAAATTTGGCACTAACATTAGTTCAACATCTGAAAATTACGTAATTCAGACCGCTTTTTATTCACAAAAAGACCTTCCGATTATACTAATCATGTGGATTTAATCCTTATGACCGTTAGGTCATAATTGCATAATCAAACCTTTAATGAATATAAATCATTAATGCCAAGTTTATTGGGCTGTAAAAAACGGCCCAATAACTTTTCAGCCCCGAGCCTAGCTTGGGTACCTATAAAAAGATACTAAGGGTCGACCTAGGTCAAACCCATTCAAGAAACTCCATACGTGCCCACAACATCTCCTTGTTCTTCGGACATCGTGATCATGGTCCTCCCCTCCCAAATAAACCAATCTCCAATTATCCTTTTTCAATCTTCGGGATGGGCAAGAAGAAATCTGCCGCCAATCCTTCCTCCTCATCAAGCATTCCTCGCGATCAACTTCCCTATGACGCCCAAGAATTGGGCGACAGCGAGAATCACCAAATCAGCTCTCAATGAGATGGTTCTCGGATGGGATTCTTCCGCCTCAACCCATCCTCAACTGGATCGCCCTCACTCCCGGTCAAGTTCCATGAGGCATAGATGACTCACAAGCAACTGGTACTAAAATCTTTTTCCTTCGTGGTCTCGATCTCCCTTGTTGTTCTTTCTTCGTAGGCTTGCTCTTCTTTTACGGATGGGAATTAGTGAACTTGAACCCGAATTCCATCCTCCAAATAGCCTTGTTTATCCATCTTTGTGAGGCTTTCCTAGGAATCTGCCCTCACTTCAAATTATTTCAAGTATCTATTGCAAATCTGCTCGCTCCCCTCCTCAACCAACCGTTCTGCAGTGATAATCCCCAACCCGCTCTTCCCCCTTATAGAGCCAAGGTAGCTAAAGAACTCCCCTTCTAGAACTCGAAAGACAACAGGGAACAGGGAAGATCTCAAACAAGATGAAGAAGTGATTGCCCCGCTAGCCAGACATTAAATATCCGAAGGAAGTCAAGGTCATCACAGCTCGAGACTGTTCTTTGGAGTTTCATTGTCCGGGGGTTCAACCACTCAAGAGGCAAGCCTCCCCAGGATGGTCCTTCAATGAAAACAACGCCAATCCAACCGACGAACATCCCTTCTCGATCTAGAGCACTTGAACAAACGACCGAAGAAAATGCTCCGGACCGGGTTTGATGAGGCAGAGTGTGCCAAAGGGTAGGCTTGGCGTTGAGAACATCGAATCCTCGTGATTCCGTAAGCATTCCTTTACTTCCCGAATACCGGTATTTGGACATCACCGTTTCATTACTCGTTGTGTTTTTGTTGAATGCAGAAGATGGATAACTTCGAAGTCATCCCCCTATTCCTGCAAATGATTCATGGGGAGAAGACTACGAAGCAAACACCACTCTCGTTTCGCACGGATCGGTCTCGCCACCCCCATTATTATTCAAGGGACTTCGGACCGGGCTATTCTTCCTCGGACCAGTGCCAGCTCCAAAGATCTCAAGGTGTGGGAAGGCTGTCCAAGCCCCTAGTACAAGAAGACGCATATATGCGCTAAGCATTGGCAAGTCTGCGGAATCCACGCTTCCGCGCCGAGGAGATACCCGTACGGAAGCGCGAAGCTTGAAGATCGGTGCAAGGAGCAAGAAGCCGTCGAAAGAGACCGCCAAGCTGCTCGGCCGCGTTTGAGGCAGCCGCCACCTGGGGATATCGGTTAACAAATTCTCTTGCCAATGTTCCCAAAAGGTCTCGGTATGCTGTCCATACCGGTACTTCAAGTGACGCTGCAGGAGGGGCCATCTCCGCCCCTCAAGTCCCGCCATCAACAAAAAGGAGCATGGAGGGTTCAAGCGGGGATGCTCGGGGCCCCCCGCTAAGAAAAGCAAAACCTCCTTCGGCTTCAAGAAAGCGACCTCGTAAGTTTCCCCGACCTGATCCGCTTTGATGTTCTCATGATTTTAAAATCATTACTGCATTATTTCTGTTTGTCAATCCCTTTCTTTTCCTGCAGGATCCCTTCTAATCTTCAAGCCGTATTGCAAGCTTTTTGAGAAATAAGCCCACTACTCCCTCTACTAACCCTACAACGGTTAGCAGCACAACAACAACCCCGACTTCAACCGTAAATATCTCCGAAGCCAAGAGTGCAGCAATCACAAAGGAACCCCCGCTGCCTCAACCGAAGAACAAACCACCAAGGTTGTCGAAGAGCGGGTTGCCACCGAAGCTAATGTCGGTGGCACGATCACAAGTGACTTCCTGCCTCGAGCTACCTTATTCCAGACCGCTCCGGAGCTCCCACTAGGGCCGGTGCTCGGATCGAAGAAATACCCCGCCGAGCAAGAACTACTTGTAAGGCTCCAAATGCACCAAGGCTTCCCAAGATGGTGGGTGGCGACGTGGAGATTGATAGCTCGAGCGGAGCCGGGAAGTTCCCGGCAACCGCCCGGTGGGACTCCCTTCAAGAAGAAGAGGCCTTGAAGAACTTTTCCGAATCCGGCCAGGTATATTTTTACTCCTTTCCCAATCTTTTTCTTGCTTTTTGTTTATCATATTTCGATGTTCCCTTAAATTCATCTTCTCTCCAGGTTCCTTTGAAGAATTCTGAAGCTAAGAGCACCATTATTGCTCGACTTAAAGAAAAACTGCACCAGACGCAAGAGCAACTAATTGAGCTCGGATCTCGGACCACTAGTCCGAAATCCAAGGAAGAGGATTTGCGGCAGAGAGAGGCAAATCTCATGAACACCCATTGCGTGATGGAAGACCGCCGTAGGAGAGCATCAAACTCCGAAAAGAAATCCGGAGTAAGCCTAGACTTTAACTTTAATTTCCTTGCTCGTCTTGTGATCCTTCTAACCGGTCTGTCTATCTCAGCTCTTGAAGATCTTGTCGCCACCCATAAAAAAGCTGAAGAAGTTCTTTCCGAGAAAGCGGCTACTCAAGAAATAACTCTTCAAGAGGGCTCCCAGATTGAAGAGAAGCAAGCTGCTCGTATCGGGGAATTGGAGGGCGAGCTTACCGCCGAGAGATAATATTCGCGCGCAGACCCTCCGATCTAATAAGATGCTTGAAAATGACAATAAGATGCTTGAAAGTGACAATGCTCACCTGAAGACCGAGCTTGCGAAGCTCTAGAAGCTGCCAAGTCCACGCGGATGGAAAAGGAAAACTACGAGGATCTGCGCACGAGTCCGCCTGACTTGCGCTTAAGGCGAAAGAAAGCGAAAGCGAAATCCAACGCCATGCGAAGAGCGAAGCCAAGCTGAAAGCTTCGAATGTCAACATCAAAGGCAGATTCAGAGCATTGGACATCGGGCATAAGCGTGAGTCTCTTCTTCCAAGTTTGTTTAGAAAACATTCTTTAATACCGGTCTACACTTCTGATTTTTCTTTTACTTCTTTTTCTTTGGAGCTTGCGGCGAGCGATACGAGGACGCTCGAGTATCTAAATAGGGTCAGCCCATCAATCAAGAGGATAAGGACCTAGAAAGTGCAATTTGGGACGTTCCCCGAAGAATCAAGGAGCACTCCAAGATGATCACCCGTGCGGGAGGAGGGCATATCGCCACTATAATCTAGTCTTGGACTCCGGTGGAAGACTCGTGATTTCAACTTTATCGGAGCGGGTGCCCATCTAGAAACAACTTAACACTCGGTTCAATGAGTTAAGGAATTCACTCATTGGCACCGTCACCGAACTAGTTGAAGATATTCCTCTGGACTTGACCGACGTCCCACTAAACGAAGCCGCGACACTTCCCGCCATCGATCAAGCTGCTCGAGATGCCGTCGCAGCCTTCGTACAGTACTACGAGAAGATGAATACGAGGATCTAGACCCCGATGTTTTGCCTTCTCCATCCGACTCGAAGGAACCGTCGATGATAGGCTAACCGAAGATCCCAAGACTGGTGATACCGGCGATTCCAGCTGGCCCGCCCGATAGATCATAGGATCGGTCTTTCGTATGCTAAACATATGTTTTTATCCGAGTACTTTGTAATATAATTGTAATCCTTTTAATTATGATGAATCTTCGGTTTCCTTTCTTTTTCATACCTGGCCGGTCAAAAGTTACCATCTTAAACCTACAAGTCAAATTCTAAACCTAAGCAATGAAGGTTATTTTAGCTTAAACCAACTATGATTGA
Organism: Chloris gayana; assembly: GCA_031894775.1. Lineage (NCBI taxonomy): Eukaryota > Viridiplantae > Streptophyta > Magnoliopsida > Poales > Poaceae > Chloris > Chloris gayana. Next base: position 237,284 of record JAUNZO010002356.1, read on the forward strand.
ATACTGGCTCTAATCAGCACGAGATCATAACTCATAGTAATAGCTTACTTTAACAAAATCATGCTGTATAGAAAAAGCAACCAGTCTTTAAGGTTTTAATATTACATAGTATCACGAGACCACTCTTGAAATAGCGGCCTACGGATCAGTATTTCACAAGAGATGTTTAAAATTTCCATTCCTAAATATACCGAGTCGAAGCTAAAACGAAAGTAACTAACCTTTTCCATATAATCATTGTCTCTAATGAGCGCAAGATATAATTGATGTTAGCGGTCTTTATCCATAAATGACTGGTACTAATATTTATGAGTTTCCTAATTTCACAGATCGCTCTTAATATAGCAGCCCACGACTCGATAAGTTAATTCAAAATTAAGATATCGAGGCACAAATACACAAATATACTCAAGGCTAAAAATAAAAAATGCTTTATATTACATCACTCGGAAAGTTACAAGAGAATCTTTAAGTATAAAAATGACGAAGTTGATCAATATTCCAAGAATTTGGAATTTCCTCCTCCTGGGTCATAAGCCTATAAGCCCCGGTATGGAAACCGATTTGACCACGAAAGGTCCTTCCTAGACCGGTGACAACTTATGCCTATTCTTATTAGATCGGATCTTTCGGAGCACCAAATCTCCCACTTGAAATTCCTGTGTGCGCACATTGCGATCGTGATACCGACGCAGCCGCAGATAATACTTAGCCACTTGAATCAAAGCTTGATCTCTTAACTCTTCTGCAACAATCAACTCAATTTGACACTCGTTGATCATATTTCTCTTCATCATAATACCGCACCTGGCTGACACCATATTCACTTACGTAGGCAACATTGCTTCGGATCCATAGACTAGAGAAAAAGGAGATTGTCCCGTAGCTCGACTAACATTCGTATGCAATCCCCATAACTCCCGGGGAGATTCCTTAAACCACTTTCTAGCATATGGTTTTAAGCGATAAGAAATCCGGGCTTACCACCGGTTAAAATCATACCATTGACACGCTCGACTTGTCCATTACTCTGCGGATGTGAAACTGAAGCATAATGTATCTTGACTCCCAAACTATCAGGCATAATCCTTGAAGAACTGCGAGGTGAACCGAAGCCCATTATCGGTGATTATGCAATGCGGAACGCCAAAATGGACAAAGATGTTACGCAAAAACTTGACTCGCTCGATCGGTGGTCGTGCTAGTGACGACTTCAGACTTGAATCCACTTGGAGAATTTATCGATCGCCACAAAAATATGAGTAAATCCTCCTGGCGCTTTCTTGAACGGTACGACAATATCCGGACCCCAAGTTGCAAAAGGCCAGGTCATTGGAATCATACGCAACTCATGAGCCGTAGTATGAGGCCATCGAGCAAAGAATTGACATCCTTGGCAATTCTTTACTACTTTATGTGCATCATCTCGCAGCCGTAGTCCAACAAAATCCTTCCCGAAAAACTTTCCCAACTAGAGTCTTCGACGAAGCGTGATTTCCACAAATCCCCTTATGAATTTCTTCTAGCATTTGGATTCCATCGAAACGGATACACATTTCATCAAAATGTTGATTCCGCGTCGATAAAGTTCTCCTTCAATAATCGGGTAACTCCTTGCTCTAACTTCTAGCCTTTGCTGCTCAACTTTGTCCTTTGGAGTTTTACCAAACTGCAGGTATTCAAGGTATGGAGTGCGCCAATCAGAATATATCATCATAACCTCATGCAACTGCTCCACTCCCTCTGCTTGAACTCCATCTTGAACCTCTTGTCCGACCTTATGCTTTGTAAGACCGTGTCTCCGGACCTTTCTTCCAAGACCGCGTCTGCGGTCTTTATTTCCATAATAGTAGCCTTGTGATCTATCTTAATAGATGGTTTACTTAAAACCCGATGAAATACGCCGGGCGGCATCGCTCTGTCTCGAAGATCCTAATCTGGTTAACTCATCCACGAGCACAATTATTTCCGTGCGAGTATATGAGAAAAGCGCATACCATCAAACTTGTCTTCAAGCTTTCTTTCCTCTTGGCGGCAAGCCATCATATGATCATCATGAGCATCCCATACTTTGTTAACTCTGACTAATCACAAGCATTGAATCTTCATATATATCCAACTGCTTGACTCCCAGCGAAATAGCCACCCGAAGTCCATGGAGCAAAGTCTCATACTCTACAGACATTGTTTGAAGCACGAAAGTGCATCTGCAGATACATATAGAATGGTTCTTTTTGTGGAGTGAGAAGCACAACTCCAGTCCCCGCGCTCGAAAGCTGCAGGGGACCCATCAAAATACATCTCCCAATATTCCAAATTCTGAATTGCCGGTGGCACTTGCATTTCAAGCCACTCGGTAATAAAATCAGCCAATGCATGCCCTTTAATGGCCGTGCGCGAAGAAAAAGTGATCTCATACCGACCAAGTTCTATAGCCCACTTGGCCACCTGTCCAATTGCTTCCCGATTACGCACTACATCCCCAATGGCGAATCCGGTCTTGACCTCGATCGGGTGTGCTTTAAAATAGTGCGTCGGCTTCCGAGAGGTTATCACGACGAGCATATATCAATTTCTATAACTAAAGATATCACATCCGCGACTCGTTAGGACTTCACTTACAAAGTATCTTGGATGTTGAACCGGTTGCGAGATGTCCTTCCTCCCTCCGATCAACCGCCAATTCCGTACTCACAACATGAGTAGTTGCATATATGTACAATTGAATGGTTTCATTAGGTTCCGGCGGTATTAAGATCGGCGGATTACTGAGATATCCCTTGGGTTGATCAAATGCAGCTTGTGCCTCATCTGCCCACTCAAACTTATCCTGCTTCTTGAGAAATTTAAAGGGAGGGAGGCCCCGACCCCGAGACTTGAAATGAAATGGCTAAGGGCAGCCATACATCCGGTTAACTTCGTACATCCTTCAAACAGCTTGGAGGTTTCACGTTAATGATTGTCTTAATCTTCTCTGGATTAGCTTCAATGCCACGCCAAGATACCAAGTATCCAAGAAATTTTCCGGAACGAACTCCAAATACACACGTACCGGGGTTGAGCTTCATAGAAAAGTTCCACATATTGTTGAAGGTCTCGCCAGGTCGAGAGAAGATCTTCGACTTTCCAGGATTTAACCACTATATCATCAACATAAGCTTCTACATTCCTTCCAATTTGCGAATCCGGATAGCGTTGCATACCACGCTAATAAGTAGCACCTGCATTCTTCAAACCGAACGTCATTGTTGTGTAGCAATACACTCCAAAGGGGTGATGAATGCGGTCTTAATCTGATCCTCGACCTTCAAGCGAATCTGATGGTATTCAAAATAAGCATCAAGGAACCAAAGACGCTCGCATCCAGCGGTCGAATCAATAACTTGGTCGATCCGAGGCAGCGTGAAAGGGTCTTTGGGGCAAGCCTTGTTAAGATCAGTATAATCAACGCACATTCTTAACTCTTTAGTATTCTTCTTCGGTACAAGAATCGGATTGGCAAGCCAATCTGGATGATACACCTCCCTAATGAACTTAGCTGCTAATAATCTAGTAATGTCTTTCTTGCTCGCCTCCTTGCGGTCTTGAGCAAACTTTCGGAGCTTCGCTTGACGGCTTCGCATCGGGACGCACCAACGGTGCGTGCTCAATCTTCTCCCTAGGGACACCCGACATGTCGGAAGATTGCCGTGCAAAGATATCCCTATTTTCCTGGAGGAAAAGAATGAGCGCTTTCCTATTTGTCCCCTAGGTCGGACCCAATGTGGGTGACCTTAGAGGGGTCTGTCTCATCAAGCTGAATAGTCTTGGAAGCGGCTGCATCGGCTTTCACTTTCTCTTTGGCGATCTTCTTGGATGGAACTTCTTCTTCTAGCGTTCTTCTTCTGAATTGACTCAAGTTGCCAACTCGGTGCTATGTACTTCACAAGCATACACGGTCTTGATGTAAGACCGGAACGATTGGGTCCTGGCATCTTCAGACATCGGATACTCGGTAATTGGGGATGGCCATAAACTTAGCCAAGGCCGGTCTTCCCAGTATGGCATGATATGCTCGAATCAATATCAGCCACCCGGAAGATGATGTTCTCCCTTCGTAATTTTATTTCATCCCAAAAGTCATTGGCGGAGTAATTTGCCCCCAAAGGATAAGCTGTTTCGATCGGTTATTATACTATGAAACATCGAAACGCTATGATCCAATTCTGCCACGGAGAGGCCAAGCTGCGGCAGAGTTTTGGCGAAAAGTATGTCCAGGCAGCTCCCCGATCAATGAAAGTTCTCTTCGAGCGCACCTTATTGACGGTAGGTGCCGGGATGAGTGGGTATCGACCAGCTTTAGGCAAGACCTCCGGACCATCGCAGATACTGCGGGGTTGTAGGAGGAACGACATTAACCTCTCTCGGATGCAAATTTCTGCTTGCGCTTCGACTCATACACATCGGATCCTCCGTAAATGAAGTTCAACTCTCTAGATGGCTCCGCGAAGCCTCCTTTATCATCTTCATCATCTTCGCGCTTCTTGTCTTTGCCCTTGTCATCCTGTTGATTGCGCTGCCTAGACCGGGGTGCTACCTTCAACGCAAATGAAGCAAACGGTCTCGAGCAAGGAACATTCTTTATTCTTATGATTCCCATTGTGAATTATGCAAGGCCCTTCCGATAGGGCTTCAAACGAGACTCGTTCTCTCGGCCCTCTCTTAGGTGGTGCAGGTCGGTCCCCTCGATGAGACTGGTCAACAGCTGCAACAAGGTTATCGGCCTTGTGGTTGTTATTCTTGGATCCGGATCGGTTGCCATGGTCATGCTTCGACTCCTTCCCTTTATTTCCGAGCAAATTGACCACGTTTGATTCTCCAGCGAGCATAATCATCTGCTATCTTGAAGCACTACGACGCAATGTAAACCGCCACAAGCACCCTCCCTCCTCGTAAACCGCCACAACCTCCGTCGGTGTTCGAACCATCGGCGGTAGAATTTGTTCCGGGGCGCGCGTTTTAGGCCGGATGGTACGCATGGGAAGACACGAAGAGTTTAGGCTGGTTCGGGAAAGCTCCCTACGTCCGGCGGGGGGGGTGTCACGGCGTCGTGTTCCTTGCGTCAAAGGTGAAAGCTAAGTACGGGAGAGTTGGGAGAGGAGCGTGCTCCAAGTCCCGTGCGGAATGTGGCGTGCGAGTGTGCGTTTTTGCATCGTGTTGTGTGTGAGCGAGGCCCGGACCCCTTTATAGTTGCAGGGGTAGAGCTCGAGTTACGGGAGAGAGAGAAGAAGATGATTAGTCGCGGGGTCGATCGAGCGCCGGTGTTGTCCCGTCGGCATCCGTCCTTGTATGTACCGGCATGGTTGATCGGGCGGTCGCGTCGCTCCTGTAGCCGGGATGGAGTGTTCCGCTATCGGAGGAGCCGCGGATGGCATCGTTGCGAGTGGTTGGATTTAGACGGGCCATACCCGTCCTTCCCTGTCGGGCGCAATGATGATTCGGACGTGGTCGAGGCAGGGAGTGGTTTTCCCCGTGACCCGAGCTTGCGGGTGAAGGTCGTGCGAAGCGGGATGTAACTCGAGCTCGACCTCGAGTTACACCTGTTCGACGGACGTGACGGGAGATCGTACGTTCGTACGTCGAGCAAACAATGGCCTCTCCGAAGGTTTCGGTCCACGCCAACTCCCGTCGGGCAACGGGAATAGCACGTCCCGTCGGCGTGCCCCGACGGGAGCAGGTGGTGGCGAGGAGGGATGGGGTTCGGGCCCCCGCCAATGATTTCCGAGTAACGCCCACGTGGGCGCCGGGGCGGTTGGGAGTTAATGCGGTTGGTGGTCGAGTCACGAGGTCGTGCCCGGAGCTCGAGCATGGAACTCGAGTACCAAGGTCGAGTGACCAAGGTCGTGTGGGACGGAACCCCTCGAGCGAGACGGTCATAGTCGTTGGAGCCGGACGTCCTCGAGTAAGGCGCCGAGGTCGTTTCCTAACTAGATCGTACGGGTGCGAGCTGGCCTCTTCCGCTGATGTGGTTATGCTAATTCCCTGCTAAGTAGGCTCGGACGCTGCCATGTGGCGGCGTTAATCTTTCCCCCGACAACCTCCCTCTCCCCATTGCCTCGCCGTCACCTACGACCCTTGGCCGCCGCGTCACCACCCCGGTCGCTGCAACTTCCCTCTCCCCATCGCCTGCGACCCTTGGCCACCGCGCCACCACCCCGGCCAATGCAACCTCTCTCCCCCGTCACCCGTGACCCCCGGCCGCCGAAACCTCACTCTCCCGTCGCCTGCGACCCTCGACCGCCGCGTCACCACCCACCGCTAGGATCCGGGCGCCGTCGCTGCCTTCCGTGATTCTAACGGGCGCCGCCGTCGATCCCAAGCTTCAACCGCATCAAGCGATCCGTGAATCCCGATCGAAGCCGCCACCGCTGCCAAGACCTGCATGTGAATTCCTCCCGCAACCTCCTGTGCTCCCGACACCGCAGCCACCGATCCTAGCCACCGCCGCACCGGACTATTGTCGTTCCTTCCTTCTCCGAAGAGAACCGCTCCCGCGCCATATCCGTCGAGGGTCTCCAGCATGACTATTCACTAATGCAATGATTTGACGAAGTTAATCTCCGAGGTAATCCAGATCTTGCGTCACTCGCCGACGAGTCAACTTCCCCAATCGCAAGTAAGCTTCCTATTCTTTCACCTGCATTTTGTCTTGTTTCATGTGGACCTTCTATTGTTGATTGAATCCATACAGTTAGTATTAGCCATGATTTGTGTTGGTCATTTGGGATCTTGTTACTGCAAGATCGAGGATGCAACTCCATTAGAATTGGACGACCACGGTTTATTTTGCCGGACCGGGGTTTTTGCGAGGCCTTATTCATTTTTACCGAGTTCTTTAGCTCTTACATATATTTTTTTACAAGAAAGCTGGTTTATATTTCTTGTATATTTGTTTATAATGGATATCAACATTGCTTTTGCAGGACTTTTCACAAGTTTACAACATGAATAGCTCGGAATGTGGAGGCGTGCGAAGCGAGTCCGAGAAGGACCGCACTCTTTTAATTTCAGTCAATCTCTCTTCCTCTCCCACTCCGACCAGCATCTATTAATTTCGGTACTTTCTTTTTGCATCCATTGGGAATCACTCAAACGCATGATTTGTATTGGGCATCCTTGTTCTTGGCGTAAGGCATGTGGTTCTGGTTTCCTTTTATCTATATCTCCATATAATGCATCGAACGGAGCGTGCTATTGTTTGAAGAAAATTGGTTGACCATGCTAGGTTGATTGTTTCCATTCAATACCGGCTATAGTTTTGTTTCATGAACATTGGAGCAACCTGTAGTGCTGTTGACGCCGGTTTTTGACCAAGGGACCCATTGTCGGCGACTATAGGTCAAAAGAGGGCCGGTGGGCCGAAGGCCGACGGCCGCATGAACGAGTAAGAGGCGCGTCCCTCCCGGGAGTCGTGCACGGATGCCAACCGAAGAGCATAATATTGATGGGCCTGGCCCACGTTGTAAAATTAGAAATAATAGTTTAATTTTGGAAAGAGATCCTAGTCGGTTAGGAAATCGGCTCAAAGAGGGTCCGAGTAGGATTCTTTGTGCCGGGTATAAATGTGTACCCAGGTGTAACTCTGTAAACTCGATTCACATCCAAATACAACTTTCGGCGCATCGCCAAACCCTAATTTTCTGTCAAGTCTTTACTTGTTTTCGCGCGGGGATCTTCGGGGCTCCGGTCGACAATACGTTGGCTTGATAAGGTAATTATGTTGTCTAGTTCTCGGCGCATTGTTCGTAATTAGATGGCTTAATTGCTAGTTATCCGGCGATCGGATCTGTTCTTGATCGTCGTAGTGAGTATCGGCAGGGATGAGTCAAGTCGACCTGGTCCGGGCTAGTAGTGGAGGTAGTTTGACTTGTCCTACCTCCCCGTCCCGACCTTTGCTCGCAACGCCGATTGGCTCGGATCTGGTCGTCCGAGTCACGATAGCCGCTATGAGAATTCTTTTACATCTTGGCCAATTCGATCGTGCGGATTCGGTTGACGTGTCCTGTGTTTGCCTTTGCGATAGTTGACTTGTCCTAGGCGCATGCAGCCGATTGGCTAGGATGTAGATCTACTTTCATAGTTAAGGCGTTTATGATTGTGCTTGTCATGAATCGGCCGGGCGTGCGCGGCCGTTAGACCTAGTCCGATCGCGTGCCATCGAGTTGACTTGTCCTGTTGGAGCGGTCGGTCGATTCGAGATCTGTGTGGTTGTATTTGTCTTACTGATCTTTCGGAGTGTTTAGCCGATTGTTTATCACGTTCATTAGCTGTTTTATGTTCAATTAGTGCCAAATCTGTTAAAGCTGCCTTTGAACCTGAGTTATTAGTATGATTTCATTGATCATCATTATCCATCTAGGTAGATCTAATAACTCACTTGTTATAATCGATAGCGAGAATCGGCCGAATGCCCGATCGGCCGATTTACTGCTACGATTGATGATTGAACCATCCTTTTGCTATCAAATTAATTACATCCCATTAACAATTACCTTGTTTATATTTTATTCGATAATGCATCCCTGCAAGGTCTTAATGATTTGATTGCTCACCGACGAAATCGGCTGCTAGCCACCGATCGTATGTTATAGCGTCGGCCGATTTCGTATCGTGTGTATCACGGTTCGATTGCACGGCATTTAATACATAAATGGATGGGCCGTGCTGCTCCCTGTCGATGGCCGAATTTTGTCTATCTTACGCGAGAATCGGCCACGGCTGCACATCGGCCTATCCGGGCCGATGACCCGGAATTTTACACTTTTTATTGTCTTTGTTGGTTTACGGGAAAACCATCCGCACGCACCAGCGCACACGAGAATCGGCGAGCTGAGCCGGTCCGTTGGGAGCACGGGGCCCTGCGTCGAGCTGGGGTTTCGGTGGACTCTCCGGACAACGGTGTGTTGGCGACTTTTGACGTCAACACACTTTTTGCACGCCTGGTGGGACCGAAGCAACCAAGATCAAGATGTCGTACATGCGAGGCTGTCGGGGAGGACGGAACACCAATGGTTGATGCTGAAAATCGACCGATTTTTGTTCCGGTTCCTCTCGGGACGGATGGCAAAGGGCATGGAGAAGTTTCGATGACAACGAGGTTTCGGCACTGGGGAAAGATGACGACAGAACAAAAGCTGCAGTACCGGGAATACCTGGCCGAAGCAATGAAAAAGTACTTTCAAGCCACTGAAAGTGACACGTGGCGAGTGGCCACAAAAGGAGACATCCCTCGGATTACGCATCCGGAAGAACTAGACCAAATCAAAGCCCGAGAGCTGCCGGATGCCAACCAACTCGATGATATGGTCAACTCGTCCGTTCATCGAGGCCCTAATCAATCAATCGGGCGTGTTGACCAACACCATCGGGAATTTGATCAAGGACACGGTTGATGGCAGACTGTTCATCGAAGGATATTACGGACCTGCATACACTCAGCCTTTTGGCGCTCTGTACGGCCGATTCGGGGAATCGGCCTCCAGAATACCACACTGCCGGCAGGGTTTCAGCCCCTATACGGCATGCCACCTCATCTATGTCCTGGCAAGGATGATGCAAACGCAAGTACCGAGTACAACCCAGCCGGGCAAAGAAGATGACGGTGACCCCAAGAAGTCGGTGACGGAAAAGGGCGATAAACAAGATGTACAACCGCCGACTTACGAGTCGGGGGCAGCAACCAATGTTGCGGCGGCTCCGCAGATGGCACAGCAGCCCAATTTCTTCTACGTACCAAATACCGGCCCGAGTAGAATTGAGAACTCACCCACTATAGTACGGCCGATATCCGGTATTCCGCGACCGACTGCATCGGGCTGGGGACAAGGATTCATGATCGGACGGCCGATCCAATCGGCCATGAATTATGGAATCGCTCCGCGATACTTGTTCCCGACTACTGGCACTGGGATTTCTGGAAACGGTCGGTCGGTACACCCGGCGGGGGACAGCCTAACACAGCTTATATGACGGGAACCGGATCAGCAAGCTGCTGAACCCAATGATATGAGTAGCCTCATGACTAAGATCGCCGATATGATGAAAGATCGGTTCGATTTGAAGCCTAAGGAGAAAAGTGCATTGTATCGGCGACCTTACCCTGACTGGATGGATTCCGTGGCTTTACCCAATAAGTACAAAATTCACTGAGTTCTCCAAGTTTTACGGGCAAGATAATACATCAACTATGGAGCACATCGGCCGATATGACGCACGGCTTGGTGAGGCGTCTACTCGGGAGGCTTTGCGGGTTAGGCTATTCCCACTTGTCATTGTCCGGATCGGCCTTTTCATGGTTTGCTTCGCTATCGCCTGGTTCTATTCAGAATTGGGCTGATCTGGAGAAAAGGTTTCACTCGTACTTCTTCACGGGCATTACCGGAGCTTAGTTTGTCCGATTTAATGGCGGTGAAACAGAAAGCGGGGAATCGGTGGCCGATTATATACGAGAGGTTCGGGACTACGAGGGGACGATGCTACAATCCGAACCTGACGAGCAACAGTGGCCGAAATCGCTTATGCGGGGCTATTCTCTAATATCAAAGAAAAGTTTACCCCACATGAGTTTGATGGGCTGGCACAGCTGACCCGTAGAGGCGATCGGCCGAGGAAGAGAATCTCCAGCTCACCGGGAATCGGCGGTATCGGACAGACATATGCCGATTTCGACAATGAGGATGATGAAGAGGAAATTAATGCGAGTTGAGTGGACTAATAACAAACGACCGATATTTTCTCCGCATGTCAAACCTAAGGAGAAAAAATATGATTTTGATTTATCTAAGGCCGACGAGATATTTGATCAGTCTGCTGCGGGAAAAGAAGATCCGACTTTCCCCTCATCACAAAATTCCTACGCCGGAAGAATTGAAGAAAATGGCTAAGTTGTGCAAGTGGCATGGAAATTCGCATCATAACACCGTTGATTGTTATGCCATGAGAGATGAAATCCGGAGGGCGATTGACGAGTGGGGTATTGCGAGCGGCTGATGTAAAGAAGAAAATGAAAGTTGATGGGCACCCTTTCCGGCTAATACGATGTACATCAACACCATCGGCGGTGGATCGGCTGGTTTCATACGCCGATATGAGAAGAAGAGAGAGAGGGAAGAAAGAGCTCGGGTGGCACGAGAACAGGAATCTATCGACCAAAGTCAGCAATACGGACAAGACGTGATCGGCGAGAAGATTTTGACCCATCACTGGGCTTGTCCTTTCTTTCGATCTGCTGGGACCAAAACATGAAGCTTCCATCTATCGAGAACTGCCCGAGTGCATTGACCGTAAAGAATGTCGTGATGGCGGGTCATCAAGTTCCCGAGGACGGCCGATTAGTCGCAACTACGAATCACGACAATCGGCCCCCGGAAGAAGCGATCGGCCATGATCACGGATACGCGAGTGCCAAAGAGAACCTCCGTTCACGATCGGTTGGGGCCAATCAACGATGAAGAAGAGTTTGATCGGCAATACCATGAAGATTCGAAAGGCGATCAAACCAAGAACGAAGAACAGTGGTGCCCCGGTGGTTTGCTCAATAAAACCCGGAAGAGGAGGCTCCAAAGAATGCGGCGTCGAGAAATTAAGGGTAGACGATGTTACGAGAGATGACCAAGATGATGAGTCCAGGCCCAAAAGGGAGTGGAGGCCCAAAGTGCGATCTCGAGTGGTCGGGGCTGAAGCCGCGGTGAATATGATATCCTTGATGCCCGGGATTGTCGGATCGACCGTAGAGGATGAATCGGTCGATGAAAATTCGGCCGAGGAAGAACCGATTGGGGAGACTTCGAGAATTCCGTGGACGCGGAATCGGCGGTATTTGATAAGCCGATCGACTCCGATCATTTGCATCTCAAGGCATTGTACATTAGCGGCTACATCAATGGGTCGCCGATGAGGAAAATGTTGGTCGACGGAGGAGCAGCGGTCAATATCATGCCGATTACTACATACGCAAGCTCGGGAAGACGCCGGAAGAAATGATGAGGGCTAATCGACGCTCAAGGATTATAGCGGGAGAAGCCAAGATGTGCGTGGGGCCGCAATAATGGAGATCACTGTGGGCAGCAAAACCATACCCGCCACATTTTTCATCATCGACGGGAAAGGTGCATACACAACTTTGTTGGGGAGAGGCCGGATTCATGCCAATCTGTTGCATCCCATCAACCATGCACCGGTGCTTGATTCAATGGGTCGGCAACAAGGTCGAAATCGTGCGGGCCGATAAGTCCGCAACCATCGCGACCGCCAATTTCGAGTTTGCCGGTCCGGAGAGCCTGCCTTGTTTATCGGGCACGTATTGGGATGCGGAGGCCATAAACATCACCGACGACGGAGTTATTGTGACCGGGGGTCGAGTACCCCGGCTGCTCCGATGGGCCCCACGGGAGAATTGACGGACAATCGGCCGATCGACACTCGCATTGGGGATATGATGGATCGGCCGATTAACGAACCGAGAAGACGGGAAATTAGGCCACGGTTTTGTGTCGGTCGACGAGTTAGAAGAGATAGATATAGGGGATGGAGACAAGCCTCGGCCGACATATATTAGCAAGAAATTGTGTAAAGAAGTAAGAGATGAATTGGTGGCCTTATTGAAAGAATATAAAGATTGTTTTGCTTGGGATTATAGCGAGATGCTGGACTCAGCCGATCGATCGTTGAACATCGGCTGCCCACCAAACTCTGGATATCGGCCGTATAAGCGGGGGCTCGGAAAATTGACCCTAAGTATTATGAAGCCGTCAAAGAAGAGATTATCGAGATTATATGAAGCCGGCTTCATTAGGCCATGCCGATATGCGAGTGGGTTTCCAGTATTGTGCCGGTGGAAAAGAAAAATGGAAAGATGCGGGTCCGCATTGACTTCGGGAATTTGAATAAAGCGACTCCGAAAGATAAGTACCCAATGCCAAACGCCGATTTGTTAGTTGATGCAGCCGCCGGCAACAAAATTTTGAGCTTTATGGATGGAAATGCTGGGTACAATCAGATTTTTATGGCCGAAGAAGATATATCGAAGACAGCGTTCGAGATGCCCCGGAGCGTTGGGACTATATGAGTGGGTTGTCATGACCTTCGGCCTAAAAAATGCTGGTGCCACATATCGAGAGAGCCATGAATTTTATATATCACGATTTGATCGGCCGATTGGTGGAAATTTATATTGATGATGTAATGGTGAAATCAAAATCGGCCGAAAGTCATGCGGCTGATCTCGGAGAAGTGTTGAAGAGGACAAGACAATACGGCTCGAAGATGAACCCGCTCAAGTGTGCTTTTGGTGTCTCGAGTTGGACAATTTCTGGGGTTTATTGTGCATGAAAAGGGAATTGAAATCGGCCCCAAGAGTATTGATTCTATCGAGAAAGCTGGAACCGCCGACGAACAAGACAAAACTCCAGTCCCTAATCGGCAAGATTAATTTTATCGGACGATTTATCTCAAATTTGTCCGGTCGGCTTGACGTATTTACGCCATTATTAAAACTCAAGGCCGATCAAGAATTTCGGTGGGAGCCGATGCATCAAAGGGCTTTAGAAGATATCAAGAAATATTTGGTGTCCCCACCGATGATGGTTCCGCCAAAGTCGGGCACACCCTTTAAGTTATATTTATCGGCCGATGATAGGTGCATCGGCTCTGCATTGACTCAAGAATAGGAGGGAAAAGAGCGGGTCATATTTTATCTCAGCCGCAAATTAATTGATGCAGAAACACGGTATCCAGAGGTGGAAAGGTTATGTCTCTGTTTGTATTTTTCATGCACAAAACTAAGGCATTATACGTTAGCCGAGGAGTGTACTTGTGGTTTGCCGAGCCGATGTTGTGAAATATATGCTATCGGCCCCGGTCCCCAAAGGCCGGTTGGGTAAATGGATGTTGGCAATTGCGGAGTTTGATCTAGGCTATGAATCGGCCAAAGCGGTGAAGGCACAAGTATTGGCCGATTTAATAGTGCAACACGGTGAACACTCGGCCAAATACGTTGAACCGGTGCCATGGACGGTGTTCTTCGATGGGTCAATTTGCAAGCAAGGAAGTGGAATCGGCTTGGTTGTTGTGTCGCCTCGGGGGCAATACGTGGATATTCTATTACGGTAGAGGCGCACACCAACAACCAAGTCGAATATGAGGCAGATATTAAAAGGACTGGAACTACTCATCGATGCCGGGGCTGATTTTGTAGAAATTTTCGGCGATTCCTTGTTGGTCGTGAGTCGGCTGGCCGATGAGTATGAGTGTAAAGATGAAATATTGTTGCAATATCATAGAAAGTGCCGAAGTTAATGAAAAGATTCAAGTGTGTTAAAATCGGTCATATACCAAGAGAGCAGAACTTGAAGCAAATAACTTGGCTCAACTAGCATCCGGATATCGGTTCGCCGAAACAGACTTGGAAATAGCCGATATTGAAGAGGCCGATTGGCGCATGGAAATTCGAAATTTTTTAAGCAATCCATCCCAACCTACGGATAAGAAGATAAAATATAAAGCCTTGAAATATGTTCTGTTGGATGATCAATTATTTTTCAAGACAATTGATGGGGTGCTTCTCAAATGTATTAATGACACCGAAGCCAAAGTGGTAATGAGCGAAGTACATGATGGGATTTGCGGAACGCATCAATCGGCCCATAAAATGAAGTGGCTGCTAAGGCGAGCTGGTTATTACTGGCCGATAATGTTGACCGATTGTTTCAAATATTATAAAAGTTGCCAAGATTGCCAGAAATTCGGGCCTATACGAGAGGGCACTGCGTCGGCCATGAATCCGGTGATCAAACCTTGGCCGTTCGGAGGTCGAGCCATGGATATGATCGGCCGGATAAATCCAGCATCAAGCAAAGGACATCAATACATATTGGTAGCTACAGATTACTTTACAAAGTGGGTTGAAGCGGCACCCTATCGCAAAGTCTCGACGGCCGACGTGATAATGTTTGTTAAGGAGCATATCATTCATAGATTTGGCATTCCGAAACGATCACGACAGATCAAGGATCAGTATTCACGTCGGACGAATTTCAATCTTTTGTTGAAGAGATGGGGATTAAATTGATTAATTCATCGCCGTATTATGCCCAAGCCAATGGTCAAGGCTGAAGCGGCAAACAAGAGTCCGATCAAGTTGATCAAGCGGAAAATACAAGAGCATCCTCGTAAGTGGCACATGAACTTGATGGACGCGTTGTGGGCTTATCGTATGTCACGGCATGGGGCCATGCAAGTCACGCCGTATCAGCTTGTGTATGGGCACGAAGCCGTATCGCCATGGGAGACGGCTATCGGCTCCGGAAGGATTGAATTGCAACAAAAGCTATCGACCAGGTCAATACCACGGGTTGATGATGGATGAATTAGAAGACGTGATACAAAATCGAGCTGGATGCATTGGAAAAGATAGAGCAGAATAAGGCGAGGGTCGCCTGCCATTATGATAAGAAGGTTGTGCGAAACATGATTTAAAAAGGGCAATTTGGTCCGGAAGCTTAGGATGCCGATCGGCGTGAAGGACAAACGGTTTGGTAAATGGTCGCATAATTGGGAAGGACCTTATTTGATTAGCCGATCGGCACGGGTAATGCATATATTTTGAAAGAGTTAGCAGGGGAAGAATTCGGCCGAGCACTTAATGGGAAGTATTTGAAGCGAGTATTATCCTAGTATTTGGATTAACTCATAGTGTTCGGCCTAAAAGAGACTACAGCTCGATGTCGATGTACATCGCCTTGAGACGGCCGATACCGAGAGTATCGCCCTTAGCCAAAAAATATGAAAGTAAAACGCGGAAGTCACGGACAAATCAGCCAATGTTTTAAACATCGTCTTCGGATGGCCGATATTACGTATATCGCCCTTAGTGCAAAAATATTTACAACAAAATCTTGTTCGGGTCCTATTACATCTAAGCATAATCGACGGCCTCGGTGCGGGACAAGAGGTCTTGGACGGCGAGATAATGCACGGGCCAGCATGGAGTCAAGTTTGGCCATGACCAACGAGGTCGTCCTCGATGGGGCCGACATCGGCATGCGCCGCGGCAACCATCTTGTCGGCCGCTTGGATTGCCTCGTCCGTCGTTTTCGTTGGGCCGCCACATCAGCCGACAGCGTGTGCAATGGTGGCTTCCGGGGCCGCCGCCTCCTTCTCCTTGAGAGCCGGCGATGCTCTCAAATCGGCAATCTCCTGGTTGATTACCTGCAGTTCACCCTGCCGATTTGAGAGTTGCTCTTGCATCTCCGAGGTCTTGCGGGCCTCCTCCTCGGAACGCTTGATGGAGCTCTCGGCGAGTAACGCAGCTTGCTGTTGCTCCGCGTGGCGAGCCAAACGCTGCTGGGCACGGATGAAGTCCATTTGCCGGTACTCCATGTATGCCACGCGGTGCGAGCATCGCGCACATCGTCCGGGAGCTCGGTCCAGGACCTCCAAGTACCGCGCCGGATGGGGTGGGCGTCGGCCACCAAGCGATCAACCGAGGAAGCCTCAAGCTGCGCGCGATTTCGACCATGATGATAAGACCAGAGGTAGATACCAAAATCGGCGCGGGACGAGGGAAGCTGAGCGCCCGAAATACCAAGAAAAATAAGATGAAACTAATGATCGACGGCGAATCAAGGAAGAAATAGTAAAAACAAACCTGCGAAGCGTCGACGCGAATCGGGCGGACGTCCATCGGCCGTGCCATTGAACCCACGAGGTTCGTGTGTTCCAAGCAGCTCTCGCCGGCCGATCCACCTTCACCGGCGACATCCTCGGAGGCGGCATCGGGCAACGCTCCGCCGGCCGACTCATCGGCAGCGGTACCTTCGAGGAGAAGCCGCGGGCGGCTCTCGGCCGCCCGATTCTTCGTCGGCGGCGGTGCCTTTGGGAGGAGCCGTGGGCGACACATGGCCAGCTTGTTCAGCTTCGGCGGCGGCCTCGGACGCGAGGCCGATCCGAGTGAGTTGGGCTCTCCATAGGGTTTGGATCGGCCTGGCTTGGTACGACTTCGAGCTCGAAGCCGTTTGAATCGGTCTTTCGAGCGTCGGCGTCCTGGCCCGTGGAGGAGTCGGCGAGGCGGATCGGCCTATCGGTGTTGACGTCCGAGCCCGAGGAGAAGAGACCGCCGATTCCTGCTAAGAACTCATAATTAGACGAGCATGTTAAGAGAAAAGAATAGGCGATCATGCAATAACAACTTTGACGCAGCGGAGACGGTTCGCTATAGTAATCCGGGTCGGACGAGCGCACGAGGCTGCTTTAGCAGCGCGCGGTATCGCTTCGGGGCTCGAGTCGACCTCGCAGTGCGCACATTAGCCTTCCTCTTTTGGGAGGCAGCCGTTTTGGTTTTGGCCTTGCGGACAGCTGGCGCCCCTCGACTCATCGCCGCAAATGCTTGAGCGGGAGTGCGGTCGGTGAAGCCGATATTCGGAACGATTGGGCTCGGCAATAAATATGCAATCGGCCGGCCACCGATGCTTTGGGTCGGCGGCTCCTCCGAGTCCGACTGAAAGAGAAGATACAAGGATGAGCATTTGGAGTGGCCGATTTCATTTACAAAATCGGCCTTACAAAAATAAATCAGCTACACGTACCTTGGCGAAAGGTTCTCTCGGGACTAGGCCGGAGAAGAAGGAAGCGGTGTTCCGGCTGCGAAGGTGCCGGTTCCACTCGCCCACCAACGGTCAAAAGGCGGGTACTCCGGGCGCCGAGGAAAATCCGGCCAAGTCACCGGTGACGACATCGGCGGTGCGGCCGACGAGCGGTTCCACCGGATGGCGTTGTCAACAGCAGCCCGCGCCTTTATCCGCCCCACATAGAAGAGGTCGGGGGCAGTCGGCGGCCGAGTTGGCGGGCCGCCACCGACGGGTGGTAGAACTCATAGGAGCAGAAGGCCTTGCTCCCGAGCAATAAGTCCCGTCGGCAGCGAGACGAGGGCGGAGACGAGTGGTGAAGATCTTGACCGCATCCCCGTCGGCCGTTGGGAAAGTTGGGTCGATCGGAAAAGGAGTGTCATACTCCCTCTCGAAGAAATCAATGTACGGATACCAATCCGTACTTTCGTCGTTGAGGCCCTTGTAGAGAGCGGCGAACCAATACGCCAGGTTGTCGTCCGACATGGCCGCCCCTGGTGCCATGGATAACGCTTCCCCGAAAGAGATGCACCGGCTGAATGCGGGCGCGGCCGATTCGGCGTAGTCGCCGGGGAAGTTGAGCACACTCGAGGTCCGGATCGATGGCCTTGGTGGTATGAAGGGTCAACCACATTTGGATAAACCACCAAGGGCCACCCAGGTTTTTGACTAATCGGCCGGCGCGCAGCTCCACCGAAACCTGGTGAAGAAGGAGGTACGCCGACCCCGGAAGATACTTGCCCATAGGAAGGGCATAGCTGTCGGCCGACCTATCGGCCATCGGCAGAAAATTGTTTGTGGGGCTCACGCTGACCCCACAAAAGAAGAAGTGGTCGAGCCACATATTGAGGAAGGCAACATGCTCGCGGCGATCGACCGTGCCGTGCCCCTTGTTGTAGGTCCGGATATAGACCTTCCAACCCCCGGTGTCCTTAGGGTTGATCCGGTGGGAGGACTTAATGCGGATAGCATCCGGAGTGGCCTCCGCCGTGATGTTCGAGATCGGCCAACATGGCCAGTGTCCGGGAGGGTCATGGTAGCCGGGCCGTGGCCGAACATAAAGCGATTCAGGGCGTCCGACCGGAGATAGCAAGCGGCCGCCGACAACGGTTCATTCTTCCGGTGATCGGCCGGAGACGACTTGATGGCATGGGCGATGCCGATGTTGGCCCAACCTTGCAAATAGACGGCCGACACCCGGTTATACCAATCACGCCATCCTACGACGGGGGTCGGCCATGACCGGAAGCTGTTGGCCCACTCGGCCGATAGCGGGATCGTTGCCGAAACGGAACCCGGTCCGTTTCGGCACGGATGAGGTCCGTGGGGTCGGGATCGCCCATAGGACCCAAGAAGAAATGTGTCGGGATGTTGGACGGAATAACGACTTGGTTCGGATCTCCTAAAAACAAGAAATAGGGCTAAAATGAGAAGCGGAACGGGAAGAAGATAAACTGTGAAAATGAACAAGAACAAGAACGCGAAGGAAAAAAAAAAAAAAAAACTGCAAAGGTAGAAGAAAGGGATGCCCAAATGTACATTACCTCCGGAACGGCGTTGGTGAGTGGCGGCAGCACGCGGCCGCGGCGGTGGCCGCAGCGGCAGCAACAACGGGGTTCATGGTCGCCGGAGAAGAAAGACGGCGACGGCGCGATGAAAAGCTGAAAAGGCTCGAGGAGGAAAAGGTCGCCGGAACGAGAGAAAGATGAAGGCCAAGGAAAGGAAGCGGATGGGAAATGACCGGGGGTGGCTCCGGGTTTTATGGAGGAATGACGGGCGAGTAAACCGGCGCGATAAAAGAGAACGGATCGGTCCGACGCATGCGTTGCATACCCCGGACCGGGGGACATGTGTTGACGCCGGTTTTTGACCAAGGGACCCATTGTCGGCGACTATAGGTCAAAAGAGGGCCGGTGGGCCGAAGGCCGACGGTCGCATGAACGAGTAAGAGGCGCGTCCCTCCCGGGAGTCGTGCACGGATGCCAACCGAAGAGCATAATATTGATGGGCTTGGCCCACGTTGTAAAATTAGAAATAATAGTTTAATTTTGGAAAGAGATCCTAGTCGGTTAGGAAATCGGCCCAAAGAGGGTCCGAGTAGGATTCTTTGTGCCGGGTATAAATGTGTACCCGGTGTAACTCTGTAAACTCGATTCACATCCAAATACAACTTTCGGCGCATCGCCAAACCCTAATTTTCTGTCAAGTCTTTACTGTTTTCGCGCGGGGATCTTCGGGGCTCCGGTCGACAATACGTTGGCTTGATAAGGTAATTATGTTGTCTAGTTCTCGGCGTATTGTTCGTAATTAGATGGCTTAATTGCTAGTTATCCGGCGATCGGATCTGTTCTTGATCGTCGTAGTGAGTATCGGCGGGATGAGTCAAGTCGACCTGGTCCGGGCTAGTAGTGGAGGTAGTTTGACTTGTCCTACCTCCCCGTCCCGGCCTTTGCTCGCAACGCCGATTGGCTCGGATCTGGTCGTCCGAGTCACGATAGCCGCTATGAGAATTCTTTTACATCTTGGCCGATTCGATCGTGCGTGATTCGGTTGACGTGTCCTGTGTTTGCCTTTGCGATAGTTGACTTGTCCTAGGCGCATGCAGCCGATTGGCTAGGATGTAGATCCACTTTCATAGTTAAGGCGTTTATGATTGTGCTTGTCCTGAATCGGCCGGGCGTGCTGCGGCCGTTAGACTAGTCCGATCGCGTGCCATCGGTTGACTTGTCCTGTTGGAGCGATCGGTCGATTCGAGATCCGTGTGGTTGTATTTGTCTTATCGATCTTTCGGAGTGTTTAGCCGATTGTTTATCACGTTCATTAGCTGTTTTATGTTCAATTAGTGCCAAATCTGTTAAAGCTGCCTTTGAACTCGAGTTATTAGTATGATTTCATTGATCATCATTATCCATCTAGGTAGATCTAATAACTCATCGTTATAATCGATGGCGAGAATCGGCCGGATGCCCGATCGGCTGATTTATCTGCTCCGATTGATGATTGAACCATCCTTTTGCTATCAAATTAATTACATCCCATTAACAATTACCTTGTTTATATTTTATTCGATAATGCATCCCTGCAAGGTCTTAATGATTTGATTGCTCACCGACGAAATCGGCTGCTAGCCACCGATTGTATGTTATAGCGTCGGCCGATTTCGTATCGTGTGTATCACAGTTCGATTGCCCGACATTTAATACATAAATGGATGGGCCGTGCTGCTCCCCTGTCGATGGCCGAATTTTGTCTATCTTACGCGAGAATCGGCCACGGCTGCACATCGGCCTATCCGGGCCGATGACCCGGAATTTTACACTTTTTATTGTCTTTGTTGGTTTGCAGGAAAACCATCGCGCACGCACCAGCGCACACGAGAATCGGCGAGCTGAGCCGGTCCGTTGGGAGCACAGGGCCTGCGTCGGCTGGGGTTTCGGTGGACTCTCCGGACAACGGTGTGTTGGCGACTTTTGACGTCAACAAGTGCTGGAGCTTAATTCGGTCGAGACAGATTGATGAGGAACCAGGATTGATGCACCATTTTCTTTTACTTCCATTTTTGTTGTATCAATGCTTGAGTTGTCATTTGGGCTTAGTAGAATGACTGGAAAGCTTATATAAATTTTATGTAATTGCATTTTTCACCAATTCGTCATAAGCTATTATGTGACTTTTGATTAGAAGAGCATAACTTCATTTTGATGATGATTCTACTGATGACTATATTGATTAGAGGTTGCATCCCTTAATTCTGATGAATGTATTAACTATAGGTTGCCTCCCTTAATTCTGATTATTGTAGTGCAGATTAAAAGAAGGAAACAAGTAAATTGTTAAAAGGAAGAAGACCACTTCAACTACTCAGCAGGTGACTACCATGACTATACCAATGCTCCTATACAAATGCTCCTATACAAAAGTTGGTTTGTGCATGATTCAATTCGCCATTGCAGTTTGGACACTACCATGAGAAGTGCTTAGTTGAATCTCACAAGAAATAAACAAGATTATCAATCCCTTTTATTCTAGGGTAAGTCAAAGACTTAACTATTCCAGGATCAACCACTCTTGTGTTGTTGTGTTTTAACTTCAAGATGTAGAGTGGAATTCACAAATGAAATAATAAATCTAACCTAAGGCTTCGCCTCACGTGACTGAACAATTTGGATGCTTCTTGAGATGCTTTTAGATAATTTGAATCATTCTCATGACTACATGGGATTGCTATCACATGAAAAATAAGAACAACTCTTCATTAACCTCAGTCTGTGACTTTAATACTCCAGGTCCAGGCCAGGCTCAAATAAACAACTCTGAAACCTGAGCACATGTTTAAACTTAACTAATGGCCTATCCATACTTCACAGGTTTTGTGATTGAAGTAGCATTAGTGCAAGATGCAGAGCAACTGATGGTGTATTCAACTTTTCTTTGATGAGTTCATCAATTAATATTTTATTGTAATTGCTCAAATGATGTGTTCTCTCTGATAACGCGTCGGTAGAGGAGTAAACAATGTGAAGTCTAGGGAAGTAGTCAATTGTATTTTCGGGTGGTCAGCTATAAGGTTGTGTGTGACTGCCGCTTTTTTTGAAAAGCTGAATGTTTGAATTTCCATTTTTGAGCACATATACGCTTAATGGATAAATATGCACAAATATGTTTTTAAGGGAATAATATGCACTAATATGTTGTCGGTGGTTTCATCTTTTGGTTTGGTTGCAGAGAGGAAACACTGGATTAAGAACTAGACAAGTGGTACAAGTAGACCCTGGAGTTGAAACCTGCAGTTCAACTCTGTGAAGTTCAGTTACTTGAATACAGTTATGTGTGTACCTTTGAATGTATTTTCTATGGTTCTTTAACAAAGTAATTAATTGTATATAGGAATAATATTGTTAGTAGCGATGTGAAGAGGCATATAGGTTCTATTTTCTCATGCATATGAGGTAACTTTGAGATTGCTTTGTGGTGTTTTATCAAATGGTGTGTATCAAGAAAGCTTGATGTAAAAGTTATGACCAACTATTAATGATGATTTTTTCAGGCATGTCGTTATGATAGTTTTAATCATCTTTTTCTTTTAACCTATAGCCCAACTGCGTGATCACCTAACTGGTGTTAGGTGCTATTTTATTTTCTCGACCAGTCCAGGCATGGTGTTATGATAGATTAATCATCTTTTTCTTTAACCTATAGCCAAACTGTCTGATGAGCTAACTGGTGTTGGTGTTATTTTATTTTCTCGACCAATCCGTTTTTCATGAATTAGGTTTTCTATTCTATTTTCTCAACCAGCTGGTTCTCATGAGTTTGATTTACTGTTCCGTATTATGAGCTTGCTGTAAAGTACGAAATATCTTTTGCAATGCTTCTTATGCCCCGTTGCAACGCACGGGCATGTAACTTTTTTCAACTAATAAATGAACATCCATAAGTATTTTAGAGTTCAGAAAATTAAATCTCTGAAAGTAAAACAAAGAAAGATAATGTATGATTTATTTTCTTCTGTGCATATGGAGATGCTTGTTAACAGTGGCAGATTCCCTTTTAAGTCAATTAATTAGTGAATTTCCAGAAAGATGACTTAACATTCAAGAAAATAAGTTTATCAAGTTAAACTAAGATAGTAATATGTACTTGTACAGTCATTTGTACAAAAATGTTACTATTGATTGCCTTTATGACCTGTGACCTACTGTTTATGATTAAAGACTAATTCTTTTAGTACACTCGGATATTACCTGATTATATTAAGCGATTTGGGATAAATGTGTCTTTATTGTGAAAGATTAGAGTGCATGTGAATCTAGATTGTTAAACCTGTCATAAGTTGGCCAACTTTTTTACATAGTGTTGACGTCAAAAGTCGCCAACACACCGTTGTCCGGAGAGTCCACCGAAACCCCGGCTGATGCAGGGTCCTGTGCTCCCAACGGACCGGCTCGGCTCGCCGATTCTCGTGTGCGCTGGTGCGTGCCGGATGGTTTTCCTGCAAACCAACAAAGACAATAAAAGGTGTAAAATTCCGGGTCATCGGCCCGAGATAGACCGATGTACTGACCATGGCCGATTCTGGCGTAAGATAGACAAAATCGGCCATCGACGAGGAGCAACACGGCCCATCCATTTATGTATTAAATGCCGAGGCAAGCGAACTGTGATACAAGCGATACGAAATCGGCCGATGCTATAACATGCGATCGGTGGCTAGCAGCCGATTTCGTCGGTGAGCAATCAAATCATTAAGACTTTGCGGGGATGCATTATCGAATAAAATGTAAACAAGGTAATTATTAATGGGATGTAATTAATTTGATAGCAAGAAGATGGTTTAATCATCAATTAGAGCAGATAAATCGGCCGATCAGGCATCCGGCCGATTTTGCCATTGATTATAACAATGAGTTATTAGATCATATCTAGATGTATAATGATGATCAATGAAATCGTACTAATAACTCGGGTCCAAAGCAGTTTTAACTGATTTTAGCTAATTGAACATAAAACAGCTAATGAACGTGATAAGCAATCGGCTAAACACTCCGAAAGAACGAGTAAGACAAATACGACCACACAGATCCCGAATCAGCCGATCGCTCCAACGGGACAAGTCAAGCCGATGGCACACGAGCTGGACCAGGTCTAACGACGCGCACGCACTGGCGATTCGGGACAAGCATGATCATAAACGCCTTAACTATGAAAGTAAATCTACATCCTATCCAATCGGCTGCATGCGCCTAGGACAAGTCAACTATCGCAAAGGCAAACACGGGACACGTCAAGCTGAATCTGCACGATCGAATCGGCTAAGATGTAAAAGAAATCTCATAGCGGCTATTGTGACTCGAACGACCAGACACTGAGCCAATCGGCGTTGTGAGCAAAGGCTGGGACGGGGAGGCGGGACAAGTCAAACTACCTCCACCACGAACCCGGACCAGGTCGACTTGACTCATCCGGCCGATACTCACTACGACGGTTGAAAACAGATCCGGTCGCCGGATAACTAGCAATTAAGCCATCTAATTACGAACAATGCGCGAGAATTAGACGACATAATTACCTTGTCAAGCCAACTTGTTGTCGACCGGAGCCCGAAGATCCCGCGCGAAAACAGGTAAAGACTTGACGAGAAAATTAGGGTTTGGCGATGCGCCGAAGGTTGTATTGGATGTGAATCGAGTTTACGGGTTACATCCGAGTACAAATTTATACCGGCACAAAGAATCCTACTCGGACCCTCTTCGGGCCGATTTCCTAACTGACTAGGATCCTCTTCCAAAATTAAACTATTATTTCTAATTTTACAACGTGGGCCGGGCCCATCAATGTTATGCTCTTACGTTGGCGTTCGCGCACGATTCTCGGGAGGGACGCGCCCTTTACTCGCCCAAGCGGCCGTCGGCCTTACGCCCACCGGCCCTCTTTGACCTATAGTTGTCGACAATGGGTCCCTTGGTCAAAAACCGGCGTCAACACATGTCCCCCGGTCCGGGGTATGCAACGCATGCGTCGGACCGATTTATCGTCTTTTCTTGCGCCGGTTTTCTGCCGTCACCTCTCCATAAAACCCGGGGTCACCCCGGTCATTCCCATCTGTTTCTTCTCCTTAGCTTTCATCTTCCCTTGTTCTAGCGACTTTTGCCTTTTTCGAGCCCTTCCAACTTCCCACCGCGCCGCCGTCGTTTTTCTCTTCAGGTGACCATGAATCCTCGCTTGTTGCTTGCTGCTGCGCCGCTGCACGGCCATGCGTCGTCGCCACCACCAACGCCGTTCGGAGGTAATGTACATTCGAGCACCCCTCTTTTCTACCTTTGCAATCTTTCTTCGCGTTCTTGTTCTTGTTCATTTTCACAATCTATCTTCTTTCAGTTCCGTTTCTTATTTTAGCCCTATTCCTTGTTTTTTAGGAGATCCAGGAACCAAGTCGTCATCCCATCCAACATCCCAACTCACTTCTTTTTGGGCCCCATGGGCGATCCCGACCCCACGGATCTCATCTGTGCCGAAGCGAACCGGGTTCCGTTTCGGCAACAATCTCCTTTATCGGTCGAGTGGGCCAACGGCTTTCGGTCATGGCCGACTCCGGTTGCTTGGATGGCGCGATTGGTATAACCGGGTATCGGCCGTCCATCTGCAAGGTTGGGCCGATATCGGCATTGCCCACGCCATCAAACTCTCTCGGCCGATCACCACAAGAATGAACCGTTCTTGGCGGCGGCTTCTTATCTCACGGTCGGATGCCCTGAAGCCGCTTCATGTTCGGCCACGGCCGGCTACCATGACCCTCCTGGATACGGTCATGTTGGCCGATTTGAATATCACGGCGGAGGCCACCCCGGATGCCATCCGCATTAAGTCCTCCCATCGGATCAACCCTAAGGACACCGGGGGTTGGAAGGTCTACATCCGGACCTACAACAAGGGGCACGGCACGGTCGATCGCCGCGAGCACGTTGCCTTCCTCAACATGTGGCTTGACCACTTCTTCTTACTGTGGGGTCGGCGTGAGCCCCACAAACAATTTTCTGCCGATGGCCGATGTATCGGCCGACAGCCGTGCCCTTCCCATGGGCAAGTATCTTACGGGGTCGGCGTACCTCCTTCTTCACCGAGGTTTCGGTGGAGTTGCGCTCCGTCGATCGGTCAAGAACACTGGGTGGCCCTTGGTGGTTTATCCAAATGTGGTTGTCCCTTCATACCACCAAGGCCATCGATCCGGACCTCGGTGCGCTCACCTTCCCGAGCAACTACGCCGAATCGGCCACGCCCGATTCGGCCGGTGCATTTCTTTCGGGGAAGCGTTATCCATGGCACCGGGGCGGCTGTGTCGGATGACAACCTGGCGTATTGGTTCGCCGCCCTCTACAAGGGCCTCAACAACGAAAGTACGGATTGGTACCCGTACATCGATTTCTTCGAGAAGGGTATGACACTCCTTTTACGATCGACCCAACTTTCCCAACGGCCGACGGGGAGGCGGTCAAGATCTTCACCACTGCCTCCGCCCTGTCTGCTGCCGACGGGACTCATTGCTTGGGAGCAAGGCTTTCTGCTCCTACGAGTTCTACCACCGTCGGTGGCGGCCCGCCAACTCGGCTTTGGCCGGTTGCCCTCGACCTCTTCTATGTGGGGCAAATAAAGGCGCGGGCTAACGTCGACAACGCCATTCGGTGGAATTGGCTCGTCGGCCGCACCGCCGATATCGTCACCGGCGACTTAGCCGGATTTTCCCGGCGCCCGGAGTACCCGCCTTTTTGACCGCTGGTGGGCGAGTGGAACCGGCACCTCCGCAGCCGGAACATCTGCTTCCTTCTTCTCCGGCTTAGTCCTGAGCGAAGCTTTCGCCGAAGTACGTGTAGCCGATTTATTTACGTAAGGCCGATTTTATAAATGAAATCGGCCACTCCAAATGCTCACCCTTGTTTATTCTTTTTCGGTCGGACACGGAGGAGCCGCCGACCCGAGCATCGATGGCCGGCCGATTGCATACTTAATGCCGAGCCCAATTGTTCCAAATATCGGCTTCACCGATCGCACTCCTACCCAAGCTTTTGCGGCGATGAGTCGAGGGCACCAGCTGCCCGCAAGGCCAAGACTAAAACAGCCGCCCTCGGAAAAAGGAAGGCTAATGTGCCGGCTGCGGGGCCGACTCAAGCCCCGAAGCGACACCGCGCGCTGCTAAAGCAGCACTGTGCGCCCATCCGACCCGGACTACTTCGATGAACCATCACCGCTGCGTCGAGTCATTATTGCATGATCGCCGATTCCCTTTTCACTTTACATACTTGTCTAACTATGAGTTCTTTGCAGGAATCGGCGGTTCTTCCTCCTCGGGCCCGGACACCAACGCACGATAGGCCGATCCGCCTATCAACTCCTCCACGGGCCGGACGCCGAGCACTGAAAGGCCGACCCCGTAGCTCCGGAATCGGCGATCGTACCAAGCCGGGCCGATCCAAATCTTACGGAGAGCTCAACTCGTTTGGATCGGCCTGCGTCTCCTGAGGTCGCCGCCGAAGCCGAACAAGGCTGGCCGTGTGTCGCCCACGGCATCTCCCAAAGGCACCGCTGCCGACGAAGAATCGGTCGGCCGGGAGCCGCCCGCGGCTTCTCCTGTAGGCAGCTGCTCGTCGATGAGCTTGCCGATGAGCCCGCCGATGAGCCCGCCGAAGCTGAACAAGCTGGCCATGTACCCGATGCCGCGTCCGAAGATGCCGTCGGTGAAGGGGAATCGGCCGGCCGAGAGCTGATTGGAACACACGAACCGGTAGGTTCAATGGCACGGCCGATAGACGTCCAGCCGCTCCGCATCGACGCTTCGCGAGGTTTGTTTTTACTATCTCCTTTTTATTTTCTTGATTTGCCTCCGATTATTAGCTTCATTTTATTTTTCTTGGTATTTCGGGCGCTTAGCTTCCCTCGTCTGCGCCGATTTTGGTATCTTCCTCTGGTCTTACCACCATGAACGAAATCGCGCGCAGGCTCGAGGCCTCTTCGGTCGGTCGCTTGGTGGCCGACGCTCACCCCATAAGGGCCGGTACTTGGAGGTCCGGACCGAGCTCCGGAGGATGTGCGCGATGCTCGCACCGCGTGGCATACATGGAGTGCGGCAAATGGACTTCATTCGTGCCCGGCAGCGTCCGGCTCGCCACGCGGAGCAGCAGCAAGCTGCGTTACTCGCCGAGAACTCCATCAAGCGCTTCGAGGAGGAGGCCCGGAAGACCCGGGAGATGCAAGAGCAACTCTCAAATCGGCGGGATGAACTGCAAGTAATCAACCGGGAGATTGCCGATTTGAGAGCATCGCCGGCTCTCAAGGAGGAGGCGGCGGCGGCCTTGGAAGCCACTATTGCACGATTGTCGGGCGACGTGACGGCTCAACGAGAGACGACGAGACGAAGCAATTCAAACGGCCGAGAAGATGGTCGCCGCGGCGCACGCCGATGTCGGCCCCATCGAGGATGACCTCGTTGGTCATGGCTAAACTCGACTCCATGCTGTCGCCGCGCACTATCTGCCGTCCAAGACTTCTTGTCCCGTGCTTGAGGCGATCGATTATGCTTAGGTGTAATAGGATTTTGAACAAAATTTGTTGCGAATATTTTTTGCACTAAGGGCGATATACCATAATATCGGCCATCCGAAGGCGATGTTTAAACATCGGCTAATTTATCGATGACTCCCTCTGTTTTACTTTCATATTTTTTGGGCTAAGGGCGATACTCTCGGTATCGGCCGTCTCAAGCGATGTGCATCGACATCGGCGGTAGTCTCTTTTAGGCCGAACACTATGAGTTAATCCAAATACTAGGATAATACTTGCTTCAAATACTTTCCATTAAGTGCTCGGCCGAATTCTTCCCCTTCTAACTCTTTCAAAATATATGCATTACCCGGTGCCGATCGGCTAATCAAATAAGGTCCTTCCCAATTAGGCGACCACTTACCAAACCGATTGTCCTTCACGCCGATCGGCATCCTAAGCTTCCGGACCAAATCGCCCTCTTTAAACTGTTTCTGCACAACCTTCTTATCATAATGGCGGGTGACCCTCGCCTTATTCTGCTCTATCTTTTCCAATGCATCCAGCCGATTTTGTACTACATCTTCTAATTCATCCATCATCAATCCGTGGTACTTGATCGGCCGATAGCTTTTGTTGCAATTCAATCCTTACGGAGCCGATAGCTGTCTCCCATGGCAATACGGCTTCGTGCCCATATACAAGCTGATACGGCGCAACTTGCATGGCCCCATGCCGTGACATACGATAAGCCCACAAAGCGTCCATCAATTTCATGTGCCACTTACGAGGATACTCTCGTATTTTCCGCTTGATTAACTTGATCGGACTCTTATTTGCCGCTTCGACTTGGCCATTGGCTTGGGCATAATACGGCGACGAATTAATCAACTTAATTCCCATCTCATCGAGCAAAAGATTGAAATTCGTCAGACGTGAATACTGATCCTTGATCTGTCGTGATTGTTTCCGGAATCCCAAATCTATAAATGATATGCTCTCTAACAAACGTTATCACGTAAGTCGTCGAAACTTTGCGATAGGGTGCCGCTTCAACCCACTTCGTGAAATAATCTGTAGCTACTAATATGTATTGATGTCCTTTGCTTGATGCTGGATTTATCGGCCGATCATATCCATGGCCCGGCCTACGAACGGCCAAGGTTTGATTCTTTGGATTCATAGGCATGCGAGCGCCCTCCGTATAGGTCCGAATTTACGGCAATCTTGGCAACTTTTATAATATTTAAAACAATCGGCCAACATTGTCGGCCGAGTAATAACCAGCTCGCCTTAGTAGCCACTTCATTTTATGGGCCGATTGATGCGTTCCGCAAATCCCATCATGCACTTCGCTCATTACCACTTTGGCCTCGGTGTCATCAATACACTTGAGAAGCACCCCATCAATTGTCTTGAAAAATAATTGATCATCCAACAGAACATACTTCAAAGCTTTATATCTTATCTTCTTATCGTAGGTTGAGATGGATTGCTCAAAAAATTTCGAATTTCCGTACGCTAATCGGCTTCTTCAATATCGACTATCTCTAAGCCGTTTTCAGCGAGCCGATATCCGGATGCTAAGCTGAGCCAAGTTATTTGCTTCAAAGTTCTGCTCTCTTGGTATATGGCTGACTTTAACACACTTGAACCTTTTCATTAACTTCGGCACTTTCTATGATATTGCAACAATATTTCATCTTTACACTCATACTCATCGGCCAGGTGACTCACAACCAACAAGGAATCGCCGAAAATTTCCACAAAATCAGCCCGGCATCGATGAGTAATTTCAGTCCTTTTAATACTGCCTCATATTCGACTTGGTTGTTGGTGTGCGCCTCTCTGTAATAGAGTATCCACGTATTGCCCCCGAGGCGACACAACAACCAAGCCGATTCCACTTCCCTCCTTGCAAATCGAACCATCAAAGAATACCGTCCATGGCACTCGGTTCAACGTATCCGGCCGAGTGTTCACCGTGTTGCACTATTAAATCAGCTAATACTTGTGCTTTTACTGCTTTGGCCGATTCATAGCCTAAATCAAACTCCGCAATTGCCAACATCCATTTGCCCAACCGGCCTTTGGGGACCGGAGCCGATAGCATATATTTTACGACATCGGCCTGGCAAACGACGAGTACACTCTTCGGCCAACGAGATAATGCCTTAATTTTGTGCATGAAAAATACGGACGGAGACATAACCTTTCCACCTCCGGATACCGTGTTTCTGCGTCAATTAATTTGCGGTCGAGATAAAATATGACCCGCTCTTTTCCCTCCTGTTCTTGAGTCAATCTTGAGTCGATGCACCTATCATCGGCCGATAAATATAACTTAAAGGGTGTGCCCGGCTTTGGCGGAACCATCATCGGTGGGGACACCAAATACTTCTTGATATCTTCTAAAGCCTTTTGATGGATCGGCTCCCACCGAAATTCTTGATTGGCTTTGAGTTTCAACAATGGCGTAAACACATCAAGTCGACCGGACAAGTTTGAGATAAATCGCCTAATAAAATTAATCTTGCCGATCAGGGACTGGAGCTTCGTCTTGTTTGTCGGCGGTTCCAACTTTACGATAGAATCAATACTCTTAGGGCCGACTTCAATTCCCTTTTCATGCACAATAAACCCCAGAAATTGTCCAGTTGAGGCGTCAAACGCACACTTGAGCGGGTTCATCTTCGAGCCGTATTGTCTTGTCCTCTTCAACACTTCTCCGAGATCAGCCACATGACTTCCAACCGACTTTGACTTCACCATGACATCATCAATATAAATTTCAACCAATCGTCAGATCAAATCGTGATATATAAAATTCATGGCTCTACGATATGTGGCACCGAGCATTTTTAGGCCGAAGGTCATGACAACCCACTCATATAGTCCCAACGCTCCAGGGCATCCGAGCAGCTGTCTTCGATATATCTTCTTCGGCCATAAAAATCTGATTGTACCCAGCATTTCCATCCATAAAGCTCAAAATTTTGTTGCCGGCAGCTGCATCAACTAACAAATCGGCGTTTGGCATTGGGTACTCATCTTTCGGAGTTGCCTTATTCAAATTTCTAAGTCAATGCAAACCGCATCTTTCCATTCTTCTTTTCCACCGGCACAATACTGGAAACCCACTCCGCATATCGGCATGGCCTAATGAAGCCGGCCTCATATAATCGATAATCTCTTCTTTGACGGCTTCATAATACCTAGGGTCAATTTTCAGAGCCCCACTGCTATATGGCCGATATCCAGGGCTTGGTGGGCAACCGATGTTCAACAATCGATCGGGTGAGTCCGGGCATCTCGCTATAATCCCAAGCAAAACAATCTTTATATTCTTTCAACAAGGCCACGAATTCATCTCTCACTTCTTTACACAATTTCTTGCTAATATATGTCGGCGAGGCTTGTCTCCATCCCCTATATCTACTTCTTCTAACTCGTCGGCCGACACAAAACCGTGGCCTAATTTTCCGTCTTCGGTTCGTTAATCGGCCGACTCATCATATCCTCGGTGCGTGTATCGATCGGCCGATTGTCGAGTCAATTCTCCCGTGGGGCCCATCGGAGCGGCCGGGAGTACCGACCCCGGTTACAATAACTCCGTCGTCGGTGATGTTTATGGCCTCCGCATCCCAATACGTGCCCGATAAACAAGGCGAGGCTCTCTAGGCCGAAGCAAACTCGAAATCGGCGGTTGCAATGGTTACTGAACTTATCGGCCCGTACGATTTCGACCTTGTTGCCGACCCATTGAATCAAACATTGGTGCATGGTTGATGGGATGCAACGAGTTGGCATGAATCCGAGTGTCTCCCCAACAAAGTTGTGTATGCACCTTTCCCGTCGATGATGAAAAAAGTGGTGGGTATGGTTTTGCTGCCCACGGTGATCTCCATTATTGCGGCCCCACGCACATCTTGACTTCTGCCGCTGTAATCCTTGAGCGTCGGATTAGCCCCCATCATTTCTTCGGCGTCTTCCCGAGCTTGCGGTATGTAGTAATCGGCATGACATTGACCGCTGCTCCTCCAGTCGACCAACATTTTCCTCATTGGTGACCCATTGACGTAGCCGCTAATGTATAATGCCTTGAGATGCAAATGATCGAGTTGAGTGGCTTATCAAATACCGCCGATTCCGGCGTCCACGAGAATCTCCGAAGTCTCCCCAAGCTGGTTCTTCTTCGGTCGAATTTTCATCGGCCGATCCAGACAATCCCGGGCATCATGGATATCATATTCACCGCGGCTTCGACCGGACCACTTGAGACTGCACTTTCGGCCTCCATTCCTTCTTGGGCTTGGACTCATCATCTTGGTCATCTCTCGTAATGCCGTCCACCCTTGATTTCCCGACAACGCATTCTTTGAAGCCTCCTCTTTTGGGTTTCTTCGAGCAAACCAGCAGGGCACCTACTTGTCCTTCGTTCTCGGTTTGATCACCTCTCGAATCTTCATGGTATTGGTAATCAAACTCTTCTTCATCATTGATTGGCCCCGATCGATCGTGAACGGAGGTTCTCTTTGGCACTACGTTTCTTCGTTCATCATATCCGTGATCATAGCCGATTGCTCTTACGGGGGCCGATTGTTGAGATTCATAGTTGCGACCAATCGGCAGTCCCTGGTAACTTGACGACCCGACATCACGATACTCTTCCCGGCTAGTGCACTCTGGACAATTCTCGATAGATGGAAGCTTCATGTTTCGGTCCCAGCGATCTTGAAAGAAAGGACAATCCCGGTGTGGGTCAAAATCTTCTCGGCGAGACCATGCTTGGCACTGTACTGCGACTTTGACCGATAGATTCCTGTTCACGTGCCGCTTGATCTCTTTCTTCCCTCTCCCTCTTCCTCTCATATCGGCGTATGAAACCAGCTGATCCACCGCCGATGGTATTGATGTACATCGTATTAGCCGGGAAAGGGTGCCCATCAACTTTCATCTTCTTCTTTACATCAGCTGCTCGCAATACCCCATTGTCAATCGCCTTACGGATCTCATCTCTCATAGCATAACAATCAACGGTGTTATGATGTGAATTTCCATGCCACTTGCACCACTTAGCCATTTTCTTCAACTCCTCCGGCGTAGGAATTTTGTGATGAGGTGAAAGCTGGATTTTCTTTTCCGCAGCGGTGATCAAATATCTCGTCGGCCTTAGATAAATGAAAATCATATTTCTTCTCCTTAGGATTGACATGCGGAGAAAATATCGGCCGTTTGTTATTAGTCCACTCAACTGCATTAATTCCCCCTTCATCTTCCTCACTTGTCGAAATCAGCATAAGTCACACGATACCGCCGATTCCTGGTGAGTGGAGATTCTCTTCTGGCCGAGCGCCTGCGGGTCAGGCTGGGCCAGCCCATCAAACTCATGTGGGGTAAATTTTTCTTTAATGTTGGAAAATAGCCCCGCATAAGCGATTTCGGCCAATTGTTGCTCTGTCGAGGTTCAGATTATAGCATCGTCCCCTCGAGGTCCTGAACCTTTGTATATAATCAGCCACCGATTCCCCGGTTTTCTGTTTCATTGCCATTAAATCGGACAAACTAAGCTCGGTAATGCCCGTGAAGAAGTACGAGTGAAACCTTTTCTCCGGATCGGCCCAACTACGAATAGAACCAGGTGACAGCGAAGCAAACCATGAAAAGGCCGATCCGGACAATGACAGTGGGAATAGCCGAACCCGCAAAGCATCCTGAGTAGACGCCTCACCAAGTTGTGCGTCATACCGACTGATGTGCTCCATAGTTGATGTGTTATCTTGCCCGAGAAAACTTGGAAAACTCAGGAATTTTATACTTATTGGGTAAAGCCACGGAATCCATCCGGTCGGGGTAAGGTCGCCGATACAATGCACTTTTCTCCTTAGGCTTCAAATCGAGCCGATCTTTCATCATATCGGCGATCTTAGCCATGAGGCTATTTATATCATTGGGTTCAACGAGCCGCCGATCCGGTCCCCGTCATATAAGTCTGTGTTGGGCTGCCCCCGATCGGGTGTATCAAGCGGCCGTTTCCAGAAATCCCAGTACCGATGGCAGGAACGATGTACTGCGGAGCGATTCCATAATTCATGG
The DNA here is from genome assembly GCA_031894775.1 of Chloris gayana. Classification (NCBI taxonomy): domain Eukaryota; kingdom Viridiplantae; phylum Streptophyta; class Magnoliopsida; order Poales; family Poaceae; genus Chloris; species Chloris gayana. Next base: position 272,071 of record JAUNZO010002356.1, read on the forward strand.
CCGATTGGATCGGCCGTCCAGATCATGAATCCCTGTCCCCCGGCCGATGCGGTTGGTTGTGGAATACCGAGATATCGGCCGTACTATAGTGGGTGAGTTCTCAATTCTACTCGGGCCGGTATTTGGTACGTAGAAGAAATTAAGCTGCTTGTGCCATCTGCGGGACCGCTGCCACATTGGTCGCTGCCCCTAATTCGGAAGTCGAGTTGTTGTGCATCCTGTTTGTCGCCCTCCTCCGTTACCGACTTCTTGGGGCCACTTGTCATCCTCTTTGCACTGGTCGGGTCGTACTTGGTACTTGCATTTGCATTGTCCTTGTCGGGCCATAGGTGAGGTGGCATGCCGTACGAGGGCTGAAATCCTGCTGGCGGTGTGGTATTACGGAGGCCAACTCCATGAATTGGTCATACAAGAGTGCCAAAAGGCTGAGTGTACGCAGGTCCGAGAATATCCTTCGATGAACGATCTGCCATCAAGCTGTGTCCTTGATCAAATTTCCGATGGTGTTGGTCAACACGCACGATTGATTGATTAGGGCTCGATGAACGGACGAGTTGACCATATCACCGAGTTGGTTGGCATCCGTGATCTCTGGGCCTTGATTTGGTCTAGTTCTTCCGGATGCGAGAATCGAGGGATGTCTCCTTTTGTGGCCACTCGCCACGTGTCACTTTCGGGGCTTGAAAGTACTTTTTCATTGCTTCGGCCAGGTATTCTTGGTACTGCAGCTTTTGTTCTGTCGTCATCTTCCCCCGAGGCCGAAACCTCGTTGTCATCAGAAACTTCTCCATGCCCTTTGCCATCCGTCCTAAGAGGAGCCGGAACAAAAATCGGTCGATTTTCAGCATCGACCATTGGTGTTCCGTCCTCCCGACAGCCTGCATGTACGACATATTGATCTTGGTTGCTTCAGTCCCACTGGGCGTGCCAAAAAGTGTGTTGACGTCAAAAGTCGCCAACACACCGTTGTCCGGAGAGTCCACCGAAACCCCGGCCGATGCGAGGTCCTGTGCTCCCAACGGACCGGCTCGGCTCGCCGATTCTCGTGTGCTGCTGGTGCGTGCCGGATGGTTTTTCTACAAACCAACAAAGACAATAAAAGGTGTAAAATTCCGGGTCATCGGCCCGGATAGACCGATGTACTGACCATGGCCGATTCTGGCGTAAGATAGACAAAATCGGCCATCGACGAGGAAGCAGCACGGCCCATCCATTTATGTATTAAATGCCAGGCAAGCGAACTGTGATACAAGCGATACGAAATCGGCCGATGCTATAACATGCGATCGGTGGCTAGCGGCCGATTTCGTCGGTGAGCAATCAAATCATTAAGACTTTGCGGGGATGCATTATCGAATAAAATGTAAACAAGGTAATTATTAATGGGATGTAATTAATTTGATAGCAAGAAGATGGTTTAATCATCAATTAGAGCAGATAAATCGGCCGATCAGGCATCCGGCCGATTTTGCCATTGATTATAACAATGAGTTATTAGATCATATCTAGATGTATAATGATGATCAATGAAATCGTACTAATAACTCGGGTCCAAAAGCAGTTTTAACAGATTTTAGCTAATTGAACATAAAACAGCTAATGAACGTGATAAGCAATCGGCTAAACACTCAGAAAGAACGAGTAAGACAAATACAACCACACGAGATCCCGAATCAGCCGATCGCTCCAACGGGACAAGTCAGCGATGGCACACGACTAGACCGAGGTCTAACGGCCGCGCACGCTCGGCCGATTCAGGACAAGCATGATCATAAACGCCTTAACTATGAAAGTAAATCTACATCCTATCCAATCGGCTGCATGCGCCTAGGACAAGTCAACTATCGCAAAGGCAAACACGGGACACGTCAACTGAATCTGCACGGTCGAATCGGCTAAGATGTAAAAGAAATCTCATAGCGGCTATCGTGACTCGAACGACCGGACCTGAGCCAATCGGCGTTGTGAGCAAAGGCTGGGACGGGGAGGCGAGGACAAGTCAAACTACCTCCACCACGAACCCGGACCGGGTCGACTTGACTCATCCGGCCGATACTCACTACGACGGTTGAAAACAGATCCGGTCGCCGGATAACTAGCAATTAAGCCATCTAATTACGAACAATGCGCCGAGAATTAGACGACATAATTACCTTGTCAAGCCAACTTGTTGTCGACCGGAGCCCCGAAGATGCCGCGCGAAACGAGTAAAGACTTGACGAGAAAATTAGGGTTTGGCGATGCGCCGAAGGTTGTATTGGATGTGAATCGAGTTTACGGAGTTACATCCGAGTACAAATTTATACCCGGCACAAAGAATCCTACTCGGACCCTCTTCGGGCCGATTTCCTAACCGACTAGGATCCTCTTCCAAAATTAAACTATTATTTCTAATTTTACAACGTGGGCCGGGCCCATCAATGTTATGCTCTTCGTTGGCGTTCGCGCACGATTCTCGGGAGGGACGCGCCCTTTACTCGCCCAAGCGGCCGTCGGCCTTCCGCCCACCGGCCCTCTTTGACCTATAGTTGTCGACAATGGGTCCCTTGGTCAAAAACCGGCGTCAACACATAGCAATTCTAACAGATTCTTTTCTCTGTCAGTTTTAACCTATCAATTTGTCTATATCAAACTGGTTCGGAAGTGCTGTTAACTTGTTGCTCTGAACTCAGAATTTTTCTTTGATAAAATCATACCGCAAATAACACAATTTGTTTTTGCACCAGATGGGAAGGATCGGACAAGAGGTACGAAAGTGTGCATGGTGTCGAGTCTTAAACTCGGCACTAGTACTACCCGGTCCCTCACGAGCGTGGAATTCGATGGTGCAACACACAGTAACACACAGGAACACGCGATTTTAGACAGGTTCGGGCCCCTCGGATCGAGAGTAATACCCTACGTCCTGTATGTTATGTACTGCCTTTAGCGATTTGCTAATTGCAAGATCTCGAGTGTAGGAACTTGTCCTAACTTCTAGGAACTTGTCAGAACTTATCGGAACCTATCCCTCTAGGGTCCCCTGCACCCGCCTTATATGTCCGGGGAGGCAAGGTTACATGTAGAATCCTAGTTGGATACAATATCTACATACTTAGAAACTATCTCTAAGCTTCCTTATCAATTCGGAGTCCTACTCGGTCGGTCTTGTACTTTCCTTAAGCATTAATCCAGTCTTGTTGTCCACCTCTGTTTCCATACCGGTCTTACGGAACCTTCTGAAATCCTATACCGGTCGGATACCACTCTGTGGGCCCACCCCACCGGTCTTGTGTCTTCCATACGCCACCATGTCCTTGATAAATCATTCTTCCGATCAATGTATACCCGTAAGGTAAGTCTACGACACATGGTTTCTTAAGTATGATGTAGTTCCATCAGTAGGCTGATATTGATTATGAGATGTCACTTGCTTCCAGTAGGCAACATTGATCCTGAAATTTGATCATATGGAGTAGGATTAATTACTCAGAAGGCAGCAACGCCGATCAATCTTGTTTTCATTTTGTTTCATTTTTATTCCTGGGGGATCTAAGCTGACATGTTTGCATTTTAGATCAACTTGCTACTTATGCGACTGAATATTGCCACATTGGATAGATGATACATTTTCTTTGGAAAAGCAATTAATGCATATATCTTTTTTCAGTTATTGTGAATAAGTTGATTCAAAAATATAAACCTGTGAAAGATCAGTTCTTTGTATTTAAAAAATGAACAATAAACAAATGGGAAAATGAGGTCTTAACTTGCTTCCTATGAATCTGAAGAAACTCCAGGTTATATGAAGGAGACAAAGAAATAAGCCGGTAGAAAAAACAAGTAGACCATATCATCACTTAGATAAGTTGGTGATCTATGTGTACTATTGACCTATTCATTGTTGATAACACGATTCCTGTACTACTATTAACTGTGCTTAAATTATTTCCCATTGGTCGTATATAACTGTTTTACTAGACTCTTAGGTATGGTCTCAAACTCTCGGTGCATAGTGATACTCAGGATAGAAACTTGACAACTCTATAACTCTCGGTGTTCATTGTGAGACTTTAAGAGCATTTCTTTTATCCTATCAGGGTTAGTGTCAACATTTGGTTACTGCTGCCACTCTCATGTCCTTAATATTTTCGTCATTAGTAAGTTATATTCTGTAGTTAAAATGCTGCGCAAGACTCTGGTAACAAAATAAGTTGTTTCATAGCGGAAGATTGTGATGCTTGAAGCAATATGACCTGCATACCTACCCTGTAGCAACCCAAGACATGTTGTTGCAGTTTTTTTTTGGGGGGAGAAATTTGGAGGTGAATATGTAGACTATCAATCTTTTGAGGAGTGGAGACACTATATCAGTCAAATTGTGGACATGTTACTCCCCCTCCCTACCAAATGCAAACCATGGAGTTAAGTATCATTAGAAGTAGATGAAGGTGCAGCAAAGAGAATGCAACTCACTGCTTGTGAGACAACTGTGCGAGTTTGGCGTTGAAGCATTTGGTGTAAAGACCCAGAGTGTTTGCCGTTGAAGTGTTAGACAGTGATAATCTAATGATTATGTATATTTGGAATGACATCTTGTCTGGTGAAATGTTGTACTACACGTTCTTATAAATATATCCAAGAATCTCTTTGATCTTTCGAAAAATATAGTTTTGACATGGTGCTTTTTTTGCAAGGGATAGTTTTAACATGGTGCTAATCAAGATGATTGCACTCCCATTGCAACGTACGGGCATATAACTAGTTAGATATGAAAAATTTTTGTATACTTCCTGCGATTTTCACAAACAGATCTTAAGAATGAGGTGCACCGATTAGGTGCCCAATTGATCTTAAGAATGAGGTGCACCGATTAGGTGCACCCAATTGGGTATAGCTTCCGACTCTTGAATCATTTGAACTCCTTTCAAATAATGCAAGAGTCCACTCGGATGATTCTTCATTATGTCCTTCAATATTCAATCTCTTCAGATCGCTTCTTTCAATTTCTATTATTTCCTTCTTCCCGTGATTTCTACGAGACCGCTCTTGAACACGGTGCACCTAATTAGGTATAGCCCCCGACTCTTGAATCATTTGAACTCCTTTCAAATAATGCAAGAGTATTTCTTGTGAAAGATTAGAGTGCATGTGAATCTAGATTGTTAAACCTGTCATAAGTTGGCCAACTTTTTTACATAGCAATTCTAACATATTCTTTTCTCGATCAGTTTTAACCTATCAATTTGTCTATATCAAACTGGTTCAGAAGTGCTGTTAACTTGTTGCTCCGAACTCAGAATTTTTCTTTGATAAAATCATACCGCAAATAATACAATTTGTTTTTGCACCAGATAGGAAGGATCGGACAAGAGGTACGAAAGTGTGCATGGTGTCGAGTCTTAAACTCGGCACTAGTACTACCCGGTCCCTCACGAGCGTGGAATTCGATGGTGCAACACACGGAACACACAGGAACACGCGATTTTAGACAGGTTCGGGCCCCTCGGATCGAGAGTAATACCCTACGTCCTGTATATTATGTATTGCCTTTAGCGATTTGCTAATTGCAAGATCTCGGAGTGTAGGAACTTGTCCTAACTTCTAGGTACTTGTCGAACTTATCGAAGCTATCCCTCAAGGGGTCCCCGCCCCCGCCTTATATGTCCGGGGAGGCAAGGTTACATGTAGAATCCTAGTTGGATACAATATCTACATACTTAGAAACTATCTCTAAGCTTCCTTATCAATTCGGAGTCCTACTCGGTCGGTCTTGTACTTTCCTTAAGCATTAATCTAGTCTTGTTGTCCGCCTCTGTTTCTATACCGGTCTTACGGAACCTTCTGAAATCCTATACCGGTCGGATACCACTCGTGGGCCCGCCCTACCGGTCTTATGTCTTCCATACGCCACCATGTCCTTGATAAATCATTCTTCCGATTAATGTGTACCCGTAAGGTAAGTCTACGACAGCAGCCCCCGAGTAATTTTTGATTTGACATTGAATAAGACCGACCGGTCTTCGCATGTTGGTCTCGATTCCAATGTTAAATTAAAAAGAACTCAAATCTTCTGCAATACTTCTTCTTTCTTCAAGACGCTTCAAAAAGCCAAAAAATTGGTGTTTTATCCTCCATATCACCTAATTAGGTGTGCAAAGACAAAACTATTTTCCTTCTAGTGCGCCGGTTAGGTGCACCCAATTGGGTATAGCCCCCGACTCTTGGATCATTTGAACTCCTTTCAAATAATGCAAGAGTCCAATAGTTGATTCTTCATTATTTCCTTCAATATGAAATTTCTACAGACCGCTCCTTTCAATTTCCATTATTTTCCACTTCCCGAGATCTCTACGGACCGCTCTTGAACACGATGCACCGGTCGGGTGCACATAATTAGGTATAGCCCCCGACTCTTGTATTATTTGAGGATCACAAATAATGCAAGAGTCTTTCTTGAGAGACTATGCTTTATTATTTTCTATCAAATCACATTCCTCTTAGCATAAATTTTCTGCCAAGAACATATTTTTCAGACCGGTCATACCGGTCCGAATTTCATATCTCCTGGATATTTACATCGGTTTCACATAACAGACCGCCTAAATCAGCCTCGAACTCATAATCCGCTTAGTGAAATTTCACTAAGAACCAAAATTCTGGTTGATCGGACCAGTTTCCCAATTATCTTACATCGACTCGAGTCTCCAAGGCCTATAATCAGCCAAATGATTAACACCCAGGGCCTAAGGCATCCAATTTCACAATACTTAGTTAGGCAAGACCTAATTGTCTTCGATCTAACCAATCTCATTGTTCAATTTCCTCAAACAATCCAATTTGATATTCCAATGTTATCGTGATCGGGCACTTCATACCTCGGACCGCTCAAACATTTGCAAAACAGCCCACGTGATTATTCAAATCACGTAGACCATTCCTATGTAGCTCTTAACATCTTCCGCCAAGAACATACTTTTCGGACCGGTCCGGACCGTGTCAAATCTCATACTCATGGTAATTCGCATCGGTAATCGATACTGCGACCGCTCAAATTGGTCATAACTTATATTCCGCTTATCGAATAGCGCTCAAATCCAAATTCTGACTGATCAAATCAGTCGCCAAAATTCACACAATAAACTCGAATTTTTCACACCCATTATCAGCCGAATGATTAACACCCGGGGCCTAAGGTTAACCAATCGATCAGACAGCAGCCTTCAACCCGATCGGTTTGTTGTATAAATCACTCCGAAATCATATATTCTGGGCTAAAGATGCTTAACGGGCTAAGCGTCAAACACTCGGACCGGTCATCACAATTGGCAAAAGAGCCCCGTGATTATGCAAATCACGTGGACTTCTCCTCTGTCGCCGCACCCAAGACCGGAAGCATCGGTACATCAAGCGGAGCCGAGACCTAATTCGTAGTCCATTATATCTGTAAAAACAATTTAAGAAGTATATAAATTTGCTCATATGTAAATAATTACTGTAATGTTTTATTTACTGCAAATCTCAAATTATTTCCATATTCTTGATCGGTATTTATATGTTTTCCTTACTTCAATATATAATATTTTCTCCTTTCGCACAAACTGCAGTGGTCCAGATTAATCATTATATGCCTAATGTAATTTCAACTTTAATAACCGATCACTCCAATTTTGAGAAAACTTAAATTTTACCATCCTGATTCAACCAATCAAGTCTATAACCAAGCAACAATGGTTAATTCAACATGAGACCAACTATGACATGACCATTGGCTCTAATCAGCATTGGGTATAGCACATAGCGGCGGTCTACTTAACAAAATCATGCCGTATAGAAAAAATGATCGGTCTTAGAACTCGGGATCACAAATTATTAACTCGACCGCTCTCAAATAGCAGCCCATAACTTGGTAAATTAATTCAAAATTAAGATTCCAAGATAAATAAAACCATACATATAGGCAAAGATTGACATATTTCATATTATCAAAAAGCTATCATGAAGATCGCATTATATAAGTTTAAACACAAAAACTTAAGTGTGAAGCGACTTAGCTGGTTTATTGGGCGTAGCCCTCGAGTCCGGGCCGAAGATGATGTATCCAGTCGATGAGTAGTTTGACGATCGCGCTCAGCTCAAGTCAACATCTTCGTGCAGCAGCAACGCTTAAAATCGAAAAGGACGTCCGATGTAGATGGTTGAAGGCGATATAATCAGTCAAAACCGAAGATCAGCAGCCGTGCTAATGCTCAAGATCGCTTCCGAGCAGCAGCGGCGCTCTAAATTGAAGCCGACGACCGATGAAAGCTGCTAAAGACGACGCGATCGGTCGAAACCGAAGACTAGCAGCGGCGCTAATGCTCAAGACCGCGCTCGAGCAGCAGCGGCGCTCAAAGTTAAAGCCGACGACCGATGAAAGCAGTTGAAGACGGCGCGATCGGTCGAAACGAAGATTGGCAGCCGCGCTAATGCTCGAGACCGTGTCCGAGCAGCAGCGGCACTCCTAGTTGAAGTAGACGACCGATGAAATCTGTTGAAATTATCGTCGTGGCGTCGGTCATCGCTCGGCGGCATCGATCTTCGTCGTCACAAGACGGCGATCACTGCACCGGTCACCGCTCGTCGTTGCAGTAGCGGTCGTCATCCTGCACCGGTCATCGCTCCACGACACCAGTTGTCGTTATGCGGAGGCAGCGGTCGTCGTCCTGTGACACCGCTCGTCGTCGTCGTCGCGGCGGCGATGGTCGCTCTGCGACACTCGCTCGTCATCGTCGTCGCGGCAATGATTGTCGTCCTGCACCGGTCATCGCTCCGCGACACCGGTCGTTGACATCATCGTCGCGGTGGCGATCGTCATCCGGTGACACCGCTCGTCATCGTCGTCGCGGCGACGATCGTTGTCCTGCACCAGTCATCGCTCCGCGACACCTGTCATAAGTTGGCCAACTTTTTTACATAGCAATTCTAACAGATTCTTTTCTCTCGTCGGTTTTAACCTATCGGTTTCTCTATATCAAACTGGTTCGAAGTGCTGTTAACTTGTTGCTCTCAACTCAGAATTTTTCTTTGATAAAATCATACCGCAAATAACACAATTTGTTTTTGCACCGGATAGGAAGGATCGGACAAGAGGTACGAAAGTGTGCATGGTGTCGAGTCTTAAACTCGGCACTAGTACTACCCGGTCCCTCACGAGCGTGGAATTCGATGGTGCAACACACGAACACACAGGAACACGCGATTTTAGACGAGTTCGAGGCCCCTCGGATCGAGAGTAATACCCTACGTCCCGTATGTTATGTACTGCCTTTAGCGATTTGCTAATTGCAAGATCTCGGAGTGTAGGAACTTGTCCTAACTTCTAGGAACTTGTTAGAACTTATCGGAACCTATCCCTCTAGGGGTCCCCGCCCCCGCCTTATATGTCCTGGGAGGCAAGGTTACATGTAGAATCCTAGTTGGATACAATATCTACATACTTAGAAACTATCTCTAAGCTTCCTTATCAATTCGTAGTCCTACTCGGTCGGTCTTGTACTTTCCTTAAGCATTAATCCAGTCTTGTTGTCCGCCTCTGTTTCCATACCGGTCTTACGGAACCTTCGAAATCCTATACCGGTCGGAAACAACTCGTGGACCCGCCCCACCGGTCTTATGTCTTCCATATGCCACCATGTCCTTGATAAATCATTCTTCCGATCAATGTATACTCGTAAGGTAAGTCTACGACACATGGTTTCTTAAGTATCATGTAGTTGCATCGGTAGGCTGATATTGATTATGAGATGTCAGTTGCTTCCAGTAGGCAACATTGATCCTGAAATTTGATCATATGGAGTAGGATTAATTACTCGGAAGGCAGCAACGCCGATCAATCTTGTTTTCATTTTGTTTCATTTTTCTTGCTGGGGGATCTAAGCTGACATGTTTGCATTTTAGATCAACTTGCTACTTATGCGACTGAATATTGCCACATTGTATAGATGATAGCATTTTCTTTGGAAAAGCAATTAATGCATATATCTTTTTTCAGTTATTGTGAATAAGTTGATTCAAAAATATAAACCCGTGAAAGATCAGTTCTTTGTATTTAGAAAATGAACAATAAACAAATGGGAAAATGAGGTCTTAACTTGCTTCCTATGAATCTGAAGAAACTCCAGGATGGGCAAGAAGAAATCTGCCGCCAATCCTTCCTCCTCATCAAGCATTCCTCGCGATCAACTTCCCTATGACGCCCAAGAATTGGGCGACAGCGAAATCACCAAATCAGCTCTCAATGAGATGGTTCTGGATGGGATTCTTCCGCCTCAACCCATCCTCAACTAGATCGCCCTCACTCCCGGTCAAGTTCCATGAGGCATAGATGACTCACAGACAACTGGTACTAAAATCTTTTTTCCTTCGTGGTCTCGATCTCCCTTGTTGTTCTTTCTTCGGAGGCTTGCTCTTCTTTTACGGATGGGAATTAGTGAACTTGAACCCGAATTCCATCCTCCAAATAGCCTTGTTTATCCATCTTTGTGAGGCTTTCCTAGGAATCTGCCCTCACTTCAAATTATTTCAAGTATCTATTGCAAATCTGCTCGCTCCCCTCCTCAACCAACCGTTCTGCAGGTGATAATCCCCAACCCGCTCTTCCCCCTTATAGAGCCAAGGTAGCTAAAGAACTCCCCTTCTAGAACTCGAAAGACAATAGGGAACAGGGAAGATCTCAAACAAGATGAAGAAGTGATTGCCCCGCTAGCCAGACATTAAATATCTCGAAGGAAGTCAAGGTCGTCACAGCCGAGACTGTTCTTTGGAGTTTCATTGTCCGGGGGTTCAACCACTCAAGAGGCAAGCCTCCCCAGGATGGTCCTTCAATGAAAACAACGCCAATCCAACCGACGTAACATCCCTTCTCGATCTGGAGCACTTGAACAAACGACTGAAGAAAATGCTCCGGACCGGGTTTGATGAGGCAGTGTGCCAAAGGGTAGGCTTGGCGTTGAGAACATCGAATCCTCGTGATTCCGTAAGCATTCCTTTACTTCTCGAATACCGGTATTTGGACATCACCGTTTCATTACTCGTTGTGTTTTTGTTGAATGCAGAAGATGGATAACTTCGAAGTCATCCCCCTATTCCTGCAAATGATTCATGGGGAGAAGACTACGAAGCAAACACCACTCTCGTTTCTGCACGGATCGGTCCGCCACCCCCCATTCTTATTCAAGGGAGTTCGGACCGGGCTATTCTTCCTCGGACCGGGCCAGCTCCAAAGATATCAAGGTGTGGGAAGGCTGTCCAAGCCCCTAGTACAAGAAGACGCATATATGCGCTAAGCATTGGCAAGTCTGCGGAATCCTCGCTTCCGCACCAGGAGATACCCGTACGGAAGCGCGTAAGCTTGAAGATCGGTGCAAGGAGCAAGAAGCCGTCGAAAGAGACCGCCAAGCTGCTCTGCCGCATTTGAGGCAGCCGCCACCGGGGGATATCAGTTAACAAATTCTCTTGCCAATGTTCCCAAAAGGTCTCGGTATGCTGTCCATACCGGTACTTCAAGTGACGCTGCAGGAGGGGCCATCTCCGCCCCTCAAGTCCCGCCATCAACAAAAAGGAGCATGGAGGGTTCAAGCGGGGATGCTCGGGGCCCCCTCGCTAAGAAAAGCAAAACCTCCTTCGGCTTCAAGAAAGCGACCTCGTAAGTTTCCCCGACCCGATCCGCTTTGATGTTCTCATGATTTTAAAATCATTACTGCATTATTTCTGTTTGTCAATCCCTTTCTTTTCCTGCAGGATCCCTTCTAATCTTCAAGCCGCATTGCAAGCTTTTTGAGAAATAAGCCCACTACTCCCTCTACTAACCCTACAACGGTTAGCAGCACAACAACAACCCCGACTTCAACCGTAAACATCTCTCGAAGCCAAGAGTGCAGCAATCACAAAGGAACCCCCGCTGCCTCAACCGAAGAACAAACCACCAAGGTTGTCGAAGAGCGGGTTGCCACCGAAGCTAATGTCGGTGGCGCGATCACAAGTGACTTCCGCCTCAGAGCTACCTTATTCAAGACCGCTCCGGAGCTCCCACTAGGGCCGGTCTCGGATCGAAGAAATACCCCGCCGAGCAAGAACTACTTGTAAGGCTCCAAATGCACCAAGGCTTCCCAAGATGGTGGGTGGCGACGTGGAGATTGATAGCTCGAGCGGAGCCGGGAAGTTCCCGGCAACCGCCCGATGGGACTCCCTTCAAGAAGAAGAGGCCTTGAAGAACTTTTCTCGAATCCGGCCAGGTATATTTTTACTCCTTTCCCAATCTTTTTCTTGCTTTTTGTTTATCATATTTCGATGTTCCCTTAAATTCATCTTCTCTCCAGGTTCCTTTGAAGAATTCTGAAGCTAAGAGCACCATTATTGCTCGACTTAAAGAAAAACTGCACCAGACGCAAGAGCAACTAATTGAGCTCGGATCTCGGACCACTAGTCCGAAATCCAAGGAAGAGGATTTGCGGCAGAGAGAGGCAAATCTCATGAACACCCATTGCGTGATGGAAGACCGCCGGTAGGAGAGCATCAAACTCCGAAAAGAAATCCAGAGTAAGCCTAGACTTTAACTTTAATTTCCTTGCTCGTCTTGTGATCCTTCTAACCGGTCTGTCTATCTCAGCTCTTGAAGATCTTGTGGCCACCCATAAAAAAGCTGAAGAAGTTCTTTCCGAGAAAGCGGCTACTCAAGAAATAACTCTTCAAGAGGGCTCCCAGATTGAAGAGAAGCAAGCTGCTCGTATCGGGGAATTGGAGGGCGAGCTTACCGCCGGAGATAATATTCGCGCGCAGACCCTCCGATCTAATAAGATGCTTGAAAATGACAATAAGATGCTTGAAAGTGACAATGCTCACCCGAAGACCGAGCTTGCGAAGCTCTAGAAGCTGCCAAGTCCACGCAGATGGAAAAGGAAAACTCGAGGACTGCGCACGAGTCCGCCAGCTTGCGCTTAAGGCGAAAGAAAGCGAAAGCGAAATCCAACGCCTATCGAAGAGCGAAGCCAAGCTGAAAGCTTCGAATGTCAACATCAAAGGCAGATTCGAGCATTGGACATCGGACATAAGCGTGAGTCTCTTCTTCCAAGTTTGTTTAGAAAACATTCTTTAATACCGGTCTACACTTCTGATTTTTCTTTTACTTCTTTTTCTTTGGAGCTTGCGGCGAGCGATACGAGGACGCTCGAGTATCTAAATAGGGTCAGCCCATCAATCAAGAGGATAAGGACCTAGAAAGTGCAATTTGGGACGTTCCCCGAAGAATCAAGGAGCACTCCAAGATGATCACCTGTGCGGGAGGAGGGCATATCGCCACTATAATCTAGTCTTGGACTCCGGTGGAAGACTCGTGATTTCAACTTTATCGGAGCGGGTGCCCATCTAGAAACAACTTAACACCGGTTCAATGAGTTAAGGAATTCACTCATTGGCACCGTCACCGAACTAGTTGAAGATATTCCTCTGGACTTGACCGACGTCCCACTAAACGAAGCCGCGACACTTCCCGCCATCGATCAAGCTGCTCGAGATGCCGTCGCAGCCTTCGGACAGTACTACGAGAAGATGAATACGAGGATCTAGACCCCGATGTTTTGCCTTCTCCATCCGACTCGAAGGAACCGTCGATGATAGGCTAACCGAAGATCCCAAGATCGGTGATACCGGCGATTCCAGCTGGCCCGCCCGATAGATCATAGGACCAGTCTTTCGTATGCTAAACATATGTTTTTATCCGAGTACTTTGTAATATAATTGTTATCCTTTTAATTATGATGAATCTTCAGTTTCCTTTCTTTTTCATACTCGGCCGGTCAAAAGTTACCATCTTAAACCTACAAGTCAAATTCTAAACCTAAGCAATGAAGGTTATTTTAGCTTAAACCAACTATGATTGAATACCGGCTCTAATCAGCACAGATCATAACTCATAGTAATAGCTTACTTTAACAAAATCATGCTGTATAGAAAAAGCAACCAGTCTTTAAGGTTTTAATATTACATAGTATCACGGACCACTCTTGAAATAGCGGCCTACGGATCAGTATTTCACAAGAGATGTTTAAAATTTCCATTCCTAAATATACCGATCGAAGCTAAAACGAAAGTAACTAACCTTTTCCATATAATCATTGTCTCTAATGAGCGCAAGATATAATTGATGTTAGCGGTCTTTATCCATAAATGACTCGGTACTAATATTTATGAGTTTCCTAATTTCACTGATCGCTCTTAATATAGCAGCCCCCGACTCGATAAGTTAATTCAAAATTAAGATATCGAGGCACAAATACACAAATATACTCGAGGCTAAAAATAAAAAATGCTTTATATTACATCACTCGGAAAGTTACAAGAGAATCTTTAAGTATAAAAATGACGAAGTTGATCAATATTCCAAGAATTTGGAATTTCCTCCTCCTGGGTCATAAGCCTATAAGCCCCCGGTATGAAAACTGATTTGACCACGAAAGGTCCTTCCTAGACCGGTGACAACTTATGCCTATTCTTATTAGATCTGGATCTTTCGGAGCACCAAATCTCCCACTTGAAATTCCTGTGTGCGCACATTGCGATCGTGATACCGACGCAGCCGCAGATAATACTTAGCCGCTTGAATCAAAGCTTGATCTCTTAACTCTTCTGCAACAATCAACTCAATTTGACACTGTTGATCATATTTCTCTTCATCATAATACCGCACCTGGTCGACACCATATTCACTTCGTAGGCAACATTGCTTCGGATCCATAGACTAGAGAAAAAGGAGATTGTTCCGTAGCTCGACTAACATTCGTATGCAATCCCCATAACTCCCGGGGAGATTCCTTAACCCACTTTCTAGCATATGGTTTTAAGCGATAAGAAATCCGGGCTTACCACCGGTTAAAATCATACCATTGACACGCTCGACTTGTCCATTACTCTGCGGATGTGAAACTGAAGCATAATGTATCTTGACTCCCAAACTCATCAAGCATAATCCTCGAAGAACTCCGAGGTGAACTGAAGCCCATTATCGGTGATTATGCAATGCGGAACGCCAAAAGGGACAAAGATGTTACGTAAAAACTTGACTGCTCGATCGGTGGTCGTGCTAGTGACAGACTTCAACTTGAATCCACTTGGAGAATTTATCGATCGCCACAAAAATATGAGTAAATCCTCCTAGCGCTTTCTTGAACGGTACGACAATATCCAGACCCCAAGTTGCAAAAGGCCAGGTCATTGGAATCATACGCAACTCATGAGCCGTAGTATGAGGCCATCGAGCAAAGAATTGACATCCTTGGCAATTCTTTACTACTTTATGTGCATCATCTCGCAGCCGTAGTCCAACAAAATCCTTCCCGAAAAACTTTCCCAACTAGAGTCTTCGACGAAGCGTGATTTCCACAAATCCCCTTATGAATTTCTTCTAGCATTTGGATTCCATCGAAACGGATACACATTTCATCAAAATGTTGATTCCGCGTCGATAAAGTTCTCCTTCAATAATCAGGTAACTCCTTGCTCTAACTTCTAGCCTTTGTCTGCTCAACTTTGTCCTTTGGAGTTTTACCAAACTGCAGGTATTCAAGGTATGGAGTGCGCCAATCAGAATATATCATCATAACCTCATGCAACTGCTCCACTCCCTCTGCTTGAACTCCATCTTGAACCTCTTGTCCGACCTTATGTCTGTAAGACCGTGTCTCCGGACCTTTCTTCCAAGACCGCGTCTGCGGTCTTTATTTCCATAATAGTAGCCTTGTGATCTATCTTAATAGATGGTTTACTTAAAACCCGATGAAATACGCCGAGCGGCACTCGCCTGTCTCGAAGATCCTAATCTGGTTAACTCATCCACAAGCACAATTATTTCCGTACGGTATATGAGAAAAGCGCATACCATCAAACTTGTCTTCAAGCTTTCTTTCCTCTTGGCGGCAAGCCATCATATGATCATCATGAGCATCCCATACTTTGTTAACCTCGACTAATCACAAGCATTGAATCTTCATATATATCCAACCGCTTGACTCCCAGCGAAATAGCCACCCGAAGTCCATGGAGCAAAGTCTCATACTCTACAGACATTGTTTGAAGCACGAAAGTGCATCTGCAATGACATATAGAATGGTTCTTTTTGTGGAGTGAGAAGCACAACTCCAGTCCCCGCGCCTGAAAGCTGCAGGGACCCATCAAAATACATCTCCCAATATTCCAAATTCTGAATTGCCGGTGGCACTTGCATTTCAAGCCACTCAGTAATAAAATCAGCCAATGCATGCCCTTTAATGGCCGTGCGCGAAGAAAAAGTGATCTCATACTTGACCAAGTTCTATAGCCCACTTGGCCACCTGTCCAATTGCTTCCCGATTACGCACTACATCCCCAATGGCGAATCCGGTCTTGACCTCGATCGGGTGTGCTTTAAAATAGTGCGTCGGCTTCCGAGAGGTTATCACGACAAGCATATATCAATTTCTATAACTAAAGATATCACATCCGCGACTCGTTAGGACTTCACTTACAAAGACCAGTTGCGAGATGTCCTTCCTCCCTCCGATCAACCGCCAATTCCGTACTCACAACATGAGTAGTTGCATATATGTACAATTGAATGGTTTCATTAGGTTCCGGCGGTATTAAGATCGGCGGATTATCGAGATATCCCTTGAGTTGATCAAATGCAGCTTGTGCCTCATCTGCCCACTCAAACTTATCCCGCTTCTTGAGAAATTTAAAGGGAGGGAGGCCCCCGACCCCCGGACTTGAAATGAAATGGCTAAGGGCAGCCATACATCCGATTAACTTACGTACATCCTTCAAACAGCTTGGAGGTTTCACGTTAATGATTGTCTTAATCTTCTCCGGATTAGCTTCAATGCCACGCCAAGATACCAAGTATCTGTTGGTATTTCTTACGTCACGAATAAATCCGCAAGCGCACGGAATACCGTTGTAGCACTTCACCCGGAGTATTCCAAGGTATCGTATTTATATCCGCAGGGAACAGAGTATTTCTGCAACAAGGTTAGTTTACCCAAGGACAACCAAGACAACGTAGCAAAATAGGGTCGAGAGGGTGACTCTTATCTATTTATCCTTTAAAGGTAGACGAACGCTAGCTAGACTTGTTTACTTCGGCACCGTCTTAGGCTTGGTCTCGTCAAGCCACTCCGGTCTACGAAAGCTCTACTATGTACCCGAACGTGGAGGGTTCCTTTGGATGACAGGGCTGTCACTTCCTGCCACCTACCTCTACAAACCGTGGGGCACACAGCAAACAAAGGCGATCTCCAGCCCTAGACACCACGTCTATGCTATTGACCACTACTCTAGCCTCGGCCTAGAACCGAGTTCGAAAGCTAGAGTACTTCTTGCGAAGCGATGATCCCGTAAACAAGTATAACAAGAATTACGTCTAACACAAAGATATGTCACGATAGATAAGTAGATCACCACGTATAAATCACCAAAAAGAGTGTTTACACGCCAAGGTAAAAGAAAAGGAAATACTACTCCACTTTGCAAAAGGGAGGAACACTCCTTCCTCTTCCTTGCCCTCTCTCCTATTCTACTAAGATACAAGAGGCCCTTGGCCTAAGGATGAGAGTTTTGTCTTGTATCTTGATGTTGGTGGTGTGTTGAGAGAGGGGGTGTACCCCTTTATTTATAGCCTTGGAAGGTCGGCAACTTGGAGGCGGTTCCGGACGTCGGTGGCATTAATTGCAGGTGGAACCGACCTCCGGACGTCGGTGACAAACCGCCGAGAAAGATGGGCCAGGGGGCCCACTGTCGGTTCGGCCGAACCCACTAGGGTGGT
Source organism: Chloris gayana (assembly GCA_031894775.1). Taxonomy (NCBI): domain Eukaryota; kingdom Viridiplantae; phylum Streptophyta; class Magnoliopsida; order Poales; family Poaceae; genus Chloris; species Chloris gayana. The sequence continues at coordinate 289,883 of JAUNZO010002356.1, forward strand.
TCGACCGAACCGGCCCGGACTCCCCGGGCTTGATTCTTCTCTCGGTACCTTCCCCTGGCTGTGTACTGGCCCAATCCACTTGCTTGGTTTGATGTTAAGGCTCTGTTTTGTGGTTTTGGGCTTTTGGACTATATTCTTTAGTCCGGGGAAAATCCGTCGATTGCAAAGTCCATGTTTCGTGCATGTTTTCCCCTGTTTTCATATGAATTGTACCTGCATTCATAATTTCACCAAGACTAGTGGAATTTGTTAGAAATAATCCCTATGTCTATTCTTGGTGATGGTGTTTGATTCAAAAAGATGCAACATGTTGACGGTAAAATTGGACCATAAGGACCGTCAACAAGACCCCCACACTTAGCTCTTTGCTCGTCCTCGAGTAAAGGTGGGAGCGTAAGTTGAGAGATCTCTCCCCTTAGAGACCTGCACACATGTTATTACAAGCCACACCGTTTTACTTGTGAACATGACGGTGGCTAACATGCATTCTTGGATGATTGATAAGTGGAACAGCTCATGACTCAAGTCACTATACTTTTGCTCACTAAGCACCTTGGGTTTTTGAAAGTTTTGAAAATAAACAACATGACTCCCGCTCCTCTTCGATTCTCTTGAATCGCTCAAAAGTGTTTTCCTCACCAAGGCATTGTGTTGCCTCTCTTTTTCCTACTTCTTAGGCTTGTATGTGGAGCTCGGTAGGGAATGAGAGAGGCATACTTGTATCACAATGTATCACAAATATTGCTAAGCCAAAAGAAAGGATCCATGGAGAAGCCAAGTCATGTAACCTTGATCAAGAAGTGCGTGTGTGTATGGATATGAAAAAGTGACAACTCCTATTGCAATTGGCCTCTCTTTATTTTTGCATTTTCGAGACATGGCTATCTTTTTATTTTCTTTCTTTTCTTTTCTTGCTCTATGCTTGAGCATCTCTTTTCTTCTCTCTTTTTCATTGCTCATCTTTGTGAGCTTTCTTTTCATTGCTCATCTCGTGTGAGCTTTACATAGCCATGTCTCGTTTATGCGTGATTGAGAGAGAGAGAGGAAAAAAGAGGTGCAAACGAGGAGTGTCTTTATTTTGGTGGGGTGCTAGCTCCCAGTGTAGGAGTTTAGCCTGGTGGAGTGTACGTGATCTTGATCAAGAGAGCATGACAAGTTTCTCTCTAGGGTCACTCGATTTTGGTAAAGCTCATTGCAATCACAAGCAGCATATGTATGTAAGTTTTGCAAGGTATGATCATCATATGGCATTGGTAGGCATTTTTGTATCAAGAGAGGAGCATGAAGCCATGGTATTTTTGTTTTGTGAAATAAAATTCCCAAGGACTCGGTAAGCTAAGCATAAGATCATTTCGTCGAGCCATATCACACTTGCCAATAATCTAGAAAATCATGGATCCTATGGATTTGATTATTTGTTCACGGGCAAGTGGTGATGAAGCGAGTAATAAAAAGTGTGCAAGATCATCATGAGAGCATTAGGGAGAGACTTGGGATTTTCAAAGGTATTCAAAAGAAATCTTCCCAAGTTTTAGTTGGTCAAGTTTTAGTAATTGTTTTTCGCGTCTCGTAATGAACTTGACAAATAGAGTAGGCGAAAAGGAAGTGTGGGAAACAAACTCAAGTGCCACGAGGAAGCAGGGCTGAGTGGGACCAACCAGGGTTCGGCCGAACCACCCTTGTGGGTTCGGCCGAACCGGCCCGGGCCCCACCGGTGCTCTGTTTTGCAGCTTGTGCTTGTGTTGTTTTCCTCGTGATGTTTCTGCGCGTTACGCGTGTGTTTGTCTTTGCTTTCCGCGATGTCCCCCCCACACTTGCCTTTTTGCCTGTTTTCTTCAAAATAGACAAAGATATTTCGAAACAAAACTTGCTCTACCGGTAAGGGAAGACCGGGGAGCACTAATATGATTAAAAATTTAAAAGAGCAGGCGCATTGCAAAGCCCAAAAGACATTCGTCGATAGGCGTAAGTCCCATAGGGGCATGTGAAAGTGGTTTTACTTTGATCGTCGGGATGGATGGGGATTTGATGATATCCCGAATACCCATCAAGGAAACAAAAGAAAGAATTATTTGCCAGCCGTTCCAACATCTCATCGATGAAGGGCAGCGGAAAATGATCCTTCTTTGTAGCCTTGTTAAGTTTTCGGTAATCTATGCACATCCTCCATCCCGTGACGGTGCGTTGAGGGATCAACTCATTTTTGTCATTATGGACGACCGTCATTCCTCCTTTCTTGGGTACGACCTGCACTCGGACTCACCCACTCGCTGTGTGGAACAGGATAGATAATGCCAGCATGTAAAAGTTTTAAGACCTCCTTTTAACGACCTCCCGCATCGCATTGTTCAACCTCCTTTGAGGTTCCCTAGATGGTGTACTATCGGGGTCTATGGGAATGCGATGGGTGCAAAGAGCAGGGCTGATTCCCTTGAGGTCTCCAAGCGAGTACCCAAAAACGGAGTGATGTTTTTCTAGCACGGCTAAGAGTTTTGCAGTTTCCTCCTCCGAAAGCTTGTCACTTATGATGACAGGGGTTTCGGGATTTCCGTGAAGAAAAACGTAGCGCAAGCCTCGGTGGAAGAGTTTTGAGCTCTACGGGAGGTGGCGTAGGTGTAAAAGTTTCGGGCAGCTCAAAAGTTTCCGCCGAATCATCCTCTTCTAAAATGAAATCAAGAGCATCTTCATCCAAGGATGATTCGGGGTTTTCATGAGGAAAAATTGCCATAACCTCCTCCATGCATTCTTCTTCCACAAGCGGCTCCTCGGCAAAAGAGTTTTGTGCATGAATGATAGGAAGAGAAAAAGTTTTCTTGCCGAGGGTGAAGTCTAAGGTTCCCGAAGGTGATATCCCTAAGGAAAGCTTTTCTATGGGATGACCGACCAAAACATCGAAATCCAGGATTCCGAAACGTGAAAGTCCAAGGAAACCTCTCGCTTCATTACACTTAATGCAAACATCTCTAATGATCCCCAAACTCTCAAAAATTGCCCCGGTGGGGCTTTAAGGAGTTTGTCGAAGGTGCCCATGTCTCGTTTCCAAATAAAGTTGAAGCAAAAGATTCGGACATGATGTTGGCACCTACTAGAGGATTATAGAGAACATCTACCATTACTCCCCGAATTGAGCCACGAATGGTTGATCTAGGATGATCAAGTCGAAGAACTTCCGAAGAAAGTTCGTTTTCCATCAACCATTCATCGCTCATAATTGCTGTCAACTTCCGAACAGTTTTTAAGAGAAGAGATTTTTCAATAGGTTCGGGGGTTGGTGCAGGAGTGCTGGTTTCTTTTGATAGGAGTAGTTCAAGGTGTTTCCAAAATCTTCAAAAATTTCTTCCTTGAACTCAAATGGGAAATCAAGAGGTTCATCTTCCTCTATCATTGTTCTTGTGTTAGATGAGGACTCGAGTGCTAGGTGCTCCATCATGGGCACCAAGTGTTGTGTCTCTTGCACAACGAGTTCCTCATCTTCTCGACTCCGGCTCTACGAGTAAGTCAGCGGAAAAAGGTGTGTTTTCCACAATTCGATCCAAAAGTTCGTGTGCTTCCGCTATGGTCTTATGAGAAAAAGATCCACCCGCGGCCGTGTCAAGATAAAGTGCGGTATCGTTGCTCAATCCCGAATAAAAGTGTTGTAATAAAACGGGTTCGGGAGCAATAATTCTGGTCCGGAGTCCGTTAGAGAACAGAACCGAATCCATGACGCACTTAAGGTTTCCTTTTCTTCTTGTCGAAAGCCTATTATTTCCGCTCGTAGAGAAGTGATACGAGATACGGGGAAGAATGCTAGACAAAATTTGTCTCGCAATTCTTTCCAATCACCGTTCACTCTCTTAGCGGTGTAAGTGTACCATTGCTTCGCCTTCTCATTGAGAGAGAAGGGAAACAACTTCCACTTCAATGTTTCTTGTGTCATGCCATGGATCAATCGGCATGAACACAAATGTTCAAACTCTCGCAAGTGTTCATAAGGATTTTCATGTTTAAAACCCGAAAAGGATAAACCTCTAATCAACGAAATGTAATCGGGGAGAACTCATAGCCAGGTGAAGAAATAGGTTGTGATGATGATGGTGGCTCTAAGAGTTCACCCCGTGGAGTGGGGAAAGATTGGATGGTTGGGTGTGACTCCATGATATGTTTTTGTAAAATTTTGAATGTAAGGAAAAAAATAAAAACAGAACGGTAAGTAAGATAGATTACGAGGGCAAACCTGATTCGTTACAAAGATAACAACCGTTCCCGGCAACGGCGCCGAGAAATGCTTGTTGGTATTTCTTACGTCACGAATGAATCCGCAAGCGCACGGAATACCGTTGTAGCACTTCACCCGGGAGTATTCCAAGGTATCGTATTTATATCCGCTGAGGAACAGAGTATTTCTGCAACAAGGTTAGTTTACCCAAGGACAACCAAGACAACGTAGCAAAATAGGGTCGAGAGGGTGACTCTTATCTATTTATCCTTTAAAGGTAGACGAACGCAAGCTAGACTTGTTTACTTCGGGCACCGTCTTAGGCTTGGTCTGCCAAGCCACTCCGGTCTACGAAAGCTCTACTATGTACCCGAACGTGGAGGGTTCCTTTGGATGACAGGGCTGTCACTTCCTGCCACCTACCTCTACAAACCGTGGGGCACACAGCAAACAAAGGCGATCTCCAGCCTAGACACCACGTCTATGCTATTGACCACTACTCTAGCCTCGGCCTAGAACCGAGTTCGGAAAGCTAGAGTACTTCTTGCGAAGCGATGATCCCGTAAACAAGTATAACAAGAATTACGTCTAACACAAAGATATGTCACGATAGATAAGTAGATCACCACGTATAAATCACCAAAAAGAGTGTTTACACGCCAAGGTAAAAGAAAAGGAAATACTACTCCACTTTACAAAAGGGAGGAACACTCCTTCCTCTTCCTTGCCCTCTCTCCTATTCTACTAAAATACAAGAGGCCCTTGGCCTAAGGATGAGAGTTTTGTCTTGTATCTTGATGTTGGTGGTGTGTTGAGAGAGGGGGTGTAGCCCTTTATTTATAGCCTTGGAAGGTCGGCAACTTGGAGGCGGTTCCAGTACGTCGGTGGCATTAATTGCAGGTGGAACCGACCTCCGGACGTCGGTGACAAACCGCCAGAGAAAGATGGGCCGGGGGGCCCACCTGTCACTTCGGCCGAACCCACTAGGGTGGTTCGGCCGAACCGGCCTGGACTCCCCGGGCTTGATTCTTCTCTCGGTGCCTTCCCTGGCTGTGTACTCGGCCCAATCCACTTGCTTGGTTTGATGTTGAGGCTCTGTTTTGTGGTTTTGGGCTTTTGGACTATATTCTTTAGTCCGGGAAAATCCGTCGATTGCAAAGTCCATGTTTCGTGCATGTTTTCCCCTCGTTTTCATATGAATTGCACCTGCATTCATAATTTCACCAAGACTAGTGGAATTTGTTAGAAATAATCCCTATGTCTATTCTTGGTGATGGTGTTTGATTCAAAAAGATGCAACATGTTGACGGTAAAATTGGACCATAAGGACCGTCAACACGGCCTACCTAGACGGCGCGCGACGCGAGAGGCTCGGGGCGGCTATGGCGGGCGGCGGCGGCGTCTTCTCCCTTGCGCGGGCTACGAGAGGGTGAGGGAGGGAGCTGAGGGCACCGTGAGCTGCAGAGGGAGCTGGGGGAGTGGTTTGATGCGGATGGAGATGAGGCCTTGGCTCCCGTGCGCATTTTCTAGGGGCGGCCGGACGGTGAGCGGCGGCAGGGACGGGAAGCCTTCAATTCCGGCGTTGCCTGGTTGGCCGGCAGGTACTGTTCTAGTTGGGAGGTGGGCAGGGCTTGCGTGGCGACGGGACAGGGTGGGAGCATGCGCTGGAGCGGGCGCGGGGGCGGTGGACCGGCGGGCGCAGCCACCATTGTGCGGCGGTCCCAGTAGCTCGAGTCCAAACATTGAATTTGAAATCTGGTTTGACAACTTTTGATCAAAACGATGCTTCTGTTGCTCCAAATTTAAAACTAAAAATATGTACAGCTCCAGGATTATGTGCCCGAATTTCTATCTTTTAGTTTGAAATTCTAATCTTGCTCCCAAAAATTCATACAAAATTCACAAACAACAGTGTTTCAGATTTGAGTTTGAATTTTTGGGCATTCAAAACTTTGTTCAAAAATTTTGTGAAAATGTTGTAAATTCATCTTTTTACATGAGCAATCCAGTGGTGCAAAAACATGTGGGTAGTGTTTTTATAATTTTTGCACTTCTCTTGTGGGTTGGGTTAGGGCTAGGGTTTAGTTTAGGTTTTCCCTTTTCTCCTTTTGTTTTTCTTCTTTTCCTTTGGGTGATTAGCATTAGTGCTTGATTAGTGATGTGATTAGGCTAGTAATTACATACTTAAAATTAATCGTGACACGGGATGTCACAGCCCTCCCCTTAAAGAAATTCTCGTCCGAGAATCGCTATGAATTAAGGAGAGGGAGTACGGAATTTACCGATTTGTGTGACGCGAGGAACTCGGGAAAATTCTTCTCTAGAAAATCCTCTTGTTCCCAAGTTTCTTCTTCTTTGGTGTGGTTACTCCATTGCACTTTATAGAAAGTGATGGTGCGATTGCGGGTTACTCGGTCGTTTTGATCGATAATCCGGACGGGGTATTCGGGGTAGGAGAGATCTTCTTCTAGTTGATCGGTATCGGAGATGACCACATCTATCGGAGGCTTCAAGCATTTCTTGAGTTGAGATACATGGAACACATTGTGCACTCGAGCAAGACTTTCCGGTAATTGCAATCGGTAAGCAACCGCGCTATGCTTTTCCACAATCGGATAGGGTCCGATATAGCGGGGTGCTAGCTTTCCTTTAATTCCAAACCGAGACATGCCTTTATTTGGGGAGACACGAAGATAAACGTGATCTCCCTTCTCAAATTCCAACGGGCGTCTCCTCTTGTTAGCGTAACTCACTTGACGAGATTGTGCGGCTTTCATGTTGGCTTGAATTTGTCGGACCTTTTCTTCGGCTTGAGTGACAAGATCGGGACCAAAATTGGTTCTTTCTCCCGCTTCCGACCAATTTAAGGGTGTATGGCAAGAATGACCATACAATGCTTCAAAAGGTGACATTCCCGAACTCTCTTGATAGCTATTGTTGTACGAGAATTCGGCGAATGGAAGACAATCATCCCAATTTTCTCTATTTTCCATAGCACATGCTCTCAAGATATCCTCCAAATATTGATTCAATCTTTCGGTTTGTCCATCCGTTTGAGGGTGATATGCGGAGCTTCTAATGAGAGTGGTACCAAGACAAGAATGCAATTGCTCCCAAAAACGAGATACAAATTGCGGACCTCGGTCGGAAACAATAGTTTTAGGTACTCCATGCAAACATAACACTCTTGAGATGTATAGCTCGGCATACTTCTTGGTATTGTACGTAGTATGGACGGGAATGAAATGTGCGGACTTAGTTAACCTATCCACAATAACCTAAATTGAATCATGCTTCTTTGATGTGAGAGGCAATCCAACGATAAAATCCATAGCAATGTCCTCCCACTTCCAAACGGGAATCTTCAATGGGTTCAATAATCCGGCTTTTCTCAAGTGGTCGGCTTTCACTCGTCGACAAGTATCACACTCGGCCACATACCGTGCAATCTCACGCTTCATGCGTGTCCACCAAAACTTTTCTCTTAGGCTGCGATACATTTTGTTGCTACCGGGGTGTATGGAATATTTAGACAAATGTGCCTTGTCCATTATTTTCTTCCGTAATTCCATATCCTTCGGAACAACGAGACGTTGGTTGAACCATAATACACCATCGTCATCTTGTCGGAAACATGTAGCCTCATCTTTTTCTATCTTTTGCCGAATAAATTCCATACCTTCATCCTTCTTTTGTGCCTCAATAATTTCCTCACGAAGGGTAGGAATGAGAGCTAGATTATATAGTGAACCATAGGGAATGACTCGAAGACTTGGTTCACTAGAATCTGAAATTTCCGAATCTTCCATAGAACGACCGGTAACATGATTGCATCGATCCTTGCGACTCAAAGCGTCGACAACCACATTAGCTTTACCCGGATGATAATGTATTTCCAACTCATAATCCTTGATTAATTCCAACCATCTACGTTGCCTCATATTCAACTCTTGTTGGGTGAAGATATATTTGAGACTCTTATGATCGGTGTAAAGATTGACAAGATTTCCAAGTAGGTAATGTCTCCAAGTTTTCAAAGCAAGGACAACCGAGGCTAGTTCCAAATCATGGGTGGGGTAGTGTTGTTCATGCTTGTGAAGTTGACGAGAAGCATACGCAATGACACGTCCTTCTTGCATTAGTACACACCCTAGACCGGTGCCGGATGCATCACAATACATGTCAAACGGCTTGGTGATGTCGGCTTGTGCTAACACCGGAGCGGATGTTAAATGCTTCTTGAGAGTTTGAAAAGCTTCCTCACATTCACGGCTCCATTTGAACCTTGCATCTTTCTCCAACAATTTTGTCATAGGCTTGGCTATGCTTGAAAAATTGGGAATGAATTTCCGATAATAGCCGGCAAGACCAAGAAAACTTCGGATTTGTCTCACCGACCTTGGGGATTTCCAAGTAAGCACTTCTCCCACTTTACTTGGGTCAACGGCGACACCTTCCGCGGAAATAATGTGACCCAAGAAAGGAACTTGCTTCAACCAAAATTCACATTTGCTAAACTTGGCATACAATTGATGATCACGAAGCCGTTGGAGAACAATGCGAAGGTGTTCGGCATGCTCTTCTTCGGACTTCGAATAAATAAGAATGTCGTCAATGAAGACCACGACAAACTTATCCAACTCGGGCATGAATACCGAATTCATCAAGTACATGAAATGAGCCGGGGCATTTGTGAGCCCAAAAGACATGACGAGATACTCAAAGAGACCATACCGCGTAGAGAATGCGGTTTTTGGAATATCTTCGGCTCGGATCTTGATTTGATGGTAACCGGATCGGAGATCAATCTTAGAGAAAACCTTAGCACCAACTATTTGATCAAAGAGAATATCAATCCGAGGGAGTGGGTATTTATTCTTGATAGTTACCGCATTGAGAGGGCGGTAATCCACACATAGACGTAGCGTCTTGTCTTTCTTCTTCACAAAGAGAGCGGGACATCCCCACGGAGAAGAACTAGGGCGAATATATCCTTTATCCATAAGCTCACCCAATTGCTCTTTTAAGATTGCTAGCTCATTGGGAGCCATCTTGTACGGCCTACGGGAAATCGGTGCCGTACCGGGTTGGAGCTCAATTCTAAACTCAACATCCCGATCGGGTGGCATGCCCGGTAAGTCATCCGGAAACACATCGAGAAAACTCACATACCACGGGAATATCCTCAATCCTTTTTCCTTCGAGATGGTAGATTTTTGAAGTGGAGAATTTTGGGTGGGGTAATCGGAGAATAGACGAACCATGGAGTGGGGAGTTTAGGTGAACTTCACGGGAATCGATGTGTAAAACGGCTCTATGGAGTTTCATCCATCTCATACCTAGGATTACATCTATTCCTTGCCCACACAAAACTATGAGAGAGGAGGGGTATATTTTTCTCTCTAGATTTAGCGGTACTTGCCTCAACTCTAAGTTTTTGCACCCGGTGATGTGATGACATAGGGAATATCCAAAACGGTAGGAGTGAGTTGTAGGGTTTTTGCACATGCTTGACTAATGAAATCATGAGTTGTACCCGAATCAAAAAGAACCAAAGTGGGGTGGTTGTTGACCGAAAACATACCCGAGAGTAGCGGTTCTCCCGCTTGAATCTCTTCGGCCGTGGTATAGTTGACTCGGCCATTCTTAGCATTTGGAGTGGAAGATTGATTGCGGTGCCCATTGCCATTATTCCCATTGCGGTTTTGATTGTTGTTGCCGCTTCCGGAACCATTGTTGTTGTTGTTGTTGCCCGGGTTGCGTGTCGGAACACGGCAATCCTTTGCGAAATGACCCGGACGTCCACAATTAAAGCACGGACCTTGAGGACCGGGCCTAGCACCTTGGTATTGCTGCTGTGGAGGGCGGAACGAAGTGGTATGCTGCTGATTTCCACCGTGAGAGTGGTGGTGTTGCTGCGGCACGAATTGGCGTGATCCCCCGCCGGCGGCAATGCGGCCCGAAACTTCTGTCCGAACGGGGAAGTGATGGCTAGCTTGTACTTGGGCGGAGCGGAGCCGGATGGATTTCCTACGGCCCGCTTCCTCTTCTTGTCCTCTTGGTGAGCACGTATAGCATCTTCTTGCACAATCGCGGCACTCATCAAGTCATTGAACGTGCCGGTAGTGACTTGAGCCAAGCGATCTTGCAACTTCGGGCTTAGCCCCGAACGAAAGCAATCCTTCTTCTTGTCATCCGTGTCGGCATGATAGGATGCATATTGGGCCAAGTAGTTGAACTTCCGTGCATACTCTTGCACGGTTCCGGTTCCTTGCTTCAAATTGAGGAACTCTTGCAACTTGCGCTTCATGAGACCGGCGGGGATGTGATGCGCGCGAAACGCGGTGCAAAAGTCCGGCCAATTCACTTGAGTACCGGCGGGAAGGGCGGCGGTGAAACTTGCCCACCATGCACTAGCGGAGCCACGAAGTTGTTGAGCCGCAAAGAGAACCTTTTGCTCCGATGTGCAATTGAGGAGAGCAAACTTCGACTCAATGATGCGGAGGAAATTATCCGCCTCCAAAGGATCGGTAGTACCTTCACCAAACTTGGGCGGTTGAGTGGCCCAAAAGTCGGCATAGGTGGAATTCCTCGGCCCTTGGGGTGGCGGTCCTCGGCCTTGTCCTTGATTAGTTTGACTTGCAAAGAACAAGCGGAACATCTCCTTTTGGTTGGACACGAGTTGTTCCAACGGTGTGAGAGGTGGAGGGTTAGGGAGTTGCTCTTCCCTCGCACCATGACCACCGCCGGAAGCTTCACCACGACGGGTATTCACCATCTGCCACATATGAAAATTTTTCTCACGTTAGCTCATTAGACCAAGAGCCAAAATAGCAAGAAATTCTGACATTGGGCATAAGGGATCAAAAATTTCAGATTGCATGTACGAAGAAAATGTTGATGAAATAAGCATAATGCATTGGCACACACATATTCCATAGATTCAAACATAGTAGCAACATGATAGAAATTTTTGATACACGGGAAGCCACGAATCCGATACAACACGGTCTTAGGTTACATCACGTGTGACCCACAAACAAACACACATCTCGGAGAGCTTAATTAACAACACGCGGATCGTTTTCCATACACGGTTACATGCCTCACGAGATCACCAATCATACAACACATAGAGCTACGACCACCGGTCGTGACAACTACTCGTCGTCATCGCCGTAGTAGTCAGCGTCATCCCTCATGGGAGAGGGTGGTGCTCCATCCTCGACGTCGGAAGCATCCTCGCCATCACTCATCTCCACATCCTCCTCGGGTGGGATGATCTCAAGTGGCTCGGGAGGTCCGTCATTGAGGATGGCGTGCAGGGCGTTGTTGGCGGCTTGGAGATGCTCAATGGTAGCGTTGTTATGCGCTATGGTCGCCCGGGCGTTCCGGAGGTCTCCCTCCAAAGCATCCCTAGCGCCCTGAGTCTCCGGGAGAGTAACCTCCAACTCATCCTTCTCCTCGAGAAGGGCATCCACCTGGCCGGAGAGGACGTAGTTCTCCTCATTAGCGGCGGTGAGTTGGGCAGTACGCTCATCGAGCGTGGCCTGCAGAGCGGCGGCTCCATTGCCCTCAAGGGCAAGGTGGGCGTCGTGGAGCTGCTCGAAGAAGTTCCAACGCTCCGTCTCGCTATACTCGAGCTCCGTACGGAGGGTATCCACCTCGGTAGTGCACTCGGCTAGCTCGGCGGTGCGGGCAGCAAGCTCGGCGGCGCGAGCGGCGAGCTCGGCGTCGCGAGTGGTAAGCTCGGCGTCGCGGGTGGCGAGGGTGGCTTGCAGGGCAGCACGCTCCTACTCCAACTCGAGCACCCGCCTCGCGAGGTTCTCAGGGTCCAACATGAGCTTGCCGGGGTCCATCTGTCGGAGAATTTTGAAACACAAGTCAAAACTCAATATCCAACAACAAAAACATGCTTAATAAGTAGAGCATGGATGATGGAATGGCACCAACTTAGCACAAGAAATACAACAAGACTTTTCGTGCAAACCTAACACGATTCAATTTCCCGGACAGAATCGACATATTACGGAAATCCAATTTTTACTCCTGTTTCTGGACAGAATTAAAAAAATTGTTTGTTACGAAAGTTTTAGACAACTTCTTAAGCTTTCCAACGCATCCTAGAACAGCTCAATCCGACTTGTCGTTTGAAAGTTATGCAGGATCTACGACAGGGACAGAACCGGAGCACATTCTGGAATTCCAGAATTGCTCTCTGTAATGGGTAGTTCTAGCTACGTTCCAGATTTTTGCAAGGCCAGAGACTAGAATTTTATTGAGGGGCATAACACAAGCTTTCCAGAAAGTCCTTATTTGCCTTATTTGGATAAGTAATTCGGAAGTTATGCTCATTTTTGTGAAACATAACAAATCTGCCACGTTTTTTATTCCGGTTTTTAATCTTTTGTGAGGATGAAGCTACGTGCTCTATTTTTCATGGTGGTTTGATTTAGATAAGTTCACACGCATATGGTTGACATGATGACATGATATGCAAAGATGATGGATGCTCAATATGTCATTCCGTACGTCCTCACAAAATTAAAAGACCGCGCCCGCCGATACGAATATCGGACAAGCGCATCGGTGGCACACACACACCTCTCACACGATACTACACGAACTAAAACGTTGTTATGTACCTGCAAGAGATGGATTCCAGAAACATTACATCAAATTCAAAAGAAACAAGCCAAAAATAAATCCATGTCACCTCGCCTCACATGGAGAGCTCTCGAATAAGAGTGTATTCGAGTCACACCATTTAATATCATGCGAAAATTGACAACACTCAATCACATACCTTGGCCAAAGCCGTAGTTGCAAAATATGTAAACAATCATAACACGGGGTTAGTTTTGCTACCATTCTATATAGTCCTTATATGGCCTTTCTATCTAGACTCGTGCCTCACCGTGACACAAAAATGGGGTTTATGATTTTTAGAATGAGTGTTAGCGTGACGCAAATCCCAAGTCGGCTACGATACCACATGTCACACCCCTATCCCAAAAGATAGTTAAGTGTGGTACGGATCGCCTTGGGAGATGATTGACGAAGCAACCATACATAGCATCACATTATCAAACATCCACGAATTACGAGGTTCCATAATTAAGTCTTGATTACAACATAGAGTTCGAATAAAAGATACATTAGGTTCAACATTAGGTCTTACATAGCCATGATCTTTGTTCGAAATTAAAGTGCGGAAGCGAAAGACATAACTCGACGATACATAGATGACTTAAATGAACCATGCCGGCCTAGGCCATGGCTCACTCATCATGGGTCGGAGAGCTAGGAACCCATTCAATGGTCCACTCTTTGGGCTCTTCTCCGTCCCAAACCACATTACCACAACAATCACAAAACCCGGCTTGCGGGAAACCTGTAAATCAACATGTAGTGGCAAAGCCTGAGTATCTAACATACTCCGCAAGTCTTACCCGTCAAATTGGTCATCTAAGACCCACACCTAGATGCATGGGGCTTGACCGGTTTAACTTGGCCTTTTTGCATAAATAGCACCTATGCTAATTAGGTTGGCAATTTTATTACTTAGCCGAATTAATAGGGTTGTTGCATAAAAGAAACTTTAGTGAGCATGCTAACAATACAAGAGTTTGCAATACAATTTAATATCAATATAAAACAGCAAGCCATTCAATCTCTTTCCATTACTACACATTGCGGACTGCTCGAATCAAGTGGTACTCATTAACCGAGAGGAAACGGCGATAATTATCGAATTATTAATCCTGCAGGAAGGAACCCAAATGCACGACATACGCATCATTTAAGAACACGTATGGCCACCGTTCGCGAGTTCATCATAAAGTAAAACACGGGGCCACCGACCCCGAGTACACGTCCTCCTTGCGACCGTTCAACAACGCGTCCAAGGCTTAACCCATGTACTCTCCAACGGTCCTCAACCCGTGCAACCACCATGCCAAACACATCACCTCCGGGTCGGTGAGATATCCGGCTCACTTTACAACTTGCAAGCTACATAGGTTTACCAATCCCCATAAGAAAGGTATGCAAGTGGTACACAACTCAAACTTGTCCGCGGAGCCACAATGGGGTGTTCTCAATTTTAACCGAATTCATCATGTTCACATTTAATCATAAGCCATGAGTGAGATCCCCAATCTATCGTTGACTCCATAAACATAGCATAGCAATTCTAACGAGGATATGACACATAAGCGACATAGGACATATAGGAATTTATGCATGTGGATTTCCATTCAACGCCTAAAACTTAAATGCACATTCATCATCCTTAATATAGTGATAAAAGAAAGACATTTCAAAATAATAGGAATGCACCGGGCTTGCCTTGAGAGTGATCGAAGTTAGCACTAGCCTCACAAGCGTTGAGCGTGGCAACCGTCTCTTCCGGCGGAATCAATTCGATGTCGTCACCTATAAGATGAAATGCAATGCATAAGTGACATGAGTACAAGGGCGATGAGAATGGCAATGCATGTGTGCTGTTTTTGTAAAGATGTATATGAGTAATTTAAACAAAGGTCTTGTTTTGCTCAAACCCTAGCAATCATAATACGCCTCTTGTTTTCTTTTAAGGGGTTCCAAATACATGACAAGTATAATCATACTAATACAATGAGTAATGACTTGATTACTTAGACATGAGTGCTGTGGTTATTGCAGGTTTAGCACTAACATTTAGCAAGTTTTCAAAAGATAAAACGAAAAAAAAACCTAGGCTTATGTGATTTAGCATCACATGCGATGACGATTTCCTTTTAAGATAAGAATTCGATCTCAAAATTAATACATACGTGAAATACATGAAATCTTTTGACTAAACCTGCCATGAGGTGCTAGGGGACATGGTGAACAGTGAAAATTACATAACCATGCATGAACATAATCTTTAGTGGCATAAAACTATTTACACATGTGCTGAAAATAACTTTTTAGGAATTTAGATCTAGGGTTTGCACAATTAATATTTTATCATGCTAAAAAATTAACATGGACTTTGCTACACATGCACAGTGCTAAGAGGAAATTAATTACCAAGTTTCATGCAAAAAATAATTTACAGGGATTTAATTAAGAATTAAATACAGAGAATGCAAGAAAGGCAATAACTTGAAAAATATGAGATGAAATGCAGATCTTCCAGCGCCAAAAATTCATGTGTGTCTGGGTGAAGATTTTGGCCAAGTGGCATTTAATTTGGATTTATAGTTTTAAAGTTATGGCCTAGTTACGTTTTCAGGGGTTGGCTTTTGTCATTTTTGTACAAATATGAAAACATGTAGATCTGACCAGCTCATGTTACTTTTATGAAAGTACAGGTCTTTTAGTTTCCAGAATATTTTAGCTTGAAATTTTTGGACGATTCAAACGCGAGGTATGAATTTTTCAAACTTGAATAGAGTTCGGGTGTATTTACGAAAGTGCCACCGGCAGTTTTAAACGAGAGGGCGGCGCGCGCGCTCCGGCGAGCGGCGGCCGGCGCCGGCGAGCTCGAGCGCGACGGCGTTCTAGGGCAGCTCATGCTCCGGGATTTGGTCAGGATAGAGCTCAAGTGGTGGGGAGAACGTTGGTGGGGGCCACGGGGGCCGGCGGTGGCCGGAGAAGGGGCGCGGCGAGCGGCGGCGCTCGCGGAGGTACGGCGGCGGCGCGCGTCCAGCTCAGGCGGAGGGAGAGGGAGAGGGTTGGCCGGGAAGCTTCACCTGCTCACGGAGGAGGGCGGCGTGGGGTCGCGCGGTGGAGAGGTGGACCGTGGAGGCGGCTCGACGGAGGGGGTGGCGGAGCGGGGCGACGGCGGCGGGATTCTTCTCAAATTCCCGACGACCTGGGGCAGGAACTGGGGAGCGCATCAGCGGGGAGCTCGGGCATGACCTTGCACACAAGATGACGGAGGAGGGAGGGAGAGGCGGCCTACCTAGACGGCGCGCGACGCGGAGAGGCTCGGGGCGGCTATGGCGGGCGGCGGCGGCGTCTTCTCCCTTGCGCGGGCTACGGAGGGTGAGGGAGGGAGCTGAGGGCACCGTGAGCTGCGAGAGGGAGCTGGGGGAGTGTTTTGATGCGGATGGAGATGGGGCCTTGGCTCCCGTGCGCATTTTCTAGGGGCGGCCGGACGGTGAGCGGCGGCAGGGACGGGAAGCCTTCAATTCCGGCGTTGCCTGGTTGGCCGGCGGGTACTGTTCTAGTTGGGAGGTGGGCAGGGCTTGCGTGGCGACGGGACAGGGTGGGAGCACGTGCTGGAGCGGGCGCGGGGCGGCGGACCGGCGGGCGCAGCTGCCATTGTCCGGTGGTCCCCGTAGCTCGAGTCCAAACTTTGAATTTGAAATCTGGTTTGACAACTTTTGATCAAAACGATGCTTCTGTTGCTCCAAATTTAAAACTAAAAATATGTAGAGCTCCTGGATGATGTGCCCGAATTTCCATCTTTTAGTTTGAAGTTCTAATCTTGCTCCCAAAAATTCATACAAAATTCACAAACAACAGTGTTTCAGATTTGAGTTTGAATTTTTGGGCATTCAAAACTTTGTTCAAAAATTTTGTGAAAATGTTGTAAATTCATCTTTTTACATGAGCAATCCAGTGGTGCAAAAATATGTGAGTAGTGTTTTTATAATTTTTGCACTTCTCTTGTGGGTTGGGTTAGGGCTAGGGTTTAGTTTAGGTTTTCCCTTTTCTCTTTTTGTTTTTCTTCTTTTCCTTTGGGTGATTAGCATTAGTGCTTCATTAGTGATGTGATTAGGCTAGTAATTATGTACTTAACCTTAATCGTGACACGGGATGTCACATATTTAACTTCACCTTTCTTGAGTCGTCTTCTAATATGTTCCATACCAACACTTTGCCGTTGAGCTGCTACCACTTCTTCACGAATGGTAGGGAAAAGAGCTAAATTGGTCAATGCTCCATACGGAAGAATCCGAAGATTCGACTCATCACATTCCTGTGAAGGTGCTTGAGTCAAAAGTTGAGCCGCGAGGTTGTGGCAATGAACTTTGCGACTTAGAGCATCGGCTACCACGTTTGCTTTGCCCGGGTGATAGTGAATCTCCAGCTCATAATCCTTTATTAATTCCAGCCATCTTCGTTGACACATATTAAGATCTGCTTGGGTGAAGATGTACTTAAGACTCTTGTGGTCGGTGTATAAATGTACCAAGTTACCCTAGAGATAGTGCCTCCAGCTCTTCAATGCAAGAATGACTACTGCTAGTTTCAGATCATGCGTGACACGGTGTTCCTCATGACGCCTAAGTTGTCGAGATCCATAGGCAATCACTCGACCTTCCTGCATTAGAACACATCCGAGTCCCGTTCCCGATGCATCACAAGTACACATCAAACGGCTTCGTCGGATGTGGCTGAGCGAGTATCTTGTAACACCCCGGAATTTCAAGTTTTGGGTTGTGCATGAAATTCACAAAATTTTAAAACTTTTTAAAACATATTTAAATATTATCTAAAGGATAATATTATAAATATATTTCTCTTTCTTTCTTCTTTAAGAGGAAGAGTTATCTTTTAAATCCAAACAATTATTTTAATTATAAAGTTTCAATAATGAATTTTCCCAAAAGAACATATGATTTGTTTTGGTTGTGAAAATGACTTAATAAAAAGATATTTGTTTGATTATTTTAGAGAGCAATGTTTCACACATTGTGTCATACCCTGTTCCTTACTTTTACCTTGTCGCCTTGGTTTTGGGTGTAGTGTTATAGTATGGGTACGTCTTTGCTTAGTTGCTTATAATGGGGTTCAAACTGAACTAAATGCTAATCTTGATAAATGTCCACTTGAACATAAAGATCAAGAATTGGTAATGCTTTTTAGCAACATGGAACTTAGGTGATCCTGACGGGAGGATTGTCGATGATGGTGCCGGTGCACACTCGTTAGGTGTGGTGGTACCTGTTTGGGATCATAAGGACCGGTTCTTGGAGCGGCAACCCAGGACTTCTACACAAAGCACGGGGCTGATAATGGGTAGGTAAGGTTTAGTACCAAGGTAACTTCCCGGTTTTGCGGGCGTCGAGGAAGGATGAAGGAAGAAGGTGTCTTACGGATTCGAGCGAGGAAAGGCGAGTACTTGAAGCCACGGTGCAAGAGGGGGCCTCCGGGTGATGCGTCACTTTTACGGCGGTGAAACCTCAGCATGGGCGTTTTGCAAACCGGGAAGTCCTTTGAAAGACCTTGCGGTGATCTCTTGGCCTCACACCTAAGGAAGTGTGCTGGTATAATGGAGGTTTTAGTCACCGACGGGTGATGGAATCACCGAAATGTGGGTAAAGTTGTGCCACCTCTGCAGAGTGTAAAACTGTTATAACAGCCGTGTTCACGGTCACGAACGGCCTGGATCCTCACGAGAACTAGAGGGTATGGACGGGTGGAGTAACTCATTGGTTGGCTACGAGCGGGGTAACCTGTAGTGTGGTTGGCTACGGGCGGGGTAACCTGTAGTGTGATTTGCTACAAGCGGGGTAACTTGTAGGTGTGGTTTTGCTGCAAGTAGAGTAGCTTGCGGTGGTTAACAGGTGGGGTAGCTCTGTTGGATTATTTTGACCTAGTAAATAGGTTGTTTTAATGAACTTGACTAGTGTAGGTGCTTTCTATTGCAAACCATGTGTTAGCCTTCCTTTCATTCAGCTTATATGTCATGTATTCCCACACTTGCTGAGTACGACATGTACTCACTCTTGCTATTTCCTTTTTGCTACCAACTACTGCTGCTCGGAAGATGGAGAAGACCACCGATGAGAAAGGTCTAGGCGTGCGAAACCCCGGTCGATTGCCTGTGGTGTTATGGAGTCTTTCGCTAGCATATATTTGTATTTAGTCCTTTGAGACAATATCGATGTAAGTATTCAGTTTAATAAAGACATTGTTCTTTTATCACATTAATTTGTCCTGTGTGCGTGAAAACTTGTTCCCGGGCACGCATACGGATGCATTCGGTTTTGGTCGTTAAAACCGGGTGTGACAAGTACTGGCGCTGTTGTCAACAACTTCTTTAATGTTTGGAAAGCTTCCTCGCAACCCCTGCTCCATTCATACCTCTTATCTATTTCCAACAATTTAGCCATTGGCTTGGCAATCTTTGAGAAGTTTGGAATAAATCTTCCGTAGTAACCGACCAATCCTAAGAAACTCCCGATCTGCGAGACCGACTTCGGTGGCTTCCAATCCAACACTTCTTGAACTTTGCTTGGGTCAACGGCCACTCCTTCGGCTGATATCACGTGACCTAGGAACGACACTTCCTTTAACCAAAATTCACACTTGCTAAACTTGGCATATAGCTGGTGATCCCTTAGACGCTGCAATACAATCCTTAAGTGATTGGCATGTTCCTCTTCCGACTTGGAATAGATCAAGATGTCATCAATGAATACCACGACAAACTTGTCTAGCTCGGCATGAATACGGAATTCATGAGGTACATGAAGTGTGCGGGTGCATTGGTCAATCCAAAAGACATCACCAGGTATTCATAAAGTCCATATCTTGTGGAAAATGCGGTCTTCGGTATATCTTCGACTCGGATCTTGATCCGATGATAGCCTCGAGCGAAGATCTATCTTCGAGGACCCCTTGGCTCCCATCAATTGATCAAACAAGATGTCAATCCTCGGAAGAGGGTACTTGTTCTTGATGGTAACTGAATTCGAGAGGCCTATAATCCACACATAGCCTTAATGTCTTGTCCTTTTTCTTCACGAACAAGGCTGGGCATCCCTATGGTGACGAACTTGGACGAATATATCCCTTGTCCAATAATTCCTTTAATTGCACCTTCAACTCTGCTAACTCATTTGGTGGCATCCGATACGAGTCTCCTTGATATCGGTGCGGTTCCAGCTTGTAACTCTATCTTAAACTCTACCGCTCGATCCGGCGGTAGTCCCGGTAAGTCGTCCGGAAAGACATCCGGATACTCACAAACTATGGGTATATCCTCCGGACTCTTACTTATAACCTTATTAACCATTGGCGGAATAGTCCGGAAGAGTTAAAAGTAAGCAATCTCGACCATGAACAGGAGAGTTCGGATATACGGCTCGAGATGCTATATCCAGACTCGCCTTATGGAAATCTATCCATTGCGTGCCAATAATTGCATCTAACCCTTGCCCATCCAATATGATTAATGAAGTGGAATAAATCTTGCTACCCAATTTTAATGGCATATTGGCAGCTGCTTCATTTGTAAGAATTTTACCCCAGGTGTTGAAATAAGATGTGCACATAGCAACTTAGATGGCATGATGCGATGTGTCACACCCCTATCCCGAAAGATAGTTAAGTGTGGTACGGATCGCCTTGGGAGATGATTGACGAAGCAACCATACATAGCATCACATTAACAAACATACACGATTTACAAGTTTACATAGTTGGTGCCTTAGAGTCGATGCCGAATGCACCATTAATAAACAACCTGTTGTCCAACTTAGCTTTCTTTCTCTTATGCGATCACTTTGGCCTTGGGAGCCTTGTAGAACAAGAGGTGAACTGATCATAGAGGGGCAACCATAGACTTGAGGTTATGACACTTGTAGTCTCTGTCTAAAGCGTGATCATCCAATCACGGATACGAGCGGTCGAAAATGGTGCCTCTTTAACATGAGCTAACCAACACTCATTTGTTGGAAGTTTTAGAAAAGGTTAAGTCAAAACTTCACATCCAACAAAAGACATGCTACACAACAGAGCATGAGAGATGGATGGCAATATATTGCAAAAACATGCAATAAAGCACTTCGCACAAGACCTAACACCGTTCAGTTTTTCCCTAGACAGATTTGACTTGCTCTGAAAACTCGACACTTGGTCCTGTTTGTGGACAGAACTAAATTTTTAGTTTGTTACGAACGTCTTAGACAATTTCTTAAGCTTTCCAACGCATCCTAGAACAGCTCAATCTGACTTGTCGTTTGAAAGTTATGACTGTAATGGGCAATTCTATCTACGTTCCATATTTTTGAAGGACCTGAGACTAGACGATTGTTGTAGCACATAACACAAGCTTTCCAGAAAGTCCTCATTTGCCATATTTGGATAAGTATTGAGAGAGTTATTCATCATCTTCACGAAAGTTAAAAATCTGCCACGTTTTTAGGGTTTCGGTTTCCAACTTTTTGTGGGAATGAAGCTATGTGATCAAATTTTCATGATTGTTCCATTTAGATAAGTTCATATGCATATGTTTGACATGATGAATGATATGCAAGTGTAATGGATGCTCAGTATGTCGTTTCGTACGTCCTCATAAAAATTAAAAGACCGCGCCCGCCGATATGAATATCGGACAAGCGTCTCGGTGGCACACACACCTCTCACACGATACTACACGATCTAAGCATTGTTATGTACCTACAAGAGGTTGATTCCAGAAACAATACATCAAAATAAAAGAAACTACCAAAAACAAATCACAATTCTACTCTTACGATCCATGGAAAGGATTGCCTCGCGGTATCGCCACGAGCCGGCATTGTCCCGTATTATTACTTCCGCGGGCAGGGAGCGCTAATTTAAATTGCAAACATACCTTTGCCAAAGCCGTAGTTTCAAAATATTTAAACAATCATAACATGGGGTTAGTTTTGCCACCATTCTATATAGTCCTTATATTAGCCTTTCTAGACTCGTACCTCACCGTGACACAAAAACAGGGTTTATGATTTTTAGAATGAGTGTTAGCGTGACGCAAATCCCAAGTCGGCACCGATACCACGTGTCACACCCCTATCCCAAAAGATAGTTAAGTGTGGTACGGATCGCCTTGGGAGATGATTGACGAAGCAGCCATACATAGCATCACATTAACAAACATACACGATTTGCAAGTTTACATAGTTAAGTCTCGATTACAATATAGAGTTCCGAATAAAAGATACATTAGGTTCAAATTTAAGTTTACATAACCATGATCTTTGTTCGAAATAAAGTGCGGAAGCGAATACATAACACGACGATACATAGATAGCTTATGTGAACCATGCCGGCCTAGGCCACGACTCACTCATCATGGGTCGGAGAGCTAGGAACCCATTCAATGGTCCACTCTTTCGGCTCTCCTCCATCCCACACAACCTTACCACAACAATCGCAAAACCCGGCTTGCGGGAATCCCGAAAATACACATGTAGTGGCAAAGCCCGAGTATCTAGCATACTCCGCAAGTCTTACCCGTCAAATTGGCCATCTAAGACCGACACCTAGATGCAGGGGCTGACCAGGGCTCACTTGGCAGTTTGCATAAAAACAACACCTATTTACTTTATGTTTGCATTTTTACAATTATCATATTAAGTGGGTTATTGCAAGAATGTAACTTTAGTGAGCATAGCTAATCATACAAGAGTTGCAATACAAACAATTGATCGATAAAAACAGCAAGTATCCAACATTCTCATCTTTTTACTAAACATTGCAATCTGCTCGAAACAAGTGGTACTCATTAACCGAGAGGAACGGCGATAATTATCGAATTACATCCCGCAGGAGAAACCCAAGCACGCTGTAACAACTCTCGGAAATAAATGCATTTCATGTCATCATGCGCATTTCATCATATTGCATTTATGAAGTTATTAAATATTGTGTTAAGAGAATGCACATAAAATATCAAATTAACTAAAGATTATGGTAAATGCTTAAAAAGAAATTAAATAAGAGTAAATAATGTGTTTAATATTTTCTATTGCTCAAACATCATAAATAAAGATTTATAAAAGTTCCCTGAAATTATTTTGCTTGGTAAAAATAATTACAAGAAATAAACAAAGCTTCTTTTGTTAATTTATCTATGAATTTTTAATCCGAAAATAATTTGGAATCTTAACCTGGACTTAATAGGAAAAAATGCCTAAAATACTTTCGATTACGCCCCTGAAATTTTTGGGAATTTTCCGAGCACGGGAAGGGCACTTTTCAATTATCCGAAAGCCGAGGGGGTTTTTGTAAAATTTCCGGGCCGGCCTACGAGCCAGCATCTCTTCCTTCTCTCTTCCTCTCCCGCGTCTCATCGCCGCCCACGGAGAACCGCCTCCCGGCGGTGCTGCCACGCAGCTGCCTACCCGGCGCCATTGCCGCCTCTCCGAGCGAGATAAAAGCCCCTGCCCGGCCTCACCTTCTCCCTCCTCTCTCATTTTCTCCCCAACCCTACCGCCATTACCGCCCTCTCGTCCTCCACGCCAGCAGCTCGCTCCGGTCACCTTCAGCCCGAGCCAACGCCACCGCGAGCTTCGCTAGAGCCCCCTGCTAGTCTCCGAGTCGTCACTCATCTTCAAGCTTCTCGTGGAACCGGGTGAATCGAGCTTTTGCCCGTGAAGCTCCCCGTCGGTCCCTCACCGCCGCAACTCGAATACCGTCTCGCTCCGGTGAGCTATCTTTGATTCTTTTTCTTCCTAGAGGTGCGCAAGAGACTCCTACACTTTCCAACCCGGTGATCATAGCATGTTTCATGCAGAGCATCAAGAATTTCATCTTCTTCCGGAACTCCGATCGCCGTCGTCCACGTTTTCACGGTGAGCCTCACTTCCGATCCTGCTCAAGCTTTAATAACCTGATGTCGAGCTTGCTCGTGTTCCGTAGTAGCTCACAGCACAATCTTCCCCAATTTTTAAGCATTCGGGCGAGCTCGCGCCATGGCCGGAGCCCCGTCGTGCCCGCACCTCGCTGCCGGCATGCTTTCGGGCAAGCTCATGTTAGTTCAACCACTCCACGGAGTTCGCCAAGTCGCGTAGATTGTTTAGGAGGTTTCGCGGTGAGCTTTGAGGCACCCGCGGCCAACTCCGGTGACCGCGCCGCCGTGGGCTCGCCGCCGCGGTGGTGCCACACCGTGGGCCACACGCGCGCTGGATCGCGTGTGGCCACGTGGGGATATCGTGTGGCCACCCCGTGGCCCGAGTGTGTGTCACATAATAGAATTCAATTTTTGAAAATTCATAGAAAATTCAATAAAAATCAGAAAAATGCAAAACCAATTTTGTTAGACTAGGAAAAATAAGAACTATTTGTTTATGAGATCAAATATTTATTTTGAGTATTTTATTTCATAGAGAATAATTAATCACATTCTTTGTTTCAAGAAAAGCTATTATTTTATGCTAGATAAATGTTTAATGTAAGAAAATTGTGACATCCCCTCCGGGATACCCAGGACTCGGTACAGGGAGACACTCAACGCAGCGAGTTACAACAGTTCATCATCTCATACAAGCCGAATATATATATCATGGTATAATACAACTAGGTTTTCGAAATACAAACATTGTACAGCGGAAGCATAATACATTAATGAAGTTTAACAATCTACGAGTCTTGTAGCGGAAACTTGTACTTCACAACAAAAGATCACTAGCGTGATGTACTCGAGCCCGTCGTACATCACGATCCTCCTCGCTCAGGACGTCGGGATCTGTTCCCACTTGAGGGAACTACCCTCGGAACACGGCTCCTCTTCCGGACAGCTACCATAACGAGTCGTGGAAGAATGACGCTTGCCCTGAAATTATAACGAGCAAACCCCGAGTATTCTAATACTCAACAAGATCGACCCGTCAACGGGCATGCTAAGGCCGACGCCTAGTATGCAAAGGCTTTCCGGTCGTGGGGTTGACTCCTTTGCGAAAACAACGCTAAGAGGTGGATCCTTACTTTCGGTGTTTTAGCTCAACATTAGGATTCATTAACATCAATGTTTGCGAGTCTACGACTATTGCAATCCTGTTTGCAAGAAAAGATCACTTTTCGACCAACAACTCTTTCATCTCTCATCCTCATCTTTCTGTTGATTACTAAGATGTGACGAGCTAAACAAGCGGTACTCATTACGGCGAGGGACGGTGATTCGAATCGATTGTATACCAGCTGGCAAAACCCGACTACACGACGTATACGCACCGCACCGGTCGTATACGACAACTTTTCCCGCCAACACCCGACGAGAAGACTAGCCATTTCCAACTCCCCTAGGAGTATGGCGACGCCGCGACTACCCTCGTGGTCGACCCATCTCCCTCCCGTGAGACTATCCTCTCACTAACAGCCGATGAAAGAGAGTTGGCTACGCTACATCTCCGGGGCGGTAGGGTACATCGACTTGCTCGGGCCCATGATACCGAGCATGTAGTACGGTACGTTCAAACTTGTTCAACTAAGCCGACAATGGTACGGTCCTTGACCGACTCGGACGGGGCTACCACCTTGCAAGACCTCATCTCCGTCTTGCCCTTTCTCCTACGGGGCCCGTCCGGTGTCGACTTTATTAACTTCACTCCCAACTTCAACTTTCTCTTATCATTCCTCTTAGCAATAAACCAGCCATTACCCTATATCTCGCGAGTAGTGTCACCACCACTCGACTTCTACCGATGCCCTATGACATAAGCTTAGCAGCTTATCGAACTCGATTGAGCTACCTATACCAAGTATAGCATAGACAAATGGAAACCTATCTCATGCATCTCGGGTATCAAGCAACTCCTATAACCTAATGCACAATCACGATCGATTAACCGTGATAAAAGAAAAGACTTTAAAACATAGGTGGGATGCACCGGGGCTTGCCTTGATTCGAGTCGGAGTTAGCTTCCTCGACGTGCTCGGTCGACTTCGACGTTCCCGCTTCCTGTCTCGAACTCGGACGAGACTTCGATCACGCCATGACCTAGGTCGAGCAACAATACGTCGCGAATCACAACCATGCATGCATGAATGGATATGACATGATGTGCAATGATTGTATTAACCAAGATCGTTGATTAGCAATTACTCATTAATTAAGCTTGTTAATGATTAACAATTAATCACGTTCGTTAAGCAATAAGTAATAATTGATCATGCTCGAGTAATTATTGCTTAATCAAGGTCATTAATTAACAATTACTCTCGTTTATTAATTAACAAATACTCCTGTTCATTAATTAACCATTAATCATGTTCATTAGTTAACAATTCATGACTAATCATTAATCCATGATACATAGGGTACTAAAGTGGGATCACATGAAATGACGGTGTTTATGTGGAATTTTGGAAAACCAACTTAACAAAAACTTTCGTCTGCAGTATCTCTAATTTTTAAAGAAATTTATTTCTCAAAATCAAATAATAATTACCATAAAATAATAGATTTTCTTAATTAAAGGAAAGGGGATTAATTAAACTATGAAATTATAATTTCTAAAAAATAGGCATTTGAATACATAATTAAATAGAGAATAATTTTATGAATCTACTGCACTTTGTTTGGTATTTTTCTGAATTTGGATGAATATTCTACGAATATTTGAAGTTTGAATAAATCCGGAAATTAACTAAATTGGCAAACGAGTGCTTATACCAGTGTGGGCCGAATCCGACCGGCCCATGGGCGGGGCGGCCCGGACTCGTGCGCGCGGCCCAATCAAGCTCGAACCCGCCGGACATGGCGGGTGGCGGCCGGAGCACGGCGGCGGGTCGCCGGAGGAGCGCGGAAGGGGGTGGGAAAGTGGGTGGCTTGGCCCGGAAGACTCCACGCGACACGGCCGTTCACGGGGTGGGGTTGTCGGCACCGGAGGGTGGCCGGAGAGGCACCGACGGCGAGGGGCGGAAGACACGCAACTCCGGCGAGGCGTAGAGCTCTCCTCGTTTGACGAAATTGCGGCCGGTTTGTCTGCGAAGCTTCACGGAGCCATGATGAAGACCGGCGTAGGGGTTGTTGAGGCCCTAGGCGGCCGGAAGCTGGTCCGCACCGCGGAGGTGCAGGCGGTAGCGCCCGGAGTTGCGGAAGAACGGCGAAATTGCCGCGAGCCCGTGAGGGAAACTCGACGGCGAGTGCACTTGAGAGTAGCGTAGACCGTTGCCCACTCCCGGGAAGAGAGGAAGGGCGAGATGGCTCGCTGGACCGGCCAAATTTGGAGGCGCGGCCATGGCGACCCGGTTTGGTGTCCTGGTGAAGATGAGCTTCGCTCTCCGGACGGAAAGGACTTGGTGCGAGTTGTGGCCATGGGGAGGTGCAGAAGGTCCCCGCGGAACCATTGGTGGCGGTATCTCGGAGGGGACGGCCGGAGGCGACCGGGCGGCGAAGAGACAGGAGGGGCGGACCGGGCGGCGGCGTTTCGTGCGAGTTTTGAGAGAAAAAGAAACGAACGTGGCCGGACCTTTTATCCCGATGGGGTAGAGAGTGAGGCGGTATGGAAACTACTGCGTGGCGTAGGAGGGCGGGCGCGTGCCGAGAGCTTGCCGCGGTGGCTCAGGGGTGAGGCGGTGCGGCGTGGTGGGAGAGAGGAGAAAGAGAGATTGGCTGGGGGCTGGTTTGGCATTTTTACAAAAACGTCCTTCTGTTTTTAATTAATTGAAAAGCATACTTCCAAGGCTCGAAAAATTATTCGAAAATTCAGGGATACATTTGAGAATATTCTGGATCTTTTTCCTTTTAGGACGAAGTTCAAATTCTAAATAAATTTCGGATTAAAAATTCGAGTTTAAATTAAAAAGAGAAGTTTTTATTATTTCTTGTAGACATTTCTACAAAATAAAATAATTTCGTATCAACTCCATAAATCTGTTATTTTTATGTTTAATTAACGTTAAACTCCAAAATTTCTTTTATTTAGTTTCTTCTTTTAGGATCTTAATTTAATCTTAGGTTAAATTTATATTTTATGTGCACATTTGACACCAACTTAAATAGTTTTACAATTACATCATGATGACATGCTCATGAATGACATGAAATGCACTTTTATTTGGTAGGGTTGTTACAAAAATAATTTAATTAAATGAAGGAGATATCTGCAGACGAAAATAATTATGAAAATTATTTTTTCCAAAATTAAACTTAAACCTAGTTGCATTATGGTAGGGTTCCTTTTGTTTATACTATACTGGTACAGGTAGCTCAATAGAGGCTAAGCTTAATTCATAGTCGTAACGGTAGATGTTTAGGGAATCTTAAAGCATGGAGGCTTTAAGGGTTTTTGGTGTTGACACTAAGATGAAGAGAGTGTTAATGAAGTTGAGACCGGACGGGCCCCGTAGGAGAAAGGGCAAGACGGAGATGAGGTCTTGCAAGGTGGTAGCCCCGTCTCGTGTCGATCAAGGACCGTACCATTGTCGGCTTAGTTGAACAAGTTTGAACGTACCATTCTACATGCTGGTATCATGGGCCCAGCAAGCTAATGTACCCTACCGCCCGGAGATGTAGCGTAGCCGGCTTTCTTTTACCGACTGTTAGTGAGAGAATAGTCACACGGGAGGGAGATGGGTGGGCCACGAGGGAAGTCGTGGAGTCGCCGTACTCCCGAGGGAGTTGGATATAGCTAGTCTTCCGTCAGGTGCTAGCGGGAAAGGTTGTCGTATACGATCGATTGTGGTGCGTATACGTCGTGTAGTCGGGTTTTGCCGACTGGTATAAATCGATTCGAATCGCTGTCCCTCGCAGTAATGAGTACCGCTTGTTTAGCTCGTCACATCGTAGTAAATAATATGGAAGATGAAGATGAGAGATGAAAGGATTAATGATCTATTTTATCTTATCTTGCAAACTTGATTGCAATAGTGATAGGCTGCAAATGTCAAGGCTAATGAACTTAATGTTGAGCTAAAATATTGAAAGTAAGGATCCACCCTTTTATGTTGCTTTCGCAAAGGAGTAAACCCCACCGCTAGAAAGCCTTTGCATACTAGGCATCGGCCTTAGCGTGCCATGTTGACGGGTTTGTTCGTTATCTTTCAGGGAATGAGTCGTACTACCACGACTTGTATGGTAGCTTCCCGGAAGAGGAGCCGTGTCCTGAGGGAGGTTCCCTCCAATGGGAACGTATCCCCACGCCATGAAGAGGAAGGACCGTGGTGTACGACGGGCTTAGTGCATCACGTTGATCGTTGATAGATTTTTATTGTATAATAGAACAAGCTTCCGCTGAAATACTCGTAGAATGTTAAACTGCAATAATGTTATGTTTCCACTGCACGAATGTTTGTATTTCGAAAACCAGGTTGTATTATACCATGTCTGTATATATTCTGGCTTGTATGAGATGATGTTTCTGTTGTAACTCGCTCGTCGAGTGTCCCTCCGTACCAATTCCCGGGTGTCCCGTAGGGGATGTCACAGCTGGTATCGGAGTGGTTCGGAGGCAACGAGTACATCATTACAAGCCTATTTTCAAAACTTAACACGTTAGTACGATAGAAAACAAAAGAGTGCGGAGCCCTATAAGGAGGTAGAATAGTTAGATTTTACTAACCGTTCGATGCTCGGGTTTTGGAAAGTGCTAACTATTTGTTGTAGTTTTATACACTATAGTACGTATAGTTAGTCTACCGAGCATGCATCATGTCATATTGAGTGCTATAATATGAGGTTTTGGGAATTAGACCAAGTTAGTATCGTAGTGTAGAGTTAGTTTCCTATGGACGGTTCCGGAAGAAGTTTATGCGAGTGAAATAGAAGGCAAACAGAACTCTTCCACCGTGGCAATGGAATGGGTAAATTCAAGATCTTCATCTACAGGTGATTAAAGGCGATCGGAGAGAAGGATGATTAGGTGTAGTTATCAAGTAACCCCATATGAGAGCTACGGATTTAAAGGGATAGATTAAAGATGCTCATACGAACGTGTACTACAAGTAAATGCGGGGTTGGAATGAGAAACAGTGCACCTCTTCTATATACACTGCTTGTGCTTTGGAACTTTAACGTATTCTACCGTTGGTACCCCGATATTCTAATTTTGGATCGGTGACACTAATACCATGTTTTATAACAGAATGGTACAAGCTAGAAGAGGAAACTATCCCGAAAGCTCCCAACAAGATGTTCGAGAGCCGAGCATCAACTCCACCTACCCTGGCACCAGCTATTGACACTATATTGGAGTCTCGTGAAGAGCAACGGGAACTTCTTCAACAGCTTGTTCAGAATACGGCCCCACGAGGCCGGTGGTCAAGATCAGCATGCTCCACCAGTTCACGTTACATATTCGGATTTCATGGCTACCGGTCCACCTAATTTTTCGGATGAGGGGGATCCTCCGGAAGCAGACCATTGGTTACGTACTATCGAGTCGAAGCTGGAGCTCCTACCATGCACAAAGTATCGAAGACTATCTTTGCCGCTCAGCAACTAGAAGGATTTGTCTGGAGCATGGTGGGCTAATTACAAGGCCATGATTCCCGAAGGTCACCAAGTACTATGGCAAGAATTCACAAAGGCTTTTCGTGAACATCATATTTCCGAAGGTATCCTGAACCAAAAGCGTAAGGAGTTGCTAGCGCTGAAGCAAGGTGATATGACCGTACACTCCTATTCAAAGTTGTTCAACCGTCCGGCTCAATATGCTCCTCGGAATGTGGACACCGATGTCAAGAAGAAGGAATGCTTTAAACAAGGACTTACTACCAAGTTACAATCCCGACTTGTTTTGGACCGAGGAGTTAGTTTCAATGAGTTTGTAAGTGATGCTATACTCATGGAGGGTGCTCTTCGTGTTCATCAAGAAGAGAAGGCTAAGAAGAGAGCAGCCAATGAACAAGGAAGTGAGGTACTCTCCAAGTATCGTCTAGTCCACACTTCGCAGCGGATCGGAGTTTCGAGCCTAGGCCATGAGATCCCATTTCTTACCAGCCACCTTAGTATCAGCAACGGGTGTTTCCCCGTTCAACGGTTCAACAATCGGACCTATCGAGTATACGCCCCTTATCCCAAACTCCACAACCCGCTGATCATCCATGCTACAACGGTGATTGTCTTGGACACTTGGCTCAAGATTGTGTCGCACCAACAAAGCAGAATTTGTCAACGCGTCCTCAAAGGGAAGGCAGTTGGTCGACAGAAGCATACAAGTCAAAATGATAAGATGAAGACTGGTCGTGTCAACTTTACCACATCCGAGGAGATTCCGAAAGGATCACAAGTCATGGCTGGTTTGTTATCTATCAATCACCATGCTGCTAGTATTTTATTTGACTCGGGAGCAACCCGCACCTTCATCGACAAAGGATATGTCCAAAAATATAACCCTCGACATGCAAGATGATTTATCCACATCTTATATCATCACCGGGGAAATATACTCGCAGAGAGAAGTAATACAGAGCTACCATTGAAGTTGGGACGTAAGGATTATCTCACCTCCATTAAAATCTTAGATGGGCAAGGATTGGATGCGATTTTGGCATAAGATGGATGAAGTATTAGAAGGCAGATCTGGATATAGATACTTTTGCAGTTCACCTGAACTCTCCTCTTCAAGGACAAGATTATTTGCAGTTGACTTCTTCCCAAACTATTCCTCCAATGATTTATAAGACTATTGGTAAAAGTTTGGAAGACATTCCTATAGTCTCGTGAGTACCCCGATGTTTTTCCGAATACTTACCAGGTTTACTGCCGGATCGAGCGGTAGAGTTTAAGATAGAGCTACAGCCTGGGACAGCACCAATATCAAGAAGGCCGTATCGGATGCCGCCGAATGAGCTAGCAGAGTTGAAGGTGCAATTAAAGGAATTATTGGACAAAGGATATATTCGTCCAAGTTCGTCACCCTGAGGATGCCCGACCTTGTTCGTGAAGAAAAGGACAAGACATTAAGGCTATGTGTGGATTATAGGCCTTTGAATGCCGTTACCATCAAGAACAAGTACCCTCTCCCGAGGATTGACATCTTGTTTGATCAATTGATGGGAGCCAAGGTTTTCTCTAAGATAGATCTTCACTCGGGGTATCATCGGATTAAGATAAGAGTCGAAGATATACCCAAGACCGCATTTTCTACCCGATATGGACTTTATGAATATCTCGGTGATGTCATTTGGATTGACCAATGCACCAACACATTTGATGTACCTCATGAATTCCGTATTCATGCCCGAGCTGGACAAGTTTGTCGTGGTATTCATTGACGACATCTTGATTTACTCCAAGTCGGAAGAGGAACATGCCGATCACTTACGGATTGTGTTGCAAAGGCTAAGGGATCATCACCTATATGCTAAGTTTAGCATGTGTGAGTTTTGGTTGAAGGAAGTGCCGTTCCTAAGTCATGTGATATCAGCCAAAGGAGTGGTCGTTGATCCCGGCCAAGTTCAAGAAGTGTTGGATTGGAAACCACCGAAGTCCGTCTCGCAAATCGGAAGTTTCTTAGGATTGGTCTGGTTACTATAGAAGGTTTATTCCAAACTTCTCGAAGATCGCCAAGCCAATGACTAAACTATTGGAAAAGGATAAGAAGTATGTATGGAGCAAAGAATGTGAAGAAGCTTTTCAAACATTAAAGAAATTGCTGACAACAAGCACCCGTGCTCGCTCAGCCGGATCCGACAAAGCCTTTTGATGTGTATCTGCGATGCATCGAGAACAGGACTCGGATGTGTTCTAATGCAGGAAGGTCGAGTGATTGCCTATGCTTCTCGACAACTTAGGCGTCATGAGGAACACTATCCCACCCATGACCTGGAACTAGCAGCAGTGGTTCTTGCATTAAAAAGTTGGAGGCACTATCTCTTGGGTAATTTGGTACATTTATACACCGACCACAAGAGTCTTAAGTATATCTTCACCCAAGCAGATCGGAATATGCGTCAACGAAGATGGCTAGAGTTAATCAAGGATTATGAGTTGGAGATTCACTATCACCCGGGCAAGGCAAACGTAGTCGCCGATGCTTTAAATCGCAAGGTTCATTGCGATAATCTCATGGCTCAACTCTTGATTCAAGCATCTCCACAAGGAAGTGAAGAGCCGAATCTTCGGATTGTTCCGTATGGGGCATTGACAAATTTGGCTCTTATCCCTACCATTCGTGAAGAAGTGGTAGCAGCTCAACAGAAAAGTGTTGGTATGGAACACATAAGGAGACGACTCAGGAAAGGCGAAGTTAAATGTTTCGGAGAGGACGATGCAGGAGTTATTTGGTTCAAGAATCGATTGGTAGTACCGAAAGATCTATCACTTCGCAAGAAGATAATGGATGAAGCTCGTATGTCCAAATATTCTATTCACCCCGGAACCAACAAGATGTATCAAAATCCGAAGCAAAGATTCTGGTGGACACGCATGAAGCGGGAAATAGCTAAGTATGTCAATGAGTGTGACGTCCGCCGGCGAGTCAAAGCCGAGCACTTGAAGCAAGCGGGACCCTTACAACCTTTGAGTATTCCTGAATGGAAGTAGGAAGACGTCGAGCATGGATTTCATCGTTGGGTTACCACTAAGCCCACGAAAGCATGACTCTATCCGGGTTATTGTGGAGAGGTTAACGAAGTCAGCTCACTTCATACCGAGTACATACTCGATACACTCGTCGAGAAGTATGCAAAGCTGTACATCGCTTGCATTCTCTCGTCCGCATGGAGTGCCGAAAACCATCATCTCGGATAGGGGAACGCAATTTGTCTCCAGATTTTGGGAACAACTACATGAATCACTAGGAACAAAACTAATACGAAGCTCGGCGTATCATCCTCAAACAGATGGACGGACGGAAAGGATCAATCAATATCTCGAGGATATGCTTCGAGCATGTATCTTGACCTATGGTAAAGATTGGGAAAAGTGTTTACCGTTGGCGAGTTCTCATACAATAACAACTATCAAGAGAGTGCCGGAATGTCACCGTTCCAAGCTCTATATGGACGTAGTTGCCGCACACCTTTGAATTGGTCCGAAAGTGGAGAAAGAGTAATCTTCAGCCGGATCTAGTAAAAGATGCGAGAGGAACAAGTACGTCTAATTCAACAGAATCTCAAGAGGCTAAATCTCGACAGATCGGTTATGCCGATAAAAGACGTCGAGAGTTAGTATTCCGGTGGGAGATCAAGTTTATCTCCGTGTCTCTCCTACCAAACGTGTTCGGAGATTCGGAATCAAAGGTAAGTTAGCACCACGATACATTGGACCGTTTCCAATCCTAGAAAGATGTGGAGCTGTGGCTATACCGACGCTTAGCACCACGATACATTCGGAATCAAAGGTAAGTTAGCACACTTGGCGGGTATACATAATATATTCCATGTATCTCAACCGAAGAAGTGTTCGAAACCACCAATGGATATACCGACAGTCGAGGTGGAACGAGTTACAGACTGGACTTGACATATGATGAACGTCCGGTCAAAGTTCTCGACACCAAGGATCGAGTGACTCGACATCGGACCATCAAGTTCTACAAGATTCAATGGAGTAATCACTCGGAAGCTGAAGCTACTTGGGAGCAAGAGGAGTTTCTCCGATCAAACTACCCCGAGTTCTTTAGCACTATCGTCTAGTCGCTGCGATCGTGAATCTCGGGACGAGATTCCTGTAAGGGGGAGGGCTGTAACAACTCTCGGAAATAAATGCATTTCATGTCATCATGCGCATTTCATCATATTGCATTTATAAAGTTATTAAATATTATGTTAAGAGAATGCACATAAAATATCAAATTAACTAAAGATTAGGGTAAATGCTTAAAAAGAAATTAAATAAGAGTAAATAATGTGTTTAATATTTTCTATTGCTCAAACATCATAAATAAAGATTTGTAAAAGTTCCCTGAAATTATTTTGCTTGGTAAAAATAATTACAAGAAATAAATAAAGCTTCTTTTGTTAATTTATCTATGAATTTTTAATCCGAAAATAATTTGGAATCTTAACCTGGACTTAATAGGAAAAAATGCCTAAAATACTTTCGATTACGCCCTGAAATTTTTGGGAATTTTCTCGAGCACGGGAAGGGTACTTTTCAATTATCCGAAAGCCGAGGGGGTATTTTGTAAAATTTCTAGGCTCGGCCTACGAGGCCGGCCTCTCTTCCTTCTCTCTCCCTCTCCCGCGTCTCACCGCCGCCCACGGAGAACCGTGATCATAGCATGTTTCATGCAGAGCATCAAGAATTTCATCTTCTTCCGGAACTCCGGTCGTCGTCGTCCACGTTTTCACGGTGAGCCTCACTTCCAGATCCTACTCAAGCTTCAATAACCTCATGTCGAGCTTGCTCGTGTTCCGTAGTAGCTCACAGCACAATCTTCCCCAATTTTTAAGCATTCGGGTGAGCTCGCGCCATGGACGGAGCCCCGTCGTGCCCACACCTCGCCGCCGGCTCGCTTCGGGCAACCTCATGTTAGTTCGGCCACTCCACGGAGTTCGCCAAGTCGCGTAGATTGTTTAGGAGGTTTCGCGGTGAGCTTTGAGGCACCCGCGGCCAACTCCGATGACCGCGCCGCCGTGGGCTTGCCGCCGTGGTGGTGCCACACCGTGGGCCACACGCATGCTAGATCGCGTGTGGCCACGTGGGGATGTCGTGTGGCCACCCCGTGGCCCAGTGTGTGGCACAGAATAGAATTCAATTTTCAAAAATTCATAGAAAATTCAATAAAAATCAGAAAAATGCAAAACCAATTTTGTTAGACTCGAAAAAATAAGAACTATTTGTTTATGAGATCAAATATTTATTTTGAGTATTTTATTTCATAGAGAGTAATTAATCACATTCTTTGTTTAAAGAAAAGCTATTATTTTATGCTAGATAAATGTTTAATGTAAGAAAATAGTTTAATTAAATGAAGGAGATATCTGCAGACGAAAATAATTATGAAAATTATTTTTTCCAAAATTAAACTTAAACATTATCATTTCATGTGGTTCCAATTTATTATCCTATTATCACATGTCATTTAAGTAATGATTATTTATTGTTTAATAAACAGAATTAATTATTAATTACTAAACCTAAGTAATTAATATTAATGAACTTAATTAATTATTAATTAAGGAACATGATTAATTAGTAATTAATAACCTTGATTAAACATTACTTAATGAGCATAACCAATTGCTAATTACTCGCTTAATGAACATGCTTATTTATGAATTGTTAATTAACCAATATGATGAAGCATTAATATTAAATTATTAATTATTAATTATTGAACATAATTAATAAAACCGTTGCATAAGTATATCATGTTCATTCATGCATACATGGTTGTGATTCGCGACGCATTGTTGGTCGACCTAAGTTCCGAGGTGATCGAGGTTCCACCGAGGTTGAGTCGCGAGACGGGAATCTCGAAGTCGACGCACACGCCGAGGAAGCTAACCTGGACTCGTATCAAGGCAAGCCCTGGTGCATCCTACCTATGTTTTTAAATATTTTATTTTATCACATAGTTCAGTTATGTTTGTGCATTAGGTGTTAGGGAATGATTCATACCCTAGTTGCATTATGGTAGGGTTTCGTTTGTTTATACTATACTTGGTACAGGTAGCTCAATAGAGGCTAAGCTTAATTCATAGTCGTAACGGTAGATGTTTAGGAAATCTTAAAGCATGAAGGCTTTAAGGGTTTTTGGTGTTGACACCAAGATGAAGAGAGTGTTAATGAAGTTGAGACCGGACGGGCCCCGTAGGAGATGAGGTCTTGCAAGGTGGTAGCCCCGTCTATGTCGATCAAGGACCGCACCGTTGTCGGCTTAGTTGAACAAGTTTGAACGTACCGTACTACATGCTGGTATCATGGGCCCGAGCAAGCTGATGTACCCTACCGTCCTAGAGATGTAGCGTAGCCGGCTCTCTTTTACCGGCTGTTAGTGAGAGGATAGTCTCACGAGAGGGAGAGGGGTCGGCCACGAGGAAGTCGTGGAGTCGCCATACTCCCGGGGAGTTGGAAATGGCTAGTCTTCCGTCAGGTGCTAGCGAGAAAGGTTATCGTATACGATCGGTGTGGTGCGTATACGTCGTGTAGTCGGGTTTTGCCAGCTGGTATAAATCGATTCGAATCGCTGTCCCTCGCAGTAATGGGTACCGCTTGTTTAGCTCGTCATATCGTAGTAAATAATATGGAAGATGAAGATGAGAGATGAAAGGATTAATGATCTATTTTATCTTATCTTGCAAACTTGATTGCAATAGTGATAGGCTGCAAATGTCAAGGCTAATGAACTTAATGTTGAGCTAAAATATTGAAAGTAAGGATCCACCCTTTTGTGCTGTTTTCGCAAAGGAGTAAACCCCACCGCCGAAAGCCTTTGCATACTAGGCGTCGGCCTTAGTGTGCCATGTTGACGGGTCGGTCTTGTCGAGTATTAGAATACTTAGGGTTTGTTCGTTATCTTTCAGGGAATGAGTCGTACTACCACGACTTGTATGGTAGCTTCCGGAAGAGGAGCCGTGTCCTGAGGGAGGTTCCCTCCAATGGGAAAGTATCCCCACGCCGTGAAGAGGAAGGACCGTGGTGTACGACGGGCTTGGTGCATCACGTTGATCGTTGATAGATTTTTGTTGTATAATAGAACAAGCTTCGTTGAAATACTCGTAGAATGTTAAACTGCAATAATGTTATGTTTCCGATGCACGAATGTTTGTATTTCGAAAACCTGGTTGTATTATACCATGATGTATATATTCTTGCTTGTATGAGATGATGTTTCTATTGTAACTCGCTTCGTCGAGTGTCCCTCTGTACTCGATTCCTGGGTGTCCGGAGGGATGTCACACACGCGACATACACATCATTTAAGAACATGTATGGTCACCGTTCGCGAGTTCATCATAAAGTTAGGCACGGGGCCACCGATCCCGAGTACACGTCCCCCTTGCGATCCCGTTCAACAACGGATTTCAAACCCGTGCAACCACCGTGCCATACACATCACATCCGGATCGGTGAGATATCCGGCCCACTTTAAAACTCACAAGCTACATAGGTTTACCAATCCCCATAAGAAAGGTATGCACTTGGTACACAACTCAAACTTGTTCGCGGAGTCACAATGTGAGGTTCTCAACTTTTACCAATTTATCACATTCAAGTATAGTCATAAGTAATATATGAGTGTCCAGCCCTATTGTCAACTCCATAATCATAACATAGCATTTCTAACGGTAGGTTGACCCACATAAGCTACACTGGAAATATATAGGGAGATTATGCAAGTGGATTTCCAATCAATTCCTATAACGTAATGCACATCCATCATCCTTAATATAGTGATAAAAGAAAGAATTTCGAAATAATGGGAATGCACCGGGGCTTGTCTTGAGAGTGATCGAAGTTAGTACTAGCTTCACAAGCGTTGAGAGTAGCAACGGCTTCTTCCGGCAGAATCAATTCGACGTCGTCACCTAGAGGATGAAATGCAATGCATAAGTAACAAGGAATACAAGTTCGATGATGATGATAAGGCATGGTGCCATTTTGTATGAATGCATATGAATGAGTTTAGTAAAATTTAGTTTCGTGAAATTTCTAGCATGCACAATACATACCTTTGCTCTCTTTTAAATGGAGTTTAAATAATTTACCACTTATAGCCCTAACATATACAAGTAATGATTTACTTCCAAATGTGCATGAGTGCTGTGAACAACTCAATTGTTCAGATTTGAAATGATGAGCAAAGTTTAACGAGAGTCGATGCAATTAGGGTTAAGGTGGTTTTAATTATCACATGCGATGACAAGTGTAACCCTAATTTAAGAACATGCTTACAAAAAATAAAACATGCATGAATTTACCGGAAACTTCTTACTAAACCTACCATGCTGGACCAAGTAACATGGTGGGGTGGTGAGATTTACATAAACATGCAAAAGTGTAATTTTTAGAAACATAACACGATTTTAACATATGCTGAAATTAACTTTTTCTTGACTTAAACAAGGGAACGGCAAAATAAATATTTAACATGTTCAAAATTCAACATGAGATTTTATGAATGTGTAAAGTACTATGATGAGTGGATTTACCAAGTTTCATGTCAAAATAATTTACAGATATTTAATTACAATTTAAATACAGAGAATGTCATAAATGCAATAACTCGAAAAATATGCAATGAAATGTAGATTTTCCAGTGCCAGAAATTCAAGGGTGCTTATATACAAGCTCTGTCCAAGTGGCATTCAATTTGGATCTATATATTTAAAGTTATGACTTAAGTGAGTTTTTGTCGATTGACTTTTGTCATCTCTACTACATAAAAAATTCGTAAGGTTTCCATCTGCCTGCCA
Organism: Chloris gayana; assembly: GCA_031894775.1. NCBI lineage: Eukaryota > Viridiplantae > Streptophyta > Magnoliopsida > Poales > Poaceae > Chloris > Chloris gayana. Next base: position 329,085 of record JAUNZO010002356.1, read on the forward strand.
CCTTCGTCCGGCACCTGTGAAACAAAATATGATCCCAAAAGCCGCGTCATCCCCTCCCCGCACTCCACATGCGACCCCTTTCCGAACTGCCCCTCACCTAACTCCGTTCCCCGTAACTCCCTCCCTCCCCGCAATCCGGATGCCGTGCCTGCGATCCCGGATGCCGCGCTGTCTGCCTCCACCTCCGCCTCCCTTCCTCCACACGTCATGGTCGCCGTTCTCCGCCTACCTTCCTATGTGCACCGCCGTCGCCCACCAGCAGCCTGGCCCACGATGAAGAGGAGGCAAGCATGACGAAGGAGTGGGAGGGCGGGGATTCGCTAGACGCCGTCAGCCCATCGGTGGTTGCTGCGGATCTAACGGTGACTTCGCTCCGGTGCGGAGTGAAGAGGGAGCGCGGGGATTCTCCGGATGCCGTTAGCCCTTCGACGGCGGCGGTGGATCCCACCGTTACCCCGTTCCGCCGGTGCGGGGAGAAGAGGGAGCACGTGGATTTGCCGAACGTCGTCGACCCAACGGTGGCGGCGGCTGCGGATTCTGCAGTGACCCCACCCCACGGGAGCGGGAAGAAGAGGGAGCGGGAAGAAGAGGGAGCGCGAGGATTCACCGGACATCATCGAGCTTTGAGACAGCGTGAGCGCGAATGACAAGGCGCCCCCGCCAAGAAAGGTTCACTAACAATCCTCCGAACCGGTGATTGCGTCGATGGATATGCAAGGATCGCGTTAATCCCATCGGGCACTAGGGCGGTTCGTACTTGTGTTTTGTTTATCTTTAGTGTGGCTTAAATTTCTGCATCTCTTTTTAGTTATGGTCGAATACAAATCTCTTCAGGTATTTGCCTCAAGTAAGTATGCTATATCTCATTGATCTGTCTCAACCTGTAGAAAATGTGTAGCTTTTCTGTATGCTTAGAACATTTGTGAATTCATCTAGCTTTAACCGTAGTTTTGAAGCAATAAACGTTTCAGATTCTGGGCCTGAAGCAATACAGTTCGTACCAAAGCCTATTTCTGGCCAGTGATTTTAATAAAAAACAGGACAAACATTTCCTTTTTCCAAAAGGTGTTCACAATTCAAAAAAAAAAAAAAAAAAGAAGGATGGACATAATCAGTCTCAATCCTGTTACTCATAATTTAATTTTGACTTGGAAAACTTCAGCAGAGGCTCCCACTGCTGCTTAAATAGAAAAAGGCAACCTTGCAGTAAAAGGGAAAGAGATGCTGAACCTGTACAAGGAAATTCAGTTTTCAATGATTAGAATTTAGCTGATATATCATACATGTACTGAGTCAATTCTTTTCTGTTATATTAACTGAGGCTAACACTGGACAGTGATGTATATCGAAAAATGCTAGTTGCATCATTACAGGCGTATTATGTCCACCTTCCACATGCAAGTAAGAAGTTAATTATGCCTTTTCATGTTGTTATGAATTTTGGTTAGCTATGTCACATGAAAAGGTAAATTTCCTACAGAAAAGCTCCAGTCTCATTTGGATAAGAAGAAGACTTTCAAAATCATGACATACAATGTATGGTTCCCGCCGGGAGGGTCTGGAGCTTAGCAGTAGGATGAATGCTATTGGAAATCTTATTAAGCAGCATAGCCCGGACCTTTTATGCTTCCAGGTCCAGAATTTTGAGCAATGTATTATTTTCTTTCCCTCTTCTTGGTAGGGTCTGATATGTGAAATTGCAGGAGGTTACACCATAAATCTATGTGCCTCTGCAAACTTCTTTTTTCTGGAACGCGCAGGAGAGCTGCGTGTCAAGAATACAGATGCTTGTTATCACAAGAGACGAAGGCTATCAGGACTTCAGGAGTCCATATTACTGTATGCAGGTAATGCTTCAATCAAAATTCGTGTGTCGCATGATGCCAAAAAGCTCTGAAGATTGATGTCACTCTTCTACCTAAGACATTACCTAGATGCAGATTATATTTCTCTGTTAATATAATGCCAGAAAATAAGGAATGTATCCCACATGGTAAATCTGAAGCTTTCAGAGTTAGATGGTTGTTTTGCCCTTCACATAACTTTGCTTATTGTCGATCCATTAAAACAAAACTTTTCTTATTGTCCAACATGCTCAGGACTTCAGGAGTATCTTTCTTAGGATTTGTCTGGTATCTTTCATAGTATCTTTACTGAATTGTGACGTTGTAGGTCTTTATCACAATGATTCTACTTTTTTGCTTAGTCTGTATTCCTTGAATCGATGTTGACCTAGAGAGGAACTGAGCCTACCTCATTCATTTGTGGCATGCGATCGGGATGCGCCGCACGGGCAGCGTGGCCCGGATGAGCAGGTCGCACCACACGCCCTCACCGTGTTCTTATCAAGGGCCGCGGCCACCACGTCGGCGTCATCAATGACTCCGTCGGGGATGCGCACGACGATCTTGATGACGGCGAGGCGTTCCTCAGCCTCGGCAGGCCGGTCGGAGGTCTTGGCAAGCACGCGGCAAGTGGAAGGCGTAGTTGGAGACGTAGCCGAGGAGGACGCCTGTGTTGATGAACACCTTCGGGAAGGAGGTCAGCAGACCACGCGGGGAGGTGGGGGAGGCCTCGGCCGTGTACACGGGCGTGATCATCATACAGTTAACGGAAGGTACAAACAGGCACGAGATGGGTGAATCCAAATGGTGGATGACTAGATGTTAAAGATTATGAAGAGGGCTATATGTGTTGTCTTGGATGGCCAACAACTAACAAATTTGTAAAGCACGAGTGTGTGAATGTATAACAATGTGTCATATAAATGATACCCTTATTTCTTCGTAATGCCAACAACTACAAATTTGTTAAGCACAAAGTGTGAATGTATAACAATGTGTCATATATAAATGATACCCTTGTTTCTTCATAATACCAACAACAATAATTTTTAAAGCACGAAGTGTGAATGTATAACAATGTGTCATATATAAGTTACTATAATTCTTTCCTTCTATCTACTAACAAATATATGGACATACAGGTATTTGTATTGTTCTTATGAAATATTTATGACTATGTCTGGAGTTACCCATTCATCTAAATATTTGTTCCTGTGCCTAGGGTAAGCTGATGTTCTTTGTTGATCAACATCGTGCTATTTCATAACATCTTTAGGATGATTCATGTGTGTGGAGTGCTCATCCGTGTGGAGTCATTTAATAATTTCAAGGTTGTAATAGATTTGATACCAACTATTGTGTTTTAACTATTGTGCGCTAAAAGATTGTTACTCTGGATTTTTTATGAAATTACAATTGTTTTCTTGTATTTTTATCATAAATTTCGTCCGTAGCAACGCACGGGCACATAACTAGTTTTTGTAAAAATATGAAAATGTTTAGATCTGACAAGTTCACGTTACTTTTATGAAACTACAAGTTCTGTAGTTTCCAAAACATTTTAGTTTGCAATTTTTGGACTTTTAAATCAGAAGATATGGATTTTTCAAAATCAAACGGAGTTCGCGAAATTACGAAAATGCCATTACGTGTCTTCCCAGGGAGCTCGGGACAGACTCGCCGAAATTCGGCTGGAGCTCGCTGGAGACCTCGTCGTAGGCTGTTGTAGTAGGGAAAAAGGGTGGGACCATCACCAAACCATGGCTAGAGGTATGGGGAGTCCTCTCCGGTGGTCGCCGGCCGGCGGCGATGGCCGGAAGGCGGCGACATCGACGGCGATGGTCGGGGACTACTTCGGTGGCGGCTAGCGGTGCGTACGGAGCACAAAAAGTTGGGGAGATTCACCTCGTGATGGAGAAGAGCGGCACGGGGTCAGGTGTCGAGGAATAAGGCCAGAAGTTGTGGCTCGTTGTGGGGGTGGAGATTGCGGTGACGACGGCCTTCTTTTCTTCTCGAAATCCGGCAAGGCTGCTGCGAGACAGAGGGAGCGGGTTAGGGAGGAGCTGCAGGTGGTTGTTACGTATCGATTTGGGGAGAAATCGGAGGAGGAGAGGCTGCCTAGGACGAGCAGCGGGTGGTGGCGGCCATGGTGAACGGAACGGAGCAGGCAATGAGCTTTTCTTCTATGTGCTCGCCGGCAAGGAGAGGGAGGTGCTGCTGCTGCTTGGAGAGGCTAGAGAGGGATGTGAGGGTGCAGTTTGAGGCACTTGGAGATGAGACCTTGGCCTCGGTGCCATTTTCTAATGGGAGTAGGAAGGTGGCAGCGAGAGGAGATGGGCGGCCGGAGAGTGCTGGGTCCCATTCAATCCCGGTGAGTCCTGTTGGCCGGCGGCTACCAAAGTGGTTAGGGAGGTGCGTTGGGGCGTGGGGGTGACAGGACGGGGTGCAGTAGGCGTGCGCTGGTGGCAGGGGCGGCGGACCGGCGGGCAGTGGCCGCCATTGCCCGGTGGGGAAGAAGCTCGGGCTGCTGTTTTCGAATTTTGAAATCGAGTTTCTGAAATTTGAACGAAAATGGTACTTCTGGTGCTCCAAAAATTAAACCAAAAAAACTGGTTGTTCAGCATGATGTGATCTACAACTTTTATTTTGGGTCAAAGTCCCAGTTTTGTTTCAAAAAATTCATACAAAATTCATAAACAGTGCAGGTTAAGATTTGAATTTGAATTTTTGAGCATTCAAAACTTTGTTCAAAAATTTTGTAAAAATGCTGTAAAATCGTTATTTTGCATGAGCAACAAGATGGTGCAAATATATGTGGCTAGTTCTTTTATAGTTTTTTGCGTTTTTCTTAAAGCTAGGGCTTAGCCCTAGGTTTTCCCTTTTCTTTTGATTTTTTTCCATTTTTCTTTTCTTGCTTTCTTTTGGACGATTAGCATTATGGTTGCATTTGTGGGGGTCATTAGGGTGCAACTAGGTCATTAACGCTAATTCGTGACATGGGATGTCACACGATGCTTTGCAACATATGACTTGCTGATGAAATTATGCGTGGCTCCCGTATCAAATAAAACCATAGCAGGATGATCAACGATAGAAAACATACCCGCTAAGATTTGTCCTCCTTCGGGTAATTCCTCAGCCGTGGTAAAGTTTGCACGGCCGGTTTTACTTGGTGTATTCTTGGCCTGCGTCTTTGGTTGATTTTGCGGTTGTCCTTGCGGTCGTGCTTGCGTAAGGTGCCTTCTAGGGATACGGACAACTGCGGTAAAAATGTCCTGGACGACCACAATTGAAACATGGCGGTCCATTCTGCGATGGTGCTGGATTCACCGGTCGGGAGTTACGAGCATTCTGCTGCTGATTAGGCGGATGACATTGATTCGACCGCTGCGGTTGAGATTGTTGTGGCTGCTGAGACTGCCGATAGTAATTTGGACGAGAGGGCATATGCTGGTATCGCTGACCCGAGGGTGCGGTGTAGAACAGCTCTGTACTTTGACGGTCCGCCACTTCCTTGTCCAGCGGCCGGCCTCTTCTTCCTCTTCTCCGCTTGATGAAGGCGGATGGAATCTTCCAACGAGATAGCATCACTCACGAAGTCATTTAAGCTATCGGTCTTGTTCAGCACCGAGACGTGACTACAGCTTGGTACCCAGTCCTTCCTTGAACATGTTCTTTTTCTTGGCATCGGTGTCGACATGCTCGGGAGCATATTGAGCAAGACGGTTGAATACCTTAGAGTAGGTATGCACGGTCATGTCGCCTTGCTTCGAGGATAGGAACTCCTTCCTCTTCTGGTTCATCAATCCTTACGGAATGTGGTGCTCCCTGAAGGCTTTGGTAAAATCGGCCCAAGAAACCCGATGTCCTGGAGGGAACATCACCTTGTAGTTGGCCCACCATGCTCCAGCAAACCCTTGCGATTGCTTTGGGAAGCGAAGAGTGTCTTCCGGTGATCGGTGCATGGGAACAACTCCAGCTTTGACTCGATGGTGCGGAGCGAATGATCGGCTTCCAATGGTTCACCCGCATCCGAGAAGATCGGTGGGCGAACCGATAAGAAGTCCGAGAAAGTTACCCTCTCTTCCGGTGCATTCCGGCCTTGGTGACCACCCTGTGGAGCGGTGTTTCGGACTAGCTGCTCCAGTAGTTCTCGCTGCTCCGCATGAGAATCCAGCACAAGCTGTGATGGCTCTGTGCCGATGTCGGGGGTGGTGGTGGTGTTCCCGTCCCTCGTTGAGAACTTTCCGGCTCATCACGTCTCCTTGTTCCAACCATTCTATCCAAGAAAAATTTACGTTAGACATCTCAATTCCAACATAATTATGGAAGGAACAGGAATATATGGATGAGAAATTTCCAAAATAACTTTTATGCAACAACAATCTTTATGATAGCAACCACCAAATCCATAAGCACATACTCATACATCCAAGTTACAACGATCCTTATTGCAACACTCATGCATGGTTACACCACGCCCGTTATTTAGCTACTACCTATATTACATACTAGTTTTCCTCACTCGCTACTAGCTAGTACTCTATTCTTCTTCGTGAATCCTGGACGTCACTTCCTGGCTCTTGGAACTTCCGGTCTTGTATTCTGCATCCTCCAATCGCGGAATCTCCGTGAAGTCTATGACTGAATCCACGTCCATTATCTCTTCAGGATCCTCCTCTTCTTCTTCGGATTCATCCACTACGGGGTTTTCCTGCACTTCGGTTCATCCTCGGGAGGTTGTTGTCCAATTGCTTCATTCGGTAGTGCATTGCGTGCTTGGAGTTGCATCTCCAACATTGCTATACGAACATCCTCCCTTCGTCCTCTCACGTCACCAACAACGTTACTTGTGTTGTCCATCTCGGTGGAGAATTAAGCATATCGGACACGAGACGAGAAACCAATCCAATATTTCAGCAAACTCTTTTATACTATACTAACAACTGCATAGATATATTATACACTACCACATCTTTTCATACATTACTTGTTTGTACAAATCTGACCCAACTTTTCATACACTCCCACATGTCCACATCTGCTACTACCCTATACTACAGCTTGACCTACGTCAACAAAATAGACCTACCATCCTACTCCTGCCTACCATCCTACATCAGCACTACTGTAACACTAACTAAGCCGACAACGCGTGGCTGTCGGCGTCCGACTCGGCGTCCTCCTCTGGTGGGGTCGGTGGTGCCTCGTAGTCCACACCGAGAGATCTCCTCGGCGTCGTCGGGTGGACCCTGCTGCTGCTGCTGTAGCTGTTGGAACTGCACGAACAGTGCGTCGTGGTCGTGCAACGGTGCGTGGTGCGCCTCGGCCAGTCCGTCGTACAACTCCTCAAGCTGGTTCATCTGGTTCTCGACCTCAATCGGTGTCTCCACAGCGTGGTTACGTTGTGCTTGTCACTCCTGCCAACTCTGCCACGTGTGCCTCGTCTGCGTCGCGTGCGGCGTCGCGCTGAGCGGTAACCGTGACCAGCTGCTCGTCCAAAGCTATGGACATCCCGTGAAACCCGTCACGGTCCTGAGTAACCTCCACTAGCTGCTCCTCCAGCTCGGCAATCCTGGCATGGGACCTCCGGATCTCCTGGCAGTCCACTCGGAAGCGGTTCTTCCAAGCGTCGATCTGTCCGTCCCGACTCTGCGTCCGCGCCTCCGGGTGGTGGATCCTCTGCTCCAGCTCCGTGACACGTGCAACCCGTGCGTCCTCCTCCTCCTGAACACGCTTCCTAATGCGAGTCATCGGCATCTGCATGGAACATGTTTAAAGCTGGTTAAACACTTCTTCCCACAGAAACGAAAACAAAAGAACAACCTACTAAAGTACTACAAAACTAGCTAAATCTAATGCCAGCTTTTTATTATAGCACTCAATATGACATGATGCATGCTCGACGGACTAACTATACGTACTATAGTATACAAAACTACAACGAATAGTTAGCACTTCCCAAAACCCGAACGTCGAACAGCTAGTAAAATTTTTTTAACTATTCTACATCCTTATAGGGCTCCGTACTCTCTCGTATTCTAAACATACTAAACGTGTTAAGTTTTGAAAACGAGCTTGTAACGATGTACTTGTTGCCCCTGAACCGCTTTGATACCAGTTGTGACATCCCCTCCGGGACACACGGGAATCGGTATAGAGGGACACTCGACGAAGCGAGTTACAACGAGTGCATCATCTCATACAAGCCAGAATATATACATCATGGTATAATACAACCAGGTTTTCAAAATACAAACATCGTACAGCGTAAACATAAACATTATTGAAGTTTAACACCTACGAGTCTTGCAGCGGAAACTTGTACTTTATACAACAAAATACTACCAAACATTCAACGTGATGTACTAAGCCCGTCGTACACCACGATCCTTCCTCTTCACGGCGTGGGGATACGTTCCCATTGGAGGGAACCACCCTCGGGACACTGCTCCTCTTCCGGGAAGATACCATACAAGTCGTCAAAGTACGACTCGTGTCTGAAAGATAACGAACAAACTCCGAGTATTCTAATACTCGAGCAAGATCGACCCGTCCAAAGGCACGCTAAGGCCGACGCCTAGTATGCAAAGGCTTTACTGGCTGTGGAGTTGACTCATTTGCAAAACATCACTAATAGTGGATCCTTACTTTCAATGTTGTAGCTCAACATTAAATTCATTAGAGACCAAGGTTTGCAGTCTACAACTATTGCAACCAAGTTTCAAGAAAAGAGAAGATTAGTCCAACATTTCTTCCATCTCGCATCTTCATCTTCCATGTTGATTAACTACGATGTGACGAGCTAAACAAGCGGTACTCATTACTTGCGAGGGACAGCGATTCGAATCGATTTTATACCAGCTGGCAAAACCCGACTACACGACGTATACGCACCACACTCGGTCGTATACGACAACTTTCCCGCTAGCACCGACGGAAGACTAGCCGTTTCCAAACTCCCCGGGAATATGGCGACTCCACGACTTCCTTCGTGGCCGACCCATTTCCCTCCCGTGAGACTCACCTCTCACTAACAGCCAGCAAAAGAGAGTTGGCTACGCTACATCTCTCGGGGCGGTAGGGTACATCAGCTCTTCGGGCCCATGATACCAGCATGTAGTACGGTACGTTCAAACTTATTCAACTAAGCCGACAACGGTATGGTCCATGACCGACACGGACGGGGCTACCACCTTGCAAGACCTCATCTCCGTCTTGCCCTTTCTCCTACGGGACCCGTCCGGTCTCAACTTCATTAACACTCTCCTTCATCTTAGTGTCAACACATCAACACTTAAAGCCTCCCTGCTTTAAGACCCCTAAAACATCTACCGTTGCGGCTATGAATTAAGCCTAGCTTCTATTGAGCTACTTGTACCAAGTATAGTATAAACAAACGGAAACCTATCTCATGCATCTAGGGTGTCAATCATTCCCTAACACCTAATGCACAAACATAACTTAGCTACTGTGATAAAATAAAATATTTAAAAAACATAGGTAGGATGCACCAGGGCTTGCCTTGATTCGAGTCGGGGTTAGCTTCCTCGGTGTCTTGGTCGACTTCGAAATGTCCAGTCTCCTGTCTCGACCTCGGACCGAACCTCGAACACGTCAGGACCTAGGTCGACCAACATTACGTCGCGAATCACAACCATGCATGCATGAATGTACATGATATGATGTGCAAAGATTGTATTAATCATGTTCATTAATTATTAATTAATACTTAATCATGTTCATTAATTAACAATTAATAATTAATCATGTTCATTAATTAATAATTGATCATGTTCATTAATTAATAATTAATCATTAATTAATGATATGCAATAACACATAAAGTAAATAACTAAGATCACATGAAATGACGGTGTTCAAGTTTAATTTTGGGAAACAATTTTCATAAATACTTACGTCTACAGATATCTCCTTCATTTAAATAAATTCTTTTCTTAAATTGATTATTTAATTAGCATAAAATAATAGCTTCTATTAAGTAAAGAAGGTTATTAATTAATACTTACAAAATAAAAATACTCAAAATAGATATTTTATTTCATAAACAGGTAGAGAATATTTTTCCGAGTCTAACAAAAATTAGTTTCACATTTTTCCGATTTTTATTTCATTTTCTACGAATTTTTGAAAATCGGAAATGCATCCGTGCCACACGCGGGGCCACGGGGTTGCCACACGCGATCCTCACGTGGACACACGCGATCCCGTGCGTGTGGCCCGCGGTGTGGCGCCACCGCGACGAGCAGAGACGGCGGCGCGGCCACCGGAGTTGGCCGGCGATGGCCCGAAGCTCGCCGTGAGACTACTAAAACCCTCTACTCGACGTGGGGAACCTAGTGGTGGTGACGCGCTCACATGAGCTTGACCGGAGAGGCGCCGGCGGCGAGGTCCAAGCATGGCGGCGGTCCGGCATGGTGCGGAGCTCGCCGAGAGCCCGAAAATTAGGGAAAAATGCACGGGGAGCTTCTACGCAATATGAGCAAGCTCGACACAAGATCTCGAAGGACTTGGTGAAGGTCGGAGGGTGATGCTCACCGTGGAGGGTGCGGCGGCGGCGAGGAAACTCCGGGGAAGACGGTGAATTCCCGACGATCTCGCATGGCGCATGCTACGGTAAGTGCACTCGGGTGTAGAGGGAACACTTGCGCACCTCTAGGAAGAAAAAGGAAGAACAATAGCTCACCACCGATCACGAATTTCAAGCCGTGGCGGAGGAACGCGACCGGAATCCCGACGAAGAAGACGGCTTCGCCTCGACGGAGCGGAGGCTGCTCGGCTTGATTGAAGAGCCGGGAAGCTTCGCTAGGTTGTTGCGGAACCTTTGGCGGCGTTGGTTCGAAGGGGGTCGCCGGAGCGGCTCTGGCGACGGTGAGAGCCGAGGGGCGGCAATGGCGGTGGAGTTTGGAGAAAAGAGAGAGAGAAAGGGATAGGGCCGGGCGGGGTTTTATCCGATCGGGGAAGGGGTGAAGCGAGGCAGCTGCGTGGCGAGCGAGCCGTCGCTGCGTGGAGGCGCGTGGCCGTGCGCCCGAAAGGCGGCACGGAGGGGGCGACGCCGAGAGCGAGCGCGGGAGAGAGAGAGAGAGAGAGAGAGAGAGAGAGAGAGAGAGAGAGAGGAGAGTGACGACCGGGCCTCGTTGGCATTTTTACAAAAAGGCCCTCGATTTTCGCTTAATTGAAAAACGTACTTCCAGAGCTCGAGAAAATTCTACAAAAATTCAGGGTGGCTAATGAAATTATTTCAGACATTTTTCCTTCGAAGTCCAAGTTCTAATTCCAAATGATTTTTGGATTAACAATTCATGTTAAAATTTAAAAGAGAGGCTTTAATTATTTCTTATAAATATTTTTACACAGCAAAATAAATGTAGAGCAATTTCATAATTCTTCACTTATTATGTTTTATCGAGTAGAAAATGTTAAACTGACTATTTACTTTTATTTACATTCTTTTTAAGAATTTTAATTTAACTTAGGTTAATTTGATATTTCATGTGCCTTTCTTAACACAAAATTAATATTTTCACAAATGCCATATGATGACATGCTCACGAATGACATCAAATGCAGGTTTATTATTAGGGTTGCTACACTCCTCTCCGCAGCGGTGCAAGCGCCACCCTCTCTCCCCCTCGACCTGCCCACAATATGAGTTTTCCTCTTCTTTTCCCGAGCTCTCGGTCATGGATGCGTTCCTCCAAAATACTCCACATCCAAGCCACCTCCCCTCCTTCTTCCACTCCGGACGGATGCGCAACGAGCTCCTCCACTCATTCCCCCTCTCACCCGCTTCCCTCTCCCTCTCCTTAGGTGCGCCCTCGAGCTCCATGAGCTTGGCCATGGCGGTTGTCCGGAGGTAGAAGAAGAAGTGCACGATAGTTTTGCACTTTTAGACTTTAGCCCATCCGCTTCCATAGAATCATGTCCCTCAACCCCCTGGTCCACCACCCCGGTCCACGAGATCCGTGGACTCGGTCCACAAATTTTCAGAATAAAAATAATTCTAAAAATTCCGAGAAAAATCCTAGCGATTGCATTCTTGCATTTAAGCCCCTAACGTTATTCTCGTATTATGTTTAGGTCCCCGGATTTTTACAAAAGACCCTCAAACTTTTTGAAAATTATCTTTTAGGACCACGACATTATAAAAAATGGTCCCTCCAAACTTTTACATAATTACAAATAGGTCCCTCCGATCTTAAAAGTAATTATAGAAAGGTCGCTAGAACTTCTAGACTTCATATCTTTTGATCCGAACTCCGTTTCGGCGATTCTTGCGCTCACGATCGTCTCGAAATGTAGAATCTTCCCCGGCCACCATCATCCCATCCCGTCATAATATTTTCCTCCCTTACCCCCTTCATCTTCCATCTCCACCGTTCCAACTTTGTTTTCACCGATCCTTCCGCCGTTGAACTCCGGAGTTCCGGCATACCCAAACCTAATCCCCATAATCCAGATCTTACCCTCCTAAACTACGACCTATCCTCGCCATCCATTGGTATACGCTAAACCTTCTGATCTAAATGGAGTTTTAATTGGAGCTTGATTGCTTCTTTAATTATTTATTTTCTTTTCCTGTATAGGAAGCTATTCTTAATATGCATTATCCTTGCAAATATTTTGCAAGAGCCTAATTGTTGTATGATAATGTTCAAATCACTATAGATGCGAACATTATACCCTTGATTGCCATTAGATCACTAGAATCAACCTAGATGTATTGTTAACTATGTTAATGATATAGTAGTATCATGCTTAGGAACTGTTACTATCTATCATGATACACCTTGTTTATGAAAATGGATGAAAATGTGTTTGGTGGTGTGTGTTGATGGGTGGGTGATTAGACCAGATCGTGTTAAGGTGAAGTTGGGTGGGAAATAATACTGGTCGTGGGTGAAACTCCTAGTACTTGGTGTAGAGTACTTGATGCTAGGTGATGTCCATTTGCGATGGACGAGTGTTTGCCCTGCCATATAAGGACCGGTTCTTCGGACCCCAAATTGGTGATTTAGTGTACAACCATAGAATCTGTTATGGGTAGGATCGTGCACCAAACCTTGGGTTGTGCGAGAAGAAGTTCCACCGAGTGTAGTAGATGACGGAGGTCCAGGGGTCGTTTATTTGGTGAAGTCCAAGTACTTGGCACATATATGGTGGACGGTATGCTTTTGTCATACGCGTCCGATCCCTCGGCATTCGGGGTGGACTTGTGGGCGTGCCTAGTTGCGGTGGCAGCGTTATGAGCTTACTTGCAAAGAGCGCATAGCTTGTGGGTAAAGTGTACCAACCTCTCGTAGAGTGTATAAAACTATCCGGATGTCCCTTGTCACGGCATATTGACACGCCAAACCTTGAGCTCTCGTTGATTAGCCACAAATACTAAACCCTTGATGTGTGAGTGGGCAGCCTTGTGCCCGTGAGTTTTGGAAATGGTGTTGGTTTGGAGTGCCGTAGCTGTTTTAACCTTCGGTCGGCAGGCTCAACTAAAATTTATGGGAACTGTCGGGATCGATGAATATCTCCCGCAGGTCCGACCAACTAAAAGATACAAAACTATCTTCCTCTTACAAAAACCCCATTGATTCTGTAGTGAGACCTTGCATTCGCGCTTTCCACAAAACCCTTATCCAATCCTTGACTACCATCCTAAATACATGTATATTATTACCCTTTCCTAGTGGTAGAGATTGTTGAGTACCTTACGTACTCACGGTTTGTTCATTGTGGTTTTTAGTGGACAAACTTCCGAAGAGATAGAGATGGTTAAGTTTCGTCTTATGCTCAAGTTGCTCGTTGACGGTCGCACGCTTACCGCCATCGGTCCCCGAATCCCAGTACGCAACCGACAACCCCCGACATCGTGGAGCATCGCTCGTGCCAATCACTCGTAGCTTTGACCACCCCAAGTGGACAACAAGCCATGTCACGCTTGGTTAAGGCGAGCCGGCTTACCGGAGAAGCCACGTGAAGTATAGCTTGAGAAGCTACCTTCCACCATACGCCTTCCCGCAACTCAAGAAATGTTTGAAGCATCCGATAGATGTGGTCATTTCCGACACCGAGCAACTAGAAGAAGATCTCTCCTACCCCGAATACCCCGTCCGGATTATCGATCAAAACGATCGGGTACCTCACAATTGCACCATAACCTTCCATAAAGTGCAATGGAGTAATCACACCGACGAAGAAGCAATTTGGGAACAAGAGGATTTTCTAGAGAAGAACTTTCCCGAGTTTCTCGCGTCACACAAATCGGTAATTTTCGCGCTCCCTCTCCTTAATTAGTAGCGATCCTCGGGACGAGAATTCATTTAAGGGGGAGGGCTGTGACATCCCATGTCACGAGTAGGTGCTAAGAACCTAGTTACAACCCTAATCACCCCACTAGTAAAACCCTAATGCTAATCACCCAAAAGAAATTAAGAAAAAGAAAATGCGAAAAATCAAAAGAAAGAGGCAAAAAGCTAGGGCTAAACCCTAACCATAGGGAAAACACTACCCTCATATTTTTGCACCATCATGTTGCCCATACAAAATCATGATTGTTACAGCATTTTTACAGAATTTTTGAACAAAATTTTAAAAGCTCAAAAATTCAAATTCAAATTTAAAACTGTGCTGTTTATGATTTTTGTATGAATTTTTCTAAACAAAATTGGAACTTCGCCCCAAAATCAAAAGTGTAGAGCACATCTCGCTGGTTCACCCCTATTTTTGGTTTAATTTTTGGAGCACCGGAAGTGTCATTTTTTGTTCAAAATTCAGAAGGTCGGATTTCAAATTTCAAAAACCAACTTTGGGAGCTTTGCCCAGGGGGCAATGGCGGCGCAGACCGCCGGTCCGGCCAGCCGCCCCTCTCGCGCGTGCGCCGCCCGTCCTGTCGCCACGCTGCCCGCCAACTCCCAACCACCCATGTACCCGCCAGCCAACAGGAGCGGCCGGGAATTGAAGGCGTCGCGCCCGTCTCCCCGCCGGCTGTGCACCGCCCGTCCCGCCGCCCCTAGAAAATGGCACGGAGCCAAAGCCCTATCGCCCCAATGCCTCCACAAGATCCCCCATCTTCCTGCTCCTCTCTACACCGCCAACCTGCTCCCTCTCCCCTACAGCTCGTGCACGAACGAAAAACCGAGCCACCGTCGTGCCATGGCCGTCCCGAGCGCCTCCGTGTCGCGTGTCGCCTAGGAAATTCTAGCCGCCCTCCCTTCTTCGCCAATTCGCGCGCAAGACCCTCCTCGCAGTCATGCCTAACCAGCTCCCCTCCCTCACATCCAATCGCCAGGATTTTCGAGAAAGACGAACGCCACCGCCGCCACCGCCCGCACCTCACCGTCGAGCACCCCCTCCGGCCATCCCCTACAAGGAGCCACCCCACACCGCCACTCCCCTTCGCAATGTGGTGCTCTCGGACCCTACCTCTCTCGCTCTCTTCCCCAGTGCCGGATGCGCCTAGGAAATTCTAGCCGCCCTCCCTTCTTCGCCAATTCATAATTCTTGATTTAAAAGTCCAAAAATTGCAAACTAAAATGTTTTGGAATCTTCACAACCTGTAGTCTCGGAAAAGTAACATGAGCTCGTAATTTTTAGTCATTTTCGTATTTTTACAAAAATGTTAAAAGGCAATCCATGTTAACTCACTTAAGTCATAACTTTAAAAATATACGTCCGATGGAGATGCCTCTTGGACAGAGCATGCATCGTAGTACCCTTGAATTTCTTGCACTGGAAAATCTAAATTTCATTACATATTTTTCAAGTTATAGCATTAATGGCATTTTTCTGGAATTAGTTTTTAATTAAATGCATATAAATTATTTTGGCATGACTCTTGGTAAATCTACTCACCATAGCCCTGTACACTTGAATAAAATCCCATGTTTAATTTTGAGCATCTTAAATATTTATTTTTCTGTCCCTTCGTTTAATTCAAGAATAGGTTAATTTCAGCATGTTAAATATTGACTTATGCTCCTAAAAATTATATGTTGGCATGATTATGAAATTCTCACTCTCCACATTGTTATTTAGTTCAGAATGGTTGGTTTAGTAGGAAGTTTCCGTTAATTTCACTCATGTGTTAATTTTGTAAATGTGTTCCAATATGTAGTCATTGTCATCACATGTGATAATGAACCTCACTTTTAACCCTAATTGCTTTTGTTTCACCTTTAAACCTTGCTAATCAATTCAAATCTGAACTACAATGTTTAAAACCACAGCCCTCATGTTCTTTTGCTTACACATTGCTTGCCTATGTTACATGTACAATTGTAGTAAATTCAACTCAATTAAAGAGAGAAGAAATGAAGTGCATGCCTACTATTAATTCCACGAACTTGGCCCTATTAAATTGTGCTTACGATGCTCATACAAAACAGCATACATGCATTATCGTCATTGTTGACGGTCCTTACGGTCCTTTTTTACCGTCAACTTTATGCACCTTTTGAAATCATATCCACCACCAAGAGTAGACATAGGGCTTTTATCTAACCATTTCCACAAGTCTTGGTGAATTCGTGAGTGCAGGTGCAATCCATATGAAAACGGGGACAAGTATGCATAAAACATGGGCTTCGCACTTGCCTAACTTTCCCCGACATAAAAGACAACTCTCTCAGCCCAAAATCCAGAGAAACAGGCTCCAAATCTATCCCTAGCAACTGGACCAAGGAGGGAAGCAACACGGAGAGCCACCACGAAGAAGACCAGACCCAGTGGGGCCCAGCCCAGCTCGGCCGACCCGGGATTTGGGTTCGGCCGAACCGTGGTGGTGGCCCCACCGGCCCATCTTTCTCTGGCGGTTCACTACCGACGTCCTGGAGGTCGGTTCCACCCGCATTAAATGCCACCGACGTCAGGAACCGCCTCCAAGTTGCCGACCTTCCAAGACTATAAATAAAGGGGCACCCCTACCTCTCTCAAGGATCCAATTCAAGAGATCACAACACATTGACACCAAGAGGAATCCATCTAGCATTAGACTAGTCTCTAGGCTGTAGAGGATTAGAGGGGGAGTTTAGTAGAGGAGAGGGTTGTCCTCTCTTTGTGAGGATTTAGCCCAATCTTGTACTTCGAGGATACTTGCTTATAATAGAAGTTCGTTCGTCGTTCGTTCATCGTTCTTCGTTCGTTCTTCGTTCGTTCATCGTGCATCTCATATTAAGTAAGTATCAAGGTTCACCTCAATAGAATTATCTTCTTTGTTCCTCATGCCTTATGATTGTACTAGTATGATGATCATGTGCTTTCTATGTGGTTATTGTCTAGTCATGATAGGTTGCTTCATGCTTCACATGCCTTCATTCATTCGTGTATGTCCTTACACTCGTTTCATGCATGATGAGGTGAGACATGCTTTGGCCAATGACTTGATGATCCGTAGGGTTAGAGTCATGTGTGACATGGCCCATAACTCGTCAATCCGTAGGGTTAGAGTTAGGCATGTCTCACCCATTTACTTGATGATCCGTAGGGTCGAGTCTTGCATGTTCCAGCACTTGATCTGATTCGGCCGGTCAAGATTAAGTGTACTCTTTCGGGAGTTCAGTTTAGCAATGTGAGCATGGTGCTTAGATTGATAAACTGCTTTGGGTGTTTGGTTGTCCGCTCGAACAGGATAAGATCTGACAGTGAGGACTTAATTGCTTCACCGCCACGTGATCGTAGGACTGGCATAGGGATCTAATTGCCCTTGTGTCACGTGTCCTGGATGAAGGGTAACGGTAGGTGGTGACAGCCCTGCCGTGCCTAGTCCTCTTGTTCTATAGTAGATAGCCTTGATTGCCTGGTAGAAGGAATGCCCGTAGGTGGTAACAGCCCTGCTGGTTATCCCCTTGTTCCAGGATGACATAGAGCTTAGACTTGTATGTGTTGCATGAGCAGGAATATTAGAAGTACATAAGGACCCATCTCGGCTTTCTCCTTAACCCCGCTTAGCCTAGGCTTAGTTCTAGTGTTAGATTGGATTGCTCTGGTGGTGTTGTCACTACTACCCACTATCATTATTATCCTTACCCCTATTTAGGCTTTGGTACCTTATTAGTCATATGATTATGAACATTGCTATCTCGTAAACCACCGCCTTCCCTGTGGAAAATACGATACCCTTGAATACTCACGGGTGAAATGCTACAACGGTATTCTCCGTGCGCTTGCGGATTTATCGTGACCGTAAGAAATACCAACAAGCATTTCCTGGCGCCGTTGCCGGGGAAGGCACCGGTTGAAGAGTCACTAGCATTGTTTATAATTATATTTCTTTTAACTACCACTGTCTAGATAGGTCTACCTTTGCTTTGTTTTCTCTTTATGTGAAAACAGGGTAGTATACCACCGGCGTTGACTTATCGAGGCAATACACAGTAAAATCAAGTAACCTTGAGGCGATCGAACCGCGAGTCATCCATCCTCAAGAATACTCTCGACAGTGCAAGCCAGCTACATCCGCACCATCAAGCTCAATACCTATGGGTGGATTGCTTTCCCACGAACACTCCGCTGCCAATGTTAACCGTGTGGCAATTGGGCCACACGTCAACACCGGAAACGGAAACTTCAAGCCTACAGCCAGCCAAATCACCATGGTGCAGGCCAATCCATTCCATGGACTCGGCCAAGGAGGACGCAAAAGTTCATCTTCATAAATTCCTAAAAGCATGCAAAACCTTGTCCATCGAGGGAGTCAACCAGGATGTCATCCGACTCCGTCTGTTCCCCTATTCTCTTGCGGGGGAAGTAAGACAATGGTTCTTTGCCAACCCAAGTATTTCGACTACTTGGGATGCTTGCTCTGAAGCGTTCCTCGATGAATACTCTCCAAGAGGCAAAACCTATGCCCTTCACGCACAAATTCCAGATTATTGGAGAGCACAGGAAGAATCCATTCCTGAAGCATGGGAGAAACTTCAAGATTATTTGACAAAATACCCTGCTCATGGAATGGACGATTGGACAATATTGATCGATTTTTACCACGGGTTGACACAACGATGCCGTGACTATCTTGATTCTCGTGTCAAAGGGGGCATCTTCTCACTTACCGCCGCAGAAGCAACAAAATTAGTTGAGAAGGTAGCTATCGGTGAAGGGTGGAGACCACGCTCTCAACAAAAAGAGAAGCCTTCCAACATCACCCTAGAAGGGAAGCAAAGAGGAAGAAGGCTTCGTACAAGCGCTTTGAAAAGACAATTACAGCCCCAACACGAGAAGTTGTCCGCATCCTCATCTCCAGGATCAAGCACCAAGTCGCCACGGTAAATGTAATGGAGAGAAGTCTTGCTCATTGGACTTAAAACGATGATGCCCTTGCCAAAGGTAAATTGGTAGTTATCTCATATTTGATTTCCAATTCCACATGCATATTTCCTCAATCGCATTCATGCATCTCATTTGCATATTTAATTCTCCCTCGACATGCATTTCCATCGTTTGCATGTTTGAATCTTTCCAACTTTTGTTTGGGATTTTTCAAACCACAATGCAGTTACAGGTATTGGAAAATGAGTTTGAGGCAACTTTTTATGGAAAATGTTTTGAGTAAAATTTTGGAGGAATTTTGGCGTAACTCCCTCTGGATTTTTCATATAGCCATCATAGGGTTGTCAACAAAATTGGACTTCAATTCATTATATTTGTTTCCAAAGTGCTTGGTGCCTTCACTTTCATTCCACTCAAGCATTCTTTCCCCCCAAAATTCTTACTCTTGCATTTCCTGGGAATTTTCATTGTTTGCCCCAAGTTCAAGAAAAAGATTTTCTCTTCTCTCTTTGGTTTTCTTAGTTGCATAATCGGGGTCCTGCAATCCTCCAACTCTTCTTTTCACGAAAAAAAAAAAAAAAAAAAAATTCTCAAGGAAAAATAATTTTTGAGACAAACCCTTTTAGGCTTTCCGTCTCGAATTTAAGAAAAAAAAATTTTCCTTTTCTTCTCTTCTCGTTTTTGTTCAATAAATTGAGTTGCGATAAAAAGACATCCTTGCAAAGGCAACCCACGGGAAATCCATTTGGTTTTCACTAACATAACCCGTGCTCGAGTTCGCTTTTGTGTTCTTGCTCTTAAGTGCAGCCAGGAAAAAAGGCGAATAATCAAGCTCATCAGCACGTTGAAGAAGGTGACAAGTTCAAACACAAGTCACCCCCGACGTGACACGCACTCGTCCCCCTCCATTGAGCTCATGCCTAAAGTGAGAAGGTTGGCATGAAGAGCCTCATGAAGATCCCATGGAGGAGGACTATGATGAAAACAACACGTCGAGACTCCTCTTCGACACCAACCTTGTCTTGGTGTGCAAAAAGAAGGTACAAGCCTGCAACTCCAATTCGAAATCCCCGCACAACGAAGGTATGCCACATTCTTTGCTAATAATTGGAAGCCCAAGGGTGATATGGTTTTTATTCGTGTGGATGAGTATGACTCCCACCTACCTACCACATGATTTCCCATGCATCCTTGTAGTAGTTAGGCAATGGTACTACCCTCCAGCTTCTTTCTTAGGGAGTATCACCCTTCATGCACACATCCTTGCTTTCTACTAGGCTTTCATAAGCATTGCTTGTCGGACTTTGAGCCTACAACTCTTGACCTTCACAAGCATGCTCTTTGGCAATGGATCATATCCCTTCTTGTGCTTGATGCATTGTTGGCTTGTCATGACTTGTGTTCCTCATAAGCAATCTTAGACATTTTTTTGTATGAGGAATGAGCTTCGAATCCTCTTGCCTTGGTTAACAAATATCAAAATCTCCCCTATGCAATGCATGAATGGTTAGAACTTTCCAAGCAATTAGGACTTCTTGAGTGCACCTCGTTGTTCTATCATATCACCCCTCGACTTTGGACCTACACTGCTTCATGTTTCCATATCACTAAGACCCAAGTTGTTTTTACCAACGAGGATTATCTTGTCCATGGTCGCACTCAAACTTGGTCCACAGGACTTGCTTGTGCCTTTCTTCCTCGGCTGTACAAATGGGGTCCGGTCATCTAACCCGGGACCTTGTTTGTATGTGCTCCGAGAGCTAACCATGCCTCTCCAAGTTGGAGGAAATTGCTTGCAGGAATAGTGTTTTTGGCAGGATTCTCAGGTGCAGAGAACAAGTGTGGGGGAGATCTCTCAAGCCTCCATCACGCACATGTTCGAGATCTCCCCACCAAAACGCTGCACCAACATCAAGGCTACACTGCACAAAGCCTTCCACAATCACATTGGGTTCAACCCCAAATCAAGGGCCATGAGCAAAAGAACAAGTGTGGGGGAGGTTCCCTCCCCCCACAAAGGTAACTTGTATCGCAACTTGTATCCTTTTCCTTCCACCTTGAAAATATCAAAATAGAATAATTTTATAAAAAAAAAAAAAAAAACACAAAATAACTCTAGGTGCTTCTTCTCTTTCAAACTCATAAGGCACCTAGAGTTTAAATCAATAAATCTAGGCTCCCCGGTCTTTAACCCCGGTAGAGTCCTCTTTGTCTTCGCTTTGTTTTTGTTGTTTGTTTTGAATAAATAAAGCAGGTTCAAGAACAAGTGTGGGGGAAGATCTCTTGAGTTCTTCATCACGTACACATTCAAGATCTCCCCCACCAACACGATGCACAACCCGCACTGATCAATCCATAAGAAAGTGGAGCCCCCGGGACAAGGAAACAAATTTGGGTCGAACCTTTGTTTCGATCAAACATCCCATGGTCCACTTGGCCTCCACTTCACCTAAAGCGACGGTTTGCACAACCTCTCTAACTCCATCCCCCTCAATTCATGAGTTAAAACAACCTTTTGAGCCAATCACTAAAATTTAACTCAAGAATAAAATGAACGTTGTTGTTCCCTCAGTATACATGCTTCTAGTTGGTTGGCCTGCATACTCTTTATTCCTCGCTTCGCACACCTGTTGCTTGTGAACACCAATATCATAGGAACCCATGTTTATCTAAGTTGTTGGTGAATGTGATATGGTTGGATGAGATGAATCGTGCTTCTTCTGCATAGAGTGCTTGGGTATTTAATTTGCCAAAAGTCTATAACTCTACGCTCCTCGATGATCTTATATTCCCACCAGAGCCATATGTTGATCACATTGCAAAACTTACACACATATGCTGCTTGTCATTGCATTGAACTTTATCAAAATTGTGTGACCCTAGTGAGAAACTTGTCATACTCTCTTGATCAAGATCACGTACACTCCACCTCACATGCTAAACTTCTACACTGGAAGTTAAGCAATACCACCATCATACATCCACCAAAATAAGTACTCCACAAAAGCATTGTTACCTTTTTCTCTCTCTCTCTCAAGTTATCATAGGAGACATGGCTATGCAAAAGAAAGAATAATCCCTGCTCATACAAAAGTAGAGCATGATGAAAAAAAAAAAAAAAAAGAGAAAAGAAAGAAAGGAAAAGAAAGAAAGAATCATAGCCATGTCCCCCTCGAACATTCAAAAAGAGAAAGAGAGAATGAACACAAAAAGGAGTACAATTTCCACCACCACACCACCCTCATACACACTTGCACATCTTGATCACGGTTGTATGACTTGCATTCTCCATGGATCCACTCTTTTGGTTCAGCAAAATATGTGATACAAGTATGCCTCTCTTTCATTCCCTACCAAGCTCCACATAAAGCCTTTTGTAGAAGTAGGATGAAAAGAGGAAAATCATGCCTTGGTGAGGAACCATAAACATTGAGCGATTTGAGAGTGATCATTTGAGGAGTATGAGCTATGTTTTTACTTTGAAAATCTATCACAAACCCGAGTTACTCAGCAGAGGGAGTTATGATGACTTGAATCATGACCGTTCCATTCCTCAACCGCCCAAGATTACATGGTAGACACATCAAAGTTCACGGGTGCAGGTATGGCTTGGAATAATTTGTATGCTAGCATCATACCATGAGAAGTATGCTCCCGCTTATGCTCACTAGCTTTACTCGAGGACGAGCAAAGAACTAAGTGTGGGGGTCTTGTTGACGGTCCTTACGGTCCTTTTTTACCGTCAACTTTATGCACCTTTTGAAATCATATCCACCACCAAGAGTAGACATAGGGCTTTTATCTAACCATTTCCACAAGTCTTGGTGAATTCGTGAGTGCAGGTGCAATCCATATGAAAACGGGGACAAGTATGCATAAAACATGGGCTTCGCACTTGCCTAACTTTCCCCGACATAAAAGACAACTCTCTCAGCCCAAAATCCAGAGAAACAGGCTCCAAATCTATCCCTAGCAACTGGACCAAGGAGGGAAGCAACACGGAGAGCCACCACGAAGAAGACCAGACCCAGTGAGGCCCAGCCCAGTTCGGCCAACCTGGGATTTGGGTTCGGCCGAACCGTGGTGGTGGCCCCACTGGCCCATCTTTCTCTGGCGGTTCACTACCGACGTCCGGAGGTCGGTTCCACCCGCATTAAATGCCACCGACGTCGGAACCGCCTCCAAGTTGCCGACCTTCCAAGACTATAAATAAAGGGGCACCCCTACCTCTCTCAAGGATCCAATTGAAGAGATCACAACACATTGACACCAAGAGGAATCCATCTAGCATTAGACTAGTCTCTAGGCTGTAGAGGATTAGAGGGGGAGTTTAGTAGAGGAGAGGGTTGTCCTCTCTTTGTGAGGATTTAGCCCAATCTTGTACTTCGAGGATACTTGCTTATAATAGAAGTTCGTTCGTCGTTCGTTCATCGTTCTTCGTTCGTTCTTCGTTCGTTCATCGTGCATCTCATATTAAGTAAGTATCAAGGTTCACCTCAATAGAATTATCTTCTTTGTTCCTCATGCCTTATGATTGTACTAGTATGATGATCATGTGCTTTCTATGTGGTTATTGTCTAGTCATGATAGGTTGCTTCATGCTTCACATGCCTTCATTCATTCGTGTATGTCCTTACACTCGTTTCATGCATGATGAGGTGAGACATGCTTTGGCCAATGACTTGATGATCCGTAGGGTTAGAGTCATGTGTGACATGGCCCATAACTCGTCAATCCGTAGGGTTAGAGTTAGGCATGTCTCACCCATTTACTTGATGATCCGTAGGGTCGAGTCTTGCATGTTCCAGCACTTGATCTGATTCGGCCGGTCAAGATTAAGTGTACTCTTTCGGGAGTTCAGTTTAGCAATGTGAGCATGGTGCTTAGATTGATAAACCGCTTTGGGTGTTTGGTTGTCCGCTCGAACAGGATAAGATCCGACAGTGAGGACTTAATTGCTTCACCGCCACGTGATCGTAGGACTGGCATAGGGATCTAATTGCCCTTGTGTCACGTGTCCTGGATGAAGGGTAACGGTAGGTGGTGACAGCCCTGCCGTGCCTAGTCCTCTTGTTCTATAGTAGATAGCCTTGATTGCCTGGTAGAAGGAATGCCCGTAGGTGGTAACAGCCCTGCTGGTTATCCCCTTGTTCCAGGATGACATAGAGCTTAGACTTGTATGTGTTGCATGAGCAGGAATATTAGAAGTACATAAGGACCCATCTCGGCTTTCTCCTTAACCCCGCTTAGCCTAGGCTTAGTTCTAGTGTTAGATTGGATTGCTCTGGTGGTGTTGTCACTACTACCCACTATCATTATTATCCTTACCCCTATTTAGGCTTTGGTACCTTATTAGTCATATGATTATGAACATTGCTATCTCGTAAACCACCGCCTTCCCTGTGGAAAATACGATACCCTTGAATACTCACGGGTGAAATGCTACAACGGTATTCTCCGTGCGCTTGCGGATTTATCGTGACCGTAAGAAATACCAACGATCATCATCGACCTTGTATTCTTTTTACTTATGCATTGCATGTCATTCTTTAGGTGGTGACGTTGAAGTGATTCCACTGGAAGAAGCCGTTGCTACTCTCAACGCTTGTGAAGCTAGTACTAACCTTGATCACTCTCAAGGCAAGCCCCGGTGCATTCCTATTATTTTGAACAATGCTTTTTTTATCACTGTATTAAAGATGATGAATGTGCATTTACGTTCTAGGAGTTGATTGGAAATCCACGAGCATAATGTCCCTATATGTCCTAATGTAGAATATGTGTCATATCCTCGATAGAAATGCTATGCCATGCTTAGGGAGTCTACGTTAGAATGGGATCCTCACATATGGATTATGATTATACTTGAATATGATGAATTGATTAAAATTGAGAACACTCCATTGTGGCTCCGTGAACAAGTTTGAGTTGTGTACCACTTGCATACCTTTCTTATGGGGATTGGTAAACCTATGTAGCTTGTGAATTGTAAGGTGGGTCGGATATATCACCGACCCATAGGTGATGTGTATGGCATGGTGGTTGCACGGGTTGAGGACCGTTGGAGAGTACACGGGTTAAGCCTTGGGCACGTTGTTGAACGGGTCGCAAGGCGGACGTGTACTCGGGGTCGGTGGCCCCGTGTTTTGCTTTATGATGAACTCGCGAACGGTGGCCATACATGTTCTCAAATGATGCGTATGTCGTGCATTTTCGTCTTTTCTGCAGAAATTAAATAATTCGATAATTATCGCCGTTTCCTCTCGGTTAATAAGTACCTCTTGTTTCGACCAGTTTACAATGTGTAGTAATAGGAAAAGAATGAGATGCTCGCTGTTTTATATCGATATAAATTTGTATTGCAACCTCTTGTATTGCTTAGCATGCTCACTAAAGTTTCTTTATGCAACAACCCTATTAATTTGGCTAAATCATAAAAGTACCAACCTAATTAGTTAGGCGCCGTTTTATGCAAAATGCCAAGTTAATAGCCGCAATCCGGGTTTTGCGATTGTTGTGGTAAGGTTGTGTGGGATGGAGAGGAGCCCAAAGAATGGACCATCGAATGGGTTCCTAACTCTCCGACCCATGATGAGTGACCCGTGGCCTAGTCCGACATGGTTCACATAAGCTATCTATGTATCGTCGTGTTGTGTATTCGCTTCCGCACTCTATTTCGAACAAAAATCATGGTTATGTAACTTAATTCCGAACCTAATCTATCTTTTATTTGGAATCCTATGTTGTAATTCGAGACTTAATTATGTAAACTTGCAAACCGTGTATGTTTGTTAATGTGATGCTATGTATGGTTGCTTTATCAATCATCTCCCAAGGCAATCCGTACCATACTAATCTATCTTTCGAGATAGGGGTGTGGCAAAAACATTCCGAGCACTTTTTGTTATTGGCAAAAGAGCTGATTTTGCTTCCTAATTTTTATAAAAATTCTATAAAGAATATGTTTTTGGACTTTTTCTTTTATTGCTTTGGGCATTTCTCCATTAAAAAAACTTCCAGGAAATTTCCCAAAATTCTCTTTTCTTATGTCCAATTTAGGAAAAATATTATTTCCATATACTTTGGTTGAGGAAACTGTATATTTTGCAAACCCTAGCCTTTATCTATATTTCTTCTTTATCAAGTCAGTTACATTCCCATTAACCGATTTCAAAACTTTGCGACTCGGCAAACATAATTGATGGACAATCATGGATGCATAGCTCTTAGTGACACTAGGGTGTCACGGACCTCCCCTCTTAAACAAATGTTATCCCGAGATTAAACAACGGTTGACGGAAAAGGAGGGTTATAAGCAGTACCTCAATTGTGAAGCTAAGAACTCAGGAAAACTAGAATTTAGAAATTCTTCTGGTTCCCAAGTAGCCTCATCCGCTGTATGGTTGCTCCATTGCACTTTGTAGAAAGTGATCGATCCGTTTCGAGTCACTCGGTCTTTTTGATCAATAATTCGAACAGGATGTTCGGGATATGAAAGATCCTATTGAAGTTGTTACGTGTCGGTGATAACCACATCAATGGGCGGCTTCAAACACTTCTTGAGTTGTGATACATGAAACACATTATGGACACGGGACAAGTTCTCTCGGTTGCTTCAATCGGTATGCGTCCGAGCCACACTTTTTCACGATCTTGAATGGACCGATATAGCGTGGAGCTAACTTTCCTTGAATTCCGACACGATATATACCTTTAGTAGGAGATACTCCAATGGACGACGTCTCTTGTCCGTGCAACTTATTTGTCGAGATTGTGCGGCCTTCAAGTTGGCTTGAATTTTCGGCACCCGTTCTTCGGCATGCGGGACAAGATCCGGACCGAAGATAATTCTTTCGCCTGACTCGGACCAATTCAAAGGTCTGCGGCAGGAATGACCATATAGTCTTGCAAACGGGGACATCTCCAAACTTTCTTGATAACTATTGTTATAAGAAAACTCAGCGAAGGGTAGATGGTCATCCCAATTTCCATTACTTGTTAAGCAACAAGCCCTTAACATGTCTTCCAAAAATTGATTCAACTTTTCTGTTTGACCATCGGTTTGTGGATGATATGCAGAGCTCGAAGTAATGTAGTGCCAAGACATGAGTGTAATTGTTCCCAAAAACGTGCCACAAATTAAGGTCCTTAGTTAGAAACAATAGTCTTTGGCACACCATGCACACATAGCACTCGGGAAATGTAGAGTTCAGCGTACTTTCTGGCTTTGTAAGTGGTATGGACTAGAATGAAATGAGCCGACTTGGTTAACGGATCCATAATGACCCAAATGGAGTCATGCTTTTTGGACGTGAGAGGCAATCCAACAATGAAGTCCATAGATATATCTTCCCACTTCCAAGCTAGAATGTTCAATGGATGTAGTAACCCTGCCTTCTTCAAGTGATCAGCTTTAACTCGTTGACAAGTGTCGCATTCGAGGACATATCGAGCCACTTCTCGCTTAATGCGAGTCCATCAAAAAATTTCCTTCAAGCCTTGATACATTTTGTTACTGCCCGGGTGTATAAAGTATTTAGATAAACGTGCCTCATCAAGAATCTTCTTTCTTAGCTCGATATTCTTGAGCACGACAAGCCGGTTGTTGAAGCATAGGACTCCATCCGCGTCTTGGTGGAAACATTTAGCTTCGCCCTTTTCCACCGTCTCACGAATATGCTCCATTCCTTTGTCCTTCTTTTGTGCCTCAACAATCTCCTCCCGAAGAGTAGGAATGAGAGCTAAATTATACAAGGCCCCATGAGGAAGGACTCGGAGGCTTGGTCCATGGCAATCACCACTTACATCTTCGTCTAAGGACCGACCCGTAAGATGATTGCATTGATGTTTCCGACTCAAAGCGTCGACGACTATGTTCGCTTTTCTGGATGATAATGGATTTCCAATTCATAGTGTCACACCCCGAAATTTACAAACCTAAATAAAATTCAAAATTCATGCTAAATTTAAATTTTTAGCATTTATTTTGCGAGTCACAAATTTGCGAAAACAAAGCTTTGCAATTAATTAAACTAGAGAAGAAAATTGAAGCTTTGAAAAATTATAAAAAATAACCTTGAGAAGTGATTGCTTGTTATAAATTTCTTTTAAACTATTTGTGAGTGTTGTTCCAATTTTTATAACTTCAAAATCCGTTCAAATTCATGCCAAATCCAAATTCCCAAAAAATCTAGAAAAGAATAAACAATTTTCCCTTCCCGGGCCGACTCCTCTTCCCTTCTTCCTCCTTGGCCCAGCTCGCGGCCTAAGCCCGGCCACCTTTTTTCTCTCTCCCCCTCCTCCTCTTGTGAGCCCACCATGGCACGGCCCATAGCCGGGGCATGGCCCACTAGCGGGCGAGAGGCCCGGGTGCGACCACCGGGGCGCGACCCCATCGGGCGTACGACGCTGCCCGGGTCGTCTTCTTCCTCCCGCCGGTGCGTGTCATCTTCCTCCTCCACCATGCCACACGCCGCCCAAGCCAACTCCGGGCACCGGACCCCACGACCGACTCGCGCCGTGCGCCGTCCTCCCCGCTCGCGCCACACCGTCCCTCACTCTCCGACGAAAGCCCACGAATATTGCATGCTAAAGCACGAACACCATGGTCGGCGTTCTTATCCTCCCCGGCGAGCTTTCGTGCTCCCCCCGTCACTCCGCACCTATACAAGGGACGCGCGCCGAGCTCCTCTCCGCATCGGCGCCGGCGCCACCCTCTCTGCCCCTCCGAGCTGCCCACAATCCGAGTTTTCCTCTTCTCTTCCTGAGCTCTCGGCCATGGATGCGTTCCTCCAAAATACTCCACATCCAAGCCACCTCCCCTCCTTCTTCCACTCCGGACGGATGCGCAAAGAGCTCGTCCACCCATTCCCCCTCTCCCCGCTTCCCTCCCCCTCTCCCTAGGCGCGCCTCGAGCTCCATGAGCTTGGCCATGGAGGTTGTCTCGAGGTAGAAGAAGAAGTGCACGATAGTTTTGCACTTTAGCCCATCCGCTTCCATAGAATCATGTCCCTCAACCCCTGTTCCACCAGAGACCAAGTCCACCACCTCGGTCCACGGATCCGTGGACTCGATCCACAAATTTTCAGAATAAAAATAATTCTAAAAATTCCAGAAAAATCCTAGCGATTGCATTTTTGCATTGAAGCCCCTAACCTTATTCCGTATTATGTTTAGGTCCCTAGATTTTTACAAAAAGAACCTCAAACTTTTTGGAAATTATCTTTTAGAACCCCGACATTATACAAAAAGGTCCCTCCAAACTTTTATATAATTACAAATAGGTCCCTCCGATCTTAAAAGTAATTATATAAAGGTCCCTAGAACTTCCGGACTTCATATCTTTTGATGAAGAACTCCGTTTCGGGCGATTCTTGCACTCACGGATCGTCCCGAAGCGTAGAATCTTCTCCCGGCCACCATCATCCCATACCGTCATAATATTTTCCTCCCTTACCCCCTTCATCCTCCATCTCCACCGTTCCAACTCTGTTTTCACCGATCCTTCCGCCGTTGAACTCCGGAGTTCCGAGCATACCCAAACCTAATCCCCATAATCCAGATCTTACCCTCCTAAACTCGACCTATCACTTGCCATCCATTGGTATATGCTAAACCTTCTAATCTAAATGGAGTTTTAATTGGAGCTGGATTGCTTTCTTAATTATTTATTTTCTTTTTCGTATTAGCTTCACGTATGATAGAGGCGGAGAATCCGAAGGAGCACCAAGCTGGAGACGACGCCTGACGGACGAAGTCTCAATACGGAATCCGACGCCAAGTAGAGTAACGACGTGAGGCACCTATATAGGAAGCTATTCTTAATATGCATTATCCTTGCAAATATTTTGCTAGAGCCTAATTGTTGTATGATAATGTTCAAATCACTATAGATGCGAACATTATACCGTTGATTGCCATTAGATCACTAGAATCAACCTAGATGTATTGTTAACTATGTTAATGATATAGTAGTATCATGCATAGGAACTGTTACTATCTATCATGATACACCTTGTTTATGAAAATGGATGAAAATGTATTTGGTGGTGCGTGTTGATGGGTGGGTGATTAGACCGATTGTGTTAAGGTGAAGTTGGGTGGGAAATAATACCGGTCGTGGGTGAAACTCCTAGTACTGGTGTAGAGTACTTGATGGTAGGTGATGTCCATTTGCGATGGACGAGTGTTTGCCCTGCCATATAAGGACCGGTTCTTCGGACCCCAAATTGGTGATTTAGTGTACAACCATAGAACCTGTTATGGGTAGGACTGTGCACCAAACCTTGGGTTGTGCAGAAAGAGGTTCCACCGAGTGTAGTAGATGACGGAGGTCCAGGGATCGTTTATTTGGTGAAGTCCGAGTACTTGGCACATATATGGTGGACGGTATGCTTGTGTCATACGCGTCGGATCCCTCGGCATTCGGGGTGGACTTGTGGGCGTGCCTAGTTGCGGTGGCAGCGTTATGAGCTTACTTGCAAAGAGCACATAGCTTGTGAGTAAAGTGTACCAACCTCTGCAGAGTGTATAAAACTATCCGGATGTCCCTTGTCACGACATATTGACATGCCAAACCTTGAGCTCTCGTTGATTAGCCACAAATACTAAACCCTTGATGTGTGAGTGGGCAGCCTTGTGCCCGTGAGTTTTGGAAATGGTGTTGGTCCAGAGTGCCGGAGCTGTTTTAACCTTCGATCGGCGAGGCTCAACTAAAATTTATGGGAAGCTGTCGGGATCGATGAATATCTCCCGCAGGTCCGACCAACTAAAAGATACAAAACTGTCTTCCTCTTACGAAAACCCCATTGATTACTGTAGTGAGACCTTGCATTCGCGCTTTCCACAAAACCCTTATCCAATCCTTGACTACCATCCTAAATACTTCTATATTATTACCCTTTGCTAGTGGTAGAGCTTGTTGAGTACCTTACGTACTCGCGGTTTGTTCATTGTGGTTTTTAGTGGACAAACTTCGAAGAGATAGAGACGGTTAAGTTTCATCGTATGCTCAAGTTGCATGTGGATGATTGAAGTGTTCAGCTTTTGCCCCTTTCCGCTACATACTCCGGATTGTCTCTTAACCTTGTTTGGTAAGTTCTCCGTAAATCTTCGTATTTTAGTACTTGTATGGATTTGAGACGATCTGTTTGTGCGTACCAACTACTGATCCAGGGATTGGTAAAGGATGCACCCCTCCGAGGGAGGGGTGCCACGGAATGGTATCGAGCCATACTTGACCGTAGGACGAAACATAAGGACACCTAAGCCATACGTATAGTGATTAGCGAGACCTTAACTCCGTAAACAATATCTAGCCTTGAACCAACCCGTTAGCAACCCAAACCCTCAACCTTACCTTACCCTAAAGCCCCTTGTCCTTGCACATTGCATGACTGAGTCGGAAAGAACCATCACCCGAGGTGATGCTTCCATAGCACGCGGTCGTATGCAAGTTCCAAGGCCAAGATTCTTGTCGCCCGCTTTCCTCGCAAAGTACAACGTATTTTTGCGTGCCGACCTCGTGCACCCGTGCGCCGAACATTGCACCTTTACCGGTCGGTTGACGATCGCACGCTTACCGCCATCGGTCCCCGAATCCCGGACGCAACCAACAACCCCCGACATCGTGGAGCACCTGCTCGTGCCAATCATCGTAGCTTTGACCACCCCAAGTGGACAACAAGCCATGTCGGGCTTGGTTAAGGCTAGTCGGTTTACCGGAGAAGCCACGTGAAGTATTGCGTGACAAGCTACCTTCCACCATACGCCTTCCCGCAAGCTTTCCTCGCAAGCCTCGACCCGACCTTCCTCTGTTTATAAAAGAAGCCCAGCCTTGCCCAACCAATCCTCATCCTCACCACTCTCAACCGGAAAGCCTCCACCAGCTATCCCACCTCGACAAAAATCCCGCCGAGTCCCCCATGTCGATCATAGAAGACGTAGCCTGGACCACCGGCTATTGCCTCAATGAGCCTGGTTTCCCCAAGATCCTCTACGCCGCCACCACCAAGCTCGGGATCGTTGAGCGCCCCGAGTATGTGGGTAGAGAGTATGAAGGGTCCGAGCATCGAGCACCTGCCGGAGTATCGTCCATGTTACCGTGAGCACGGAAACTCCGGCATGAAGCCATGGCGAGTGACCATTGTCACTTCTTATGGCCTTGGTTTTACTTCAAATTCATTTTGTGCTCTTTTCAAGAATGTCTTGAGTACTCTTCAACTTGAGTGTTCTTGAACTCGGTACCATTGTCACTTCTTATGGCCTTGATTTTTACTTCAAATTCATTTTGTGCTCTTTTCAAGAATGTCTTGAGTACATCCTTCACTTCACCTTTATCACACAAAAAGAATACCCTCGTGAAGCGAGAATAATCATCAACAATAACAACTCCATATTTGTTACCGCCAATGCTAATGTAGGCAATGGGACCGAAGAGGTCCATGTGAAGCATCTCCAACGGTCTTGTGGTTGTCACAATGTTCTTGGACGGATGTGGTGCTCCAACTTGTTTTCCGGCTTGACATACACTACAAATTTTATTTTTCTCAAAGCAAACATCCGGCTTGCTGGGCCTATGATACCAGCATGTAGTACGGTACGTTCAAACTTGTTCAATTAAGCCCACAACGGTACGGTCCTTGACCGACTCGGACGGGGCTACCACCTTGCAAGACCTCATTTCCGTCTTGCTCTTTCTCCTACGGAGTCCGTCCGGTCTCAACTTCATTAACACTCTCCTTCATCTTAGTGAACACATCAACCCTTAAAGCCTCCATGCTTTAGGATTTCCTAAAACATCTACCATTGCGACTAAGATTTAAGCCTAGCTTCTATTGAGCTACCTGTACCGAGTATAGTATAAACAACGGAAACCTATCTCAATGCATCTAGGGTATCAACCATTCCCTAACACTTAATGCACAAACATAAGTTAACTATGTGATAAAATAAAATATTTAAAAAACATAGGTAGGATGCACCGGGGCTTGCCTTGATGCGAGTCGGGGTTAGCTTCCTCGGCGTGTGGGTCGACTTCGAGATTCCTGTCTCCCGACTCGACCTCGGTGGAACCTCGATCACCTCGTAACCTAGGTCGACCAACAATACGTCGCGAATCACTACCATGCATGCATGAATGAACATGATATGATTATGCAAAGACGGTATTAATTATGTTCATCAACCGATAATTAATGATTAATTATGTTCATTAATTGATAATTAGCAATTAACAATTAATAACTCATCAACTTAACTAACAATTTATAATTAATCGTGTTCATTAGTCAATAATTAACAATTGATTATGCTCATTAATTAATGCTTAATCATGGTCATTAATTATTAATTAATCCTCGTTCATTAATTAATAATTAATTATGCTTATTAATTAATGATTGATTATGTAATGACATGTGATAATACATAAGATAATTGTGACATCCCGTGTCACGATTAAGGTTAAGTACGTAATTACTAGCCTAATCACATCACTAATCAAGCACTAATGTTAATCACCCAAAGGAAAAGAAGAAAAACAAAAAAGAGAAAAGGAAAAAACCTAAACTAAACCCTAGCCCTAACCCAACCCACAAGAGAAGTGCAAAAATTATAAAAACACTACCCACATATTTTTGCACCACTGGATTGCTCATGTAAAAAGATGAATTTACAACATTTTTACAAAATTTTTGAACAAAGTTTTGAATGCCCAAAAATTCAAATTCAAATCTGAAACATCCCTGTTTATGAATTTTGTACGAATTTTTGGAAACACTTTTGGAACTTCAAACTAAAAGGTAAAAATTAAAGCACATCGTACTGAAGCTCTACATATTTTTATTTCTAATTTTGGAGCAGTAGAAGTACGAATTTCTCTCAAAGTTTCAAACCACAGTTTCAAATTTCAAACTTTGACCTCGAGCTACGGGGACCGCCGGGCAATGGCGCCCGCGCCCGCCGGTCCGCCGCCTCCCGCGCCTGCCACTGCTCGCGCCCCGCCCCATCACATCGCCACGCACCCCTGCCAGCTCCCAACCACAATTGTACCCGTCGCCCAACCCCGGCCGGCCGGAATTGAAGGCGTTCCGCCCCGGCCGCCGCTCCCGTCCGGCCGTCCCCTAAAAGAACGGCACAGAGGCCAAGTCCGCCTCTCCTCTTCACCACAATCATTGGTCAGCTCCCTCCACTCCTTCCCGCACCACCAATTCTTCCCCTCCGCCCCTGCAGCTCGCGCGCGAGAGGAAAACGCCGCCGCCGTCCGCCACGACCGCCGTGGCCGCCTCCGCGTCGCACGCCGCCTAGGTGAGCTGCGCCCCGTCTCTCTTCGTCAAACCGTGCGCAAGGCCACCCTGCAACTCCCCTCTAACTCCCCTGCCTTGGCACGCAGCGCATCGCCGGAATTTTGCGAAGAAATCCCCGCCGCCGCCGCCGGCTCGCCACCACGCCGTCGCGACCCCCTCTCCGGCCATCCGCACCACCGTCCAACCCCACGCCGCCCTCCTCCGTGCGTAGGTGATGCTCCCCGGCCAAACCCCGCTCTCCCCCTTCCTCTGTACTGCACGCGCGAGCTCGCCGGAGCCCCGCGAGCTCCGCCGCTCGCCGCGCCGCCTCTCCGACCGCCGGTGAGCTCCGCCATCCCCACGAACGTGTTCCCGCGCCGCGCCCGTCATTTCCCACCAAAGCGCGGAGCATGAGCGGCAGCGTAGCGCCGCCGCGCCCAACCTCGCCGGCGCCGGCCACCGCCCGCCGGAGCGCGCGCCGCGATCCGTTTAAATTTGCCCTAGTGGCAATCTTGTAAATACATCCGAACTTTATTCAAGTTTGAAAAAATTCATATCTCACGTTTGAATTGTCCAAAAATTTCAAACTAAAATGTTTTGGAGACTAGAAGGTCTGTACTTTCATAAAAGTAACATGAGCTGGTCAGATCTACATGTTTTCACATTTTTACAAAAATGACAAAAGTCAACCCCTGAAAACTTAACTAGGCCATAACTTTAAAACTATAAATCCAAATTAAATGCCACTTGGCCGAAATCTTCACCCAGGCACACATGAATTGTTGGCACTGGAAGATCTGCATTTCATTTCATATTTTGCAAGTTATTGCATTTCTTGTACTCTCTGTATTTAATTTTTAATTAAATCTGTGTAAATTATTTTTGCATGAAAATTGGTAATTAATTCCCTCCTGGCACTGTGTATGTGTATAAAATTCCATGGTAATTTTTGAGCATGTTAAGTAATTATTCTTACAAACCCTAGATCTAAATTCCAAAAAGGCTATTTTTTCAGCACATGTCTAAATAGTTTTATGTTTCCAAAAATTATGTTTCTGCATGTTTATGTAATTTTCACTGTTCACCATGTCCTTTAACACCTCATGTCAGGTTTAGTCAAAAGGTTTCATGTATTTCACGTATGTATTAATTTTGAGATCAAATTCTTATTAACAATGAAATCGTCATCGCATGTGATGCTAAAAACACCTAAGCCTAGGTTTCTTCGATTTATATTTTGAAAACTTGCTAAAATGTTAGTGCTAAACCAGCAAGCACAACAGCACTCACGTCTATGCAATCAAGTCATTGCTCATGGATTAGTAGGATTATGTTTGTTCGTGTAATTGATTTCCTTAAAAAGAAAACAAGAGGCATGTTCACGATTGCTAAAGTTTGAGCAAACAAAACTTTTGATTTACATATTCATATGCATCTTTACAAAAAACAGCACACATGCATCACCATCATCATCGACCTTCTATTCATGCCACTTATGCATTGCATTTCATTCTCTAGGTGACGACGCCGAATTGATTCCGCCGGAAGAGACGGTTGCAACACTCAACGCTTGTGAGGCTAGTGCTAACTACGATCACTCTCAAGGCAAGCCCCTTATCACTATATTAAGGATGATGAATGTGCATTTAAGTTTTAGGCGTTGATTGGAAATCCACATGCATAAAAGCCATGTAGCTTGCAAGTTGTAAAGTGAGCCGGATATCTCACCGACCCGGAGGTGATGTGTTTGGCACGGTGGTTGCACGGGTTGAGGACCGTTGGAGAGTACATGGGTTAAGCCTTGGGCGCGTTGTTGAACGGTCGCAAGGGGACGTGTACTCGGGGTCGGTGGCCCCGTGTTTTGCTTTATGACAAACTCACGAACGGTGGCCATACGTGTTCTTAAATGATACGTATGTCGTGCATTTGGGTTCTTTCCTGCAGGATTAATAATTCGATAATTATCGCCGTTTCCTCTCGGTTAATGAGTACCACTTGATTCGAGCAGTCCGCAATGTGTAGTAAAGAGGAGTTGATGAATAGCTTGCTGTTTTGTATTGATATTAAATTGTATTGCAAACTCTTGTAATGTTAGCATGCTCACTAAAGTTTCCTTTACGCAACAACCCTATTAATTTGGCTAAGTAATAAAATTGCCAACCTAATTAGCATAGGCGCTATTTATGCAAAAAGGCCAAGTTAAACCGGTCAAGCCCCATGCATCTAGGAGTCGGTCTTAGATGACCAATTTGACGGGTAAGACTTACGGAGTATGTTAGATACTCGGGCTTTGCCACTACATGTTGATTTACGGGTTTCCCGCAAGCCGGGTTTTGTGATTGTTGTGGTAAGGTGGTTTGGGATGGAGAAGAGCCCAAAGAGTGGACCATTGAATGGGTCCCTAGCTCTCCGACCCATGATGAGTGAGCCATGGCCTAGGCCGGCATGGTTCATTTAAGTTATCTATGTATCGTCGAGTTATGTATTTCGCTTCCGTACTTTAATTTTGAACAAAGATCATGGCTATGTAAGACTTAATTTCGAACCTAATGTATCTTTATTTGAACCCTATGTTGTAATCAAGACTTAATTATGAAAACCTGTAATTCGTGGATGTTTGTTAATGTGATGCTATGCATGGTTGCTTCAGTCAATCATCTCCCAAGGCGATCCGTACCACACTTAACTATCTTTCGGGATAGGGGTGTGACAATAATAAATTGGAATCACATGAATAATAATGTTTAAGTTTAATTTTGAAATCATTTTTATTAATACTTTCGTCTACAGTATCTCCTTCATTTAATTAAATTATTTTCTTACATTAAACATTTATTTAGCATAAAATAATAGCTTTTATTAATCAAAGAATGTGATTAATTAATATATATGAAATAAAAATGCTCAAAATAGATATTTTATTTCATAAACAGATAGATCTTATTTTTCCGAGTTTAACAAAATTGGTTTCGCATTTTTCCTATTTTTATTGAATTTTCTATGAATTTTTGAAAATTAAAAATCTATTCACGTGCCACACCCAGGGCCACGGGGTTTGGCCACACGGGATCCGCGTAGCCACACACGATCCCGCGCATGTGGCCCGCGGTGTGGCACCACCGCGGAGGCGACGACACGGCGGCGCGGCCACCGGAGTTGGCCGCCGGTGCTCTAAACCTCGCCGTGAGACCACCTACGTGATCTACTCGACACGACGAACATGCTCGTGTGAATGAAAGAGCATGAGCTCGGCCGGAAGCTTGCCGGCAGCGAGAGGCGGCCATGGCGGAGGCTCCGGCACGGCGGGGAGCTCGACCGAGCACCTAGAAATTGGGGAAAAACTACGGAGAGCTTCTACGGAACATAAGCAAGCTCGTAAGATGATCCTAGGAGCATGAGCACGGCCGGAGAGGGTGGCTCATGGTGCGAGTGGCGGACGGCGGCGGCCGAACTCCGGGAAGACCGACGATTTCACGGCTTCCTATGGAACAAACTCGATGATGAGCAATCGGGAACCTAGAGCAATGAGTTGCGCACCCGCAAGAACAAAGAGATGCTTGAGCGGCTCACCGGACGGCACGAATTTCAAGTCGTGGCGGAAGAACGACGGTGAGCTCGTCCGGGGAGGAACGGCTTCGCCTCGACGGAGTAGGGCAGCTCGTCTTGATTGAAGGGTTTGTGGAGGTCCGAGAGGGCTTCGGCGGAGCTTGTGGTGGGCTGTGGTTCGGACGGGAGCGGCCGAGGCGGCCGGGCGACGAGCTCCGGAGGCTTCCGGCAATGGCGTGAGATGGAGAGGAAATGAGAGCGGGGAGGGAGAAAAGGGAGTGAGGTAGCCGCGGAGGCGGTTCAAGCAAGCTGGCTGCGTGGCCTCCAAGCTCTCGCGTGGGTCGGGGATCGTGGCGGCCGGCCGGGAGGTGGTGCTCGCCGCGAGGCGGCGCCGAGCGCGGGAGAGAGAGAGAGAGAAGAAGAGAGGCTGGCTCCGTAGGACGAGGCCCGGCATTTTTACAAAAACACCCCTCGGCTTTCGGATAATTAAAAAGTGACCTTCCCGTGTTCGAGAAAATTTCCCAAAATTTCGAGGTTGCAAATGAAAGTATTTCAAGCACTTTTCCTATTAAGTCCAGGTTAATATTCCAATTAGTTTTCGGATTAAAAAAATTCATAGATAAATTAACAAAAGAAGCTTTGTTTATTTCTTGTAATTATTTTTGCAAAGCAAAATAATTTCAGAAAACTTTTATAATTCCTTATTTATGATGTTTAAGCAGTAGTTAATGTTATACACATTATTTACTCTTATTTAAATTCTTTTTAAGCATTTACTTTAATCTTTAGTTAATTTGATATTTATGTGCATTTTCTTAACACAATATTTAATAACTTCATAAATGCAATATGATGAGATGCTCATGAATGACATGAAATGCACTTTATTTCGTGAGTTGTTACAGCCCTCCGCCCTTACGGGAATCTCGTCCGAGATTCACGATCGAAGCGACTAGACGATAGTGCTAAAGAACTCGGGGTTGTTAGATCGGAGAAATTCTTCTTGTTCCCAAGTAGCTTCAGCTTCGAGTGATTACTCCATTGATTCTTGTAGAACTTGCTGGTCCTATGTCGAGTCACTCGATCCTTGGTGTCGAGAACTTTGACCGGACGTTCATCATATGTCAAGTCTGGTCATGAATCGTTCCACCTTAGTCGTCGGTATATCCACTGGTGGTTTCAAACACTTCTTCGGTTGAGATACGTGGAATATATTATGTATACCCGACAAGTGTGCTGGCAACTCCAAACGATATGCCACGGCTCCACATCTTTCTAGGATTGGAAACGGTCCGATGTATCGTGGTGCTAACTTGCCTTTGATTCCAAACCTTTGAACACCTTTGGGAGGAGATACACGAAGATAAACTTGGTCTCCCACCTTGAATACCAATTCTCGACGTCTTTTATCAGCATAACCGATGCTGTCGAGATTTAGCTCTCTTGAGATTCTCGCTGAATGAGACGTACTTTTTCCTCTCGCATCTTTTACTAGGTCAGGTCCGAAGATTACTCTTTCTCCACTTTTAGACCAATTCGGAGGTGTGCGGCAACTACGTCCATACGTGAGCTTGGAATGGTGACATTCCGGCACTTTCTTGATAGCTGTTGTTGTATGAGAACTCGCTAGCGGTAAACACTTCTCCCAATCTTTACCATAGGTCGGGACACATGCTCGATGCATATCCTCGAGATATTGATTGATACTGTTCTGTCATGTCCATCTGTTTGAGGATGATACGGCGAGCTTCATATCGGTCTTGTTCCCAATGATTCATGTAGTTGCTCCCAAAATCTGGAGACAAACTGCGTTCCCCTATCCGATATAATGGTATTCGGCACTCCATGCGGACGAGAGAATGTGAGCGATGTACAGCCTCGCATACTTCTCGGCAGTGTACCGAGTATGTACTTGGTATGAAGTGAGCTGATTTAGTCAATCTGTCCACAATAACCCGGATGGAATCGTGCTTTCGTGGGCTTAATGGTAACCCAACGATGAAATCCATGCTGATATCTTCCCACTTCTATTCAGGAATACTCAAGGGTTGTAATGGACCTGCTTGCTTCAAGTGCTCGTCTTTGACTCGCCGTGCAGACATCACACTCATTGACATATTTGGCTATTTCCCGCTTCATGCGTGTCCACCAAAATCTTTGCTTCGGATCTTGATACATCTTGTTGGTTCTAGGGTGAATAGAATACTTAGAGGTATGTGCTTCGTCCATGATCTTCTTGCGAAGTGATAGGTCCTTCGGCACTACCAATCGATTCTTAAACCAAATACCTCCTTCATCATCATCTCTGAAGCATTTAACTTCGCCTTTCTTGAGTCGTCTTCTTATATGTTCCATACCAACACTTTTCCGTTGAGCTGCTACCATTTCTTCACGAATGGTAGGAATAGGAGCCAAATTTGTCAATGCTCCATACGGAACAATCCGAAGATTCGGCTCATCACTTTCCTGTGGAAATACTTGATTCAAGAGTTGAGCCATGAGATTATTGCAATGAGCCTTGCGACTTAAAGCATCAGCTACCATGTTTGCACGGTCCGGGTGGTAGTGAATCTCCAGTTCATAATCCTTGATTAACTCTACCCACCTTCGTTGACGCATATTCCGATCTGCTTGAGTGAAGATGTACTTGAGACTCTTATGGTCGGTGTATAAATGTGCCAAATTACCCAAGAGATAGTGTCTCCAGCTCTTCAATGCAAGAACCATGGCTGCTAGTTCCGGATCATGCGTGGGATAGTGTTCCTCGGGACGCCTAAGTTGTCGAGATGCATAGGCAATCACTCGACCTTCCTGCATCAGAACACATCCAAGTCATGTTCCCGATGCGTCACAATACACATCGAAAGGCTTCGTCGGATCCAGCTGAGCGAGCACCGTGGCTGTTGTCGGCAACTTCTTTAGTGTCCGAAAAGCTTCTTCACAATCCTTGCTCCATTCGTACTTTTTATCCTTTTCCAACGAGTTTAGTCATTGGCTTGGCAATCTTTGAGAAGTTTGGAATAAACCTTCTGTAGTACCCGACCAATCCTAAGAAGCTTCGATTTGCGAACCGACTTCGGTGGCTTCCAATCCAACACTTCTTGAACTTTGCTTGGATCAACGGCCACTCCTTCGGCTGATATCACATGACCTAGGAATGGCACTTTCTTTAGCCAAAACTCACACTTGCTAAACTTAGCATATAGTCGATGATCCCTTAGTCGTTGCGGCACAACTCTTAAGTGATTGGCATGTTCCTCTTCCGACTTGGAGTAGATCAAGATGTCGTCAATGAATACCACGACAAACTTTTCTAGCTCGAGGCATGAATACGGAATTCATGAGATACATGAAGTGGGCTAGTGCATTGGTCAATTCAAAAGACATCACCAAGTATTCATAAAGCCCATATCTCCGGAGAATGCGGTCTTCGGTATATCTTCGGCTCTTATCTTAATCGATGGTATCCCGAGCGAAGATCTATCTTAGAGAAGACTTTGGCTCCCATCAATTGATCAAAC
Organism: Chloris gayana; assembly: GCA_031894775.1. NCBI lineage: Eukaryota > Viridiplantae > Streptophyta > Magnoliopsida > Poales > Poaceae > Chloris > Chloris gayana. The sequence goes on from JAUNZO010002356.1 coordinate 370,563, forward strand.
AAGATATCAATCCTCGGAAGAGGGTACTTGTTCTTGATGGTAACCGAATTCGGAGGTCTATAGTACACACATAGCCTCAATGTCTTGTCCTTCTTCTTCACGAACAAGGCTGGGCATCCCCATGGTGATGAACTTGGACGAATATATCCCTTGTCCGAGTAATTCCTTTAGTTGCACCTTCAACTCTGCAAGCTCATTTGGTGGCATCCGATACGGCCTCCTTGATTGAAAGTCGCCTAGAGGGGGGGGTGAATAGGCGATAATCCTGAAAATCACTTAATTTAACAAATTAAATATGCAGGAAAGATTTGTCCGACTCAATGTCCGACTATAGTAGGACAAAGTCCGACTATGGACGAATATCCGACTAGAGTAGGACAAAATCCGACTACCTCGTGCGGAAAGTAGATCGGCGACCGGTTTGGACAAATCCGCGGTTAATAAGCAACAAGCAAGCAGCTAGCAACACTAGAAAGCTAAGGCAACAAGGGCACAAGAAAGCAAGCCACTTAAGCAAGTTAATCTAGGAATTTTAAGCAAGAGAGCCCTAGACTTATAGCACACCAATTGCAAGAAATGAAAGGGAACACAAAGAGACACACGATTTTTCACCGAAGTTCAGCTTCACCAAGAATCCTACATCTCCGTTGAGGAGTCCACCAAGGACCGGGTTGCTCTCAACCCTAAACCTCTTCAAGCCACCACAAAGGCCGTCTTAAAATCCACTAAAACAAATCTGCATGAAGGGAGGGGCAATACAAACGACCCGAGTCTCAACCACAAGCTTGGGAGCTCGCCGGGTAACGCCTAACCGTCTAGGGGATGAATCCCCAAGAGTAACAAACACAACAAGCACCGGCGATGGGAAATAATCAAGTGCTCTTGAGATGATGATGAAGCTCAACGAATTTCTCCTCAATCTTCTCACAAATTAACCAAGGATTAGAGTGGGGAATCAAACTTGAAGAAGAGGAGTGCTTGAGTGAGTTTGGGAGTATTTTTGAGAGTGGGGAAAGTGCCAACCGGCCAAAAGTGGACGAGGTCCTCTTTTATAGCCGCGGCACCCAAAAGAGCCGTTGGGCTAGATCTGACTCGGACTTTGTCCGAGTGAGTCGGACAATGTCCGACTTCTAGGGTTTCGAGAGAATGGTTTGGCTCGGAGTCCGATCGTTAAATCCGACGAAGTCGGATATGTCCGAGTATTTTTGGTAGTCGGATATTGTCCGACCGAGTCGGACAGTCCGACTCCTAGGGTTTTAGGAGGTTGGCGATGGTTCCGGAGTCCGAGTCTTAGTCCGACCGAGTCGGATATGTCCGACTCCTTAGGTATTTTCTTTGGCCAACTCTCTGGAGTCCGAGTCCAATGTCCGAGTGAGTCGGACATTGTTCGACTCCATAAGTTATTTTGTGTTTGGATGGAGTTTTGAGCACTTTCATTTTCACACCTCACACTTGTGTGTCCCTCTTGATAGTACGGTGTTTCCTATACTCAAGACATAAATAAAAGGCTTCACAACTTGATCTTGAGCATGAGTGGACCATTTTTCAAATCTTGCACGTATGAGAGAATATGGCCACTTCCTTTTTGTGTTTCTTTGCTCTCAATTGTATTTTGGATATGCATCTGCGCATAGGCTCATTTAAAATATTAGTCCTTTTTAATTATATTGACGTCAATCACTCAAAACCATAATTGGGGGCCTAGATGCACTTTCAATCTCCCCCTTTTGGTGATTGATGACAATACAACTAAAATTCACAATTAAGTATAAAAGGAGCTGAAACAAGAGAGCAAATAGAAGAGAGCTCCCCTAAATGTGTGCATGAGTTGAATTCAATTTTGGTCATTTCAAAACCAAAAACACATATTTGAGAGAAAAACAAGAGAGCTCCCCCTATTTCCATGCATTTTATCCACAAGGCATATAATTAAGAAAAACAACAACAATGCATATGACATGTGAATCACACAAATGCAACTAGAAACGACACAAACAACATTACACCATTCATCATCCAAATGACATAGTTCACCACATAAATATTTAAAACGAGTTATTACAAGTAAAAAGCGCATACCACATAGTTCATCACAAGCCACAAATTCTAGCAACATGTCCATAAATAAAACAAGATACAAGAGCAACTCTCACTTGCTCTACTCACAACTAAAAGCTGAATTTTACTTCTCCCCCTTTGGCATCAAAACACCAAAAAGGAAGAGGGAGAGGTCTACTCATCACCGCCCCAATCCTCATCATCGTCGTCATCCTCTTCTTCTTCTTCTTCCTCGGCAGCTGGCCTCTTCCCTTTGGGATCCTCAACATCTTCTTCTTCTTCTTCTTCCTCGGAAGCTGCAGCCACGGACTCATCCTCCTCATAGTGAAAACTAGTGTGAGTGGAGGTACCGGTGCTAGGGCCGGTAGGAGCGGTGGTGAAACCGGGACCCGAAGAGAAAGGTGGAGGAGGAAAGTAGCCAAAGTAGAGAGACTCATCCGGGGTGAATGAGTCCCAAGAATACTCAACCGGAGGAGGAGCGAGTGCTGGCTCCGGAGAGGGAACTCTAGGAGTGGTGATCGAAGATGATCAAGAATGATTTCCTGCCTCTCTTTTATCACATCATGTTCTGCTTAAGACCGTCCATCTTTGCATCTATCCTCCGGCACATGCTGCAAAGACCCTTAAGCATCTTGAAGAGCCCACTCTTGCTCTTCGTGCTAGGACCACGACCACGGGCCCAATCCGGACGAGGAGCGAGTGCTAGTGCTAGGAGGGACTGCACTACTAGAGGCGGGAGCAGCTGGAGGTATAAACCGAGAGGGAGTCTTAGGAGCATTGGTCGGCATCCTAGGCTGAAGGGGTTTGTGCTTGCGGTCTTTGTTGAAGGTCTTCTTGGAGATCCTCTCAATCATGCACATCACAGATGGTGCATACACACAAGCACGTCTAGCATCCACGGAGCCGTGCCACATCTCATTGAAGATAAAGTCCCATACATTGAATTTCCTCCGAGTGGGCAAGATATGGAAGAGATCCTTGGCATAAGATGCAACGTGATCTGCATTGCCACCCCTAGGAGAGAGAGTGAGGCGAAGCATCCTGTGCAAGACCACATAAAGAGGCTTGAGACCGTTAGCATAGGGTGGGTTGCACAGGTCCTCATCCACGTACATGTAACTCATGAGCTCGGGGTTGAGTGAATCCGAATCATGAAGACGAAAATCCCTGGTCATAGTGTCCCTCAACCCAAGAATGTTGGCAAACCTTGTGAAGGTGCATGAGAGCTTCTCGCCATCCGTCATCCACACCATTCTCCTTGCAGTCTTGTCAAAGTAAACGGTGGAGTAGAATTGACACACAATCTCCTTGTTCCAATCATACTTGAACCCCATGATTGCTTTGACTCCATGAAATTCACACATGGCAATGATCTCATCAAATAAAGCTGTGTGCTTCCTTGCCATGTAATCCTAATCAATGTACTGCATGGGTACTGTGGGCTTGACCTTGCTCATGTATGCACACATGTACCAATCTGTGTGAAAATGAGACCAAAACCTGTTGTCAAGAGACTCACACTCCATGTCATACCAATTGACCTCTCTAGCCTCTCGTCGCTGCTGACTCAACCCCCTTTACATAGTCAATCACGACCCTGTCAAGTGCGGGATGGAACACCACATTTCTCATCTCCCTGTGAATCTCGATGGGTTCCTCCTCCTCCCTTGGCTCAACTATCGGAAGACCGATGGCCCTACTCCTTTTCTTTCCGGAAATCTTTGTTCTCTTCTCCGGGTTGGGGTTGGTGGAAGAACGACCCATGCCGACAAGAGATAAGCAAGGAATGGTATGAGATAGATAGCATAGATAGATAAGTTGAGGAAGATCGATGCACAATTTCAGACTTAGTGAAAAATTCTGTTGGAGTCGGACATAGTCCGACCGGGTCGGATAATATCCGACTAGTCGAGGGAGTCGGATATTGTCCGATCACGCATGCGACAGGATTTTCACCAAATTTGCTATTCCACATAGATCTACCGCACATTCCTAGCCATATTGCATCTACAACATCTATAGCATCCTAGGAACAACTTCTATGCAACATCTAGCCAGGGGAAACAAGGGAACTCCTAATCCATGGTGAAAGACTTCAAACCCTAGGTGGAGAAGAGGAGATGGAGGCAAAACCTTGAAGCCGATGAAGGGATCGGATAGAGTCCGAGTAGGAGAAGCCTTTCCCCCACAAATCTCCTCAAAACGCCGGTGGAGAAGGGAGAGCGCCGGAGGAGAGCTTGAGCCGCCGTTTGGTGAGGAGAGAGAAAGTTGGAGTTTGAATGAGGGAGTTAGGGTGAAGGGGTAAGAAGGATTCGGGCTTAAAGGGCAGAAATCCCGTGGAGTCGGACATGTCCGACTCGTCGGACAAAGTCCGACTCTACACGAGCAGATCGGATATTATCCGACCGGGTCGGACAAAGTCCGACTCTCCGAGAAAATGCTCGACTTGCTCCAAGTGCAGAAAGAACCTTCCACTCTTTTCTCTCTTGATCTCAATTAAACTCATGGACGCGTGCTAAAACTTCATTGGATGTAGTCAGCCACAATCATTCACTCCAACAATGATTACATCCAAATCCGCATGATCCAAAGATCAAGAACCAAATGATTTTGAAAACCAATTCATACAAAGTTTTCAAGAATTTTAGTATTCAAAACAACTACTCTAATTCACAGCAGATATGCAAGTATTCAAGCCACGTTACTAGCGTCAAGGATATTTAGCTCACTCCTTAAATGACAAAATCGGCTTTCATCTAGTGGCTTGGTGAAAATATCGGCCAATTGTTCATCGGTTCTCACATGACTCACTTCAATATCCCCTTTGATAGAATGATCTCTCAAGAAGTGATGTCGAATATCTATGTGCTTTATGCGCGAATGCTCAACGGGGTTATATGCTAGCTTTATGGCACTCTCGTTGTCACATAGGAGGGGAATACGGTTCAACTTGTAACCATAGTCCCTTAGAGTTTGTCTCATCCATAATAGTTGTGCACAACAACTACCGGCTGCAACATACTGCTGCTCGGCCGTGGATAGGGCAACGGAATTTTGTTTCTTGGATGACCACGACACTAGGGACCTACCCAAAAATTGGCAAGTCCCGGAGGTACTCTTTCTATCTACTTTGTCCCCGGCATAATCCGCATCGGAATAGCCTATTAGGTTGAACTTTGAACCCTTGGGGTACCAAAGCCCTAGGTTGGTGTGTGCACTAAATATCTCAAGATTCTTTTAACGGCCACCATGTGGCACTCCATAGGAGCAGCTTGAAAACGAGCACACATACACACACTAAGCATGATATCGGGCCTAGATGCACAAAGGTAAAGCAAAGAGCCGATTATAGAGCGAAAAACCTTTTGATCAACCGGCTTGTCTTTCTTGGTGAGGTCGAGATGGCCGTTTGTTACCATGGGTGTCTTGGCGGGCTTTGCCTTGTCCATGACAAACTTCTTCAATATGTCTTGAGTGTACTTGGCTTGACATAGGAAGGTGCCCTCCTTGAGTTGTTTGACTTGAAATCCTAGAAAGAATGTCAACTCCCCCATCATAGACATCTCGAACCTCTTTGTCATTATCTTGCTAAAATCATCACAAAACATTTGATTAGTAGAGCCAAATATTATGTCATCGACATAAATTTGGCACACAAATATATCATGAACAAAACTCTTTGTGATGAGGGTTGCATCGGCTTTGCCCATTTCAAAACCCTTTTTCAAAAGAAAATCCCTAAGGCATTCATACCATGCTCTTGATGCTTGCTTAAGCCCATAGAGCGCCTTATGGAGTTTATACACGTGGTTAGGATACTTGGGGTCTTCAAAGCACGGTGGTTGCTCCACGTACACTTCTTCCTTGATTGGCCCATTTAGGAATGCACTCTTCACGTCCATTTGATACAACTTGAAGTTGTGGTGAGTGGCAAAGGCAAGTAGTATTCTTATTGATTCAAGCCTTGCCACGGGGGCATAGGTTTCATCAAAGTCCAATCCTTCTACTTGTGAATATCCTTTTGCCACCAATCTTGCTTTGTTCCTTGTTACAACACCGTCTTCATTTTGCTTATTGCGGAACACCTACTTGGTGCCCACAACATTCTTGCCTCTTGGTCTTTCTTCTAATGTCCAAACTTCATTTCTTGTGAAGTTGTTCAATTCCTCTTGCATGGCCATCACCCAATCCGAGTCCTCGAGTGCTTCTTCTACTCTAAATGGCTCCAAAGAAGAGACAAAAGAGTAATGTTCACAAAAATTGCAAACACGAGAACGAGTGATTACCCCTTTTCTATGTCACCAAGAATTTGTTCCACGGGGTGATCACGTTGAACACTTTGGTGCACTCTTGGGTGTGGTGGATGTGAGCTTGTTTGACCGCCATCTTGTTCAACCTCTTGATCATGTGATGTGGGTTCATCATCTTGTGCTTGAGCATGATCTTCATTACCAACTTCTTCATCTTGATCAACTTGATCATGATTTGTGCATTGTTGGTCTTGACTTGAGGGAGGAGGTTGATCTTGATCATTTTGTGGTTCTTGCGGTCTCACATCACCAAGTGCCATTCTTTTGATTGCTTGCCTAGGAGCCTCAACATCTGCATTATTAACAACAACTTGCTCTCCTTGAGAGCCGTTAGATTCATCAAACGTCACGTCCCGTGAAACTTCAACACAACCGGTGGTTTTGTTGAAGACACGATAGGTGTGACAATTTGAACCATACCCAAGCAAGAAACCTTCATCAACCTTAGGGGAGAACTTCGAGGTCTTGGGTTTCTTGTTGAGCATGAAGCATTTGCTCCCAAAAACTCGAAAGTACGAGATGTTAGGCTTTTTACCGGTTAGTAGCTCGTATGGTGTTTTCCTCAAGAGTCGATGGAGATACAACCGGTTTGAGGCATGACATGCGGTGTTGATTGCTTCGGCCCAAAAACGGTCGGAGGTCTTGTATTCATCAAGCATGGTTCTTTCCATCTCTATGAGTGTGCGGTTCTTTCTTTCGGCCACCCCATTTTGTTGAGGTGTGTAGGGTGCCGAAAACTCATGCTTGATGCCCTCCTCATCAAGGTACTCTTCAACTTGAGTGTTCTTGAACTCGGTACCATTGTCACTTCTTATGGCCTTGATTTTTACTTCAAATTCATTTTGTGCTCTTTTCAAGAATGTCTTGAGTACATCCTTCACTTCACCTTTATCACACAAAAAGAATACCCACGTGAAGCGAGAATAATCATCAACAATAACAAGTCCATATTTGTTACCGCCAATGCTAATGTAGGCAATGGGACCGAAGAGGTCCATGTGAAGCATCTCCAACGGTCTTGTGGTTGTCACAATGTTCTTGGACGGATGTGGTGCTCCAACTTGTTTTCCGGCTTGACATGCACTACAAATTTTATTTTTCTCAAAGCAAACATCCGTTAGTCCAAGGATGTGACCGCCCTTTTGGAGTTTGTGAAGATTTCTCATACCGACATGGGCTAGTCGTCTATGCCACAACCATCCCATGTCGGACTTTGCAACTAAGCATGTGTCAAGTTTTGCTTTATCCGCGGTAAAATCCACAACATAAAGCTTCCCTTTGAGCACACCCTCAAAAGCAATCGAGCCATCACTTCTCCTTGAGACAATCACACCCTTGTCATTGAACAAGCAATTGTACCCCATTCCACAAAGTTGTGAGATAGACAACAAATTGAAGTCAACGTTATCCACAAGCATAACCTTCAAAAGTGAATGTGGAGAAGTTAAAGGAATGTTACCATAACCCAACACATAGCCTTTTCCGTTGTCTCCAAAGGTGATATATTCATTTCTTTCTTTGCTTGGCTCGAATGACTCGAACATTTTCTTGTCTCCGGTCATATGATTGGTGCATCCACTATCCACCACCCATGATGAGCCACCGGAGGAGTATTCCTACAAAATAATTTATGCTCTGTTTTTAGGTACCCAAATTTGCTTGGGTCCTCTTACATTAGTAACAAGTGTCTTGGGCACCCACACACAAGATTTGTGGGTCTTGTTGCGTGGCCCAACATATTTTGCATAGACACGACCATGCTTGTTTCTCATTAGCACATAGGTCGCATTAAAATCATAAAAGAGGGCACAAGAGGGGTTAGGCACATTAGTACGCAAATCATAAGTAAGAGAAGATTTGTTAGTGTTCTCGGTTTGCTTCTCCGTCTTGACTTGCTTCTTTTGGTGTCCACTCTCCTTGGTGAACTTGATGAATGGTGTCGTTCTTGTTGATTCTTGAATTGTGCTTGTCACTTTGCTTGTACCCAATGCCATCCTTCACATGTGGCCGTCTCACATTGGTGTATGCGCCCCTTGCATACTCGGCCTTGGCATCATCAACGGCCTTCATCTTCTTTTGTGCTTGTTGTTGAAGATCTTGCACTGGCTTCTTCAAGTCACCAATGGTCTTGATGTTTCTTGTACAAGCTTCGACATCAATCTTGTTGCACCTAGTACACTCATTGCAAGATGGGGGACAAGACGAAGATTGAGAGGAAGTAGTGTTACACTTAATTTCCTCAAATTGCACTTTGAGAGAGTTGTGATCCTTTTGCAAGTTATCACACTTCTCTTGAAGTGACACATTTGTGACTTTAAGTGTCTCACTTTCATTTTCAACCACTTTGAGAGACTTTACCAAGTCCTCATTTTTCTTCCTCTCAACTTCTAGGAGCTTCTCAAGTTCAAGCACCCTTTGCTTCTCTTGAACAAGCATTTCCTCTTGTTTCTCAAGAAGCTCCTCTTGCCTCTCATTGTTCTCCTTTTCCTGCTCAATAATGTCCAACAAATCAAACATGTTAGGAATTTGAGAGCTTCCATTAGCATTTACCTTGGAGCCCTTGGCCATCATGCATTTGTGCCCGACGTCACCTTCATCATCGGTCAAGCTTCCAAACAAGGAAGAGTTGGTCGGTGTTAGCCCAATAGCAAGTGAAACAATGCCTCCCTTTTCTTCATCGGATTCGACTCGGAGGAGGAAGATGATCCATCGGAGTTCCATTCTTGTCCAATGTGTGCTTCACCCCGACGGTACTTTCTATGCTTCTTGTACTTCTTGTCACCCTTCTTGTTTTGCTTGTTCTTGTAGTTCTCCGGACACTCCGCCATGAAATGACCATTGTCTCCACAAATGTAGCACTTGTTTTTGGCTTTTCTTGTGATGAGGACATCACTCCTTTGGATACAAATGACACTCCTCCGTTGAACATTCAAGGACCAATCACTAGAGCTCGCGCCCAACAATTAAATTTAGAGGTGAGCTCGTTCCTAAGTCTTTTCTTTCATAATTTTGAGAATAGTTTGCTACCTAATGATTTTATTATGATTCGGAATCAAGGAGAGGACCATAATATGAATGGAATAGGGCTTGGAGGCGTGGAGGACCAGCAAGAGGCGCAAGTCATTGTGGAGGCCCAAACCAAGTCGACTTCGAGTCTGTTTCGGAGTCCGAGAACAGATCCGAATTAAAACGGACGTTGGAACGTCCGGAATCTGCTTTTTGGTGTTGCGTCACCGTTTTTGGCCTTTGGCCATGTATCTCGTGTGAGCCCATTAGGGGAGCGTCCAGGGGGTTCTTGCACGTCCCCAAGTCTTTATTAGCAGCAGCCGCCACCCATGTTAGGGTTGGGTTTTGCTTAGATTATTCTGCTTAGACGGTTTCGCCGTTCATCGGTTTGTGAGACCCCAACTTGTGAGATTAATCATACATCTGCAAATTTGGTTGCGTTCTTTCTTGTTCTTGCTTGTGTTCTTGATTCGCAGGCAGGGATTAGCCTTACAGGCGAGGTCAACCGTGCAACGCCGGTTGATAACCATAGAGGACGTGGTGCTGCGATTGCGGGGTTCGAACGTGTTGTTCGAGAGCCGGATCGACGTGTGTCACATCTTCGCCAAATCAAGAGTTATCTGAACCTTTCGGAAGATCGGGACCCTAGTCCACATCAAGTGGTATCGAGCTTCGGGTGCACCATCGGGTTTGCCCTACCTTTAGTTTAGTTTGTTTCTTTATTATCCTATCATCCACGAAAAAGCCAAAAAAATTTAGTTTTAGGGTTCATCCTGTCCAAGCCATGTTTAGCCTTTGCATGTTTCAATTTCAGAGTCCGTAGTGTTGAGTTTGTGTTCTAGTGATTGTTTTGTTGCTGGTTTAGTTCGTGTTCTTGTCGTCGGTTTGTGCCACCTTTAAACCCTAGCCGAATTACCTCAAGTTTTGCTTTGTCTCGAGAGAGTTTGTCACTTCCGCTGCATCCACCATAGTCCCACCCTACACTCCCACCCTTTTTCATCTCGAACTCAACACCCCACGAACAAGACCTACTCCTATTTCCGTTGCATACATTAATCGTCGAAAAAAACAAAAAAAAATCCTACCCGATTGCAATTCCGTCCACCGAAACCCTAATTCGGAGTCCCTTCCTTCAAACAGCCATAACTTTCGCATACGGACTCGAAATTAGGCAAAAAATTTTTTGAAATTGGGTAGAAAAAAATTTCGCATCTGCTCGTCCCCGCTTTGCCGGGCAGGAAAGATCTCGAAAAAATCAAAAAGAATAGTTAAGCCCACCGATCCGAGGAAAAAAGTTTGGAACCCGTCGTCGTTGCATCTTACGAGAAAATCTGTAGGCCACATTCCTTCTCTGTTTGACCTGAAACTTTGTGTGGTTCCTATTTTGTTGCCTCTCGGTGGAAGAAAAATATCAAAAAATAATATCAAAAAAGAAAAATTTGTGATTTCTACTAGTGCTAAAAGATAAAAGAGGGTTTTAGCCTTGTTTTTTGTGTCTAGTTGTTGTTTCTTCCTTGCTAGTTCCCTTTTGCTTTGTTTCCTTTGTGCCTGTCATCCTTGCTTTGCCTGCACTACTCGTTCTAGGATACGTGTAGACCAGCAACTAAGGACAAGTAGCTTTGGACATTTATTCAGCATTACTATCTCGTTTTTGAATTGTGTTCCACTCACATATTTGGCCTTCCTAGCTCCACATACTACTTCGGACAACACAGGTTTTGACCCTTGCAATCGTGGTACACGCCTTCTAGGTATCCTTTGCCTTGCTTGGTAAGACCCTTGTAAGAACTTGGTGAAACGTTTCCAGTTGCTTTTGTGAGAGTCACCACTGTCCACCATAGTAGTAGTGTTATTAGGGATAACCTTCACTGTTTGTTCTTGTTTTGGTATTTGCTATGGCAGGAGATGCTGCAGACGCTGGTACCCCTAAAGATTTCCACGAGTGTGTTAGTCAAGGCCAGCTTCGATCTGTTCTTGACAGGGCACGTGAGGAGATGACAGAAGCTGTTAACAAGGCCGTTACCGACGGCATCAACAAACTCAATCTCGGCAACCAGATTGAGAGGATCGATAAGTGTTTGTCCAAGATGACGGACACGGTTAATACTCTAGCGAAGTGGTGACAACGTTGGTCGGCAAGCCGACGGAGGTGGAGAACCGTGTGAAGATCCATGAAGATGAGGCCGGTAGCAACACCGATGACACGGTGAATGATGCCACTTTCGACGCCGATGACGCAGCTATACGAGCACAAAGGCTTCACCGGCGTCTACAACATAATATCCAAGGTATGGAAGGCCTACATCGACAACAAGGTAACAATAATCGAGTCCCTGATGATCCTTATGCTAAGATTAAGTTTACCATTCCACCTTTTTCGGGGCAATATGATGCGGAGGGTTACCTAGTTTGGGAGATGACGAGTAGAGCAAAAATTTAGTGGCCACCTAGTTCCTGAGCAGCATAGAGTTAGACAAGCCACTAGTGAATTTAAAGATTTTGCTATCATTTGGTGAAATTCTCTAACTGCTGATGATATTCCCGTAACTTGGACTCAACTTAAGGAAGCTATGCGTGATCGTTTTGTCCCTCCTTCTTATCATAGAGATTTACGCAAAAAACTTCAGCGCTTAGAACAAGGGGATAAATCTGTGCAGGACTATTATGGTGAGCTTCAAAAGGGTTTACAACGCTGCATGATAGTAGAGGATAATGAGAGCTCTATTGTTCGTTTTTACTCCGGTTTGAGACGTGATATACGAGGACATTGTTGATTATAAGGAGTTTAACACCATCAACCAGTTGTTCCAGTTTGCTATGCTTGCAGAGAAAGAATTGCAGGGACGGGAGAAGCAACGAGAGGAGCAGCAGTACAAGCAGGCCTTCTTACACCCCACGGTCGACGCCGTCTTTGGGGTTTTCTTCCCGGCCATCTCCACCAGCAAGCAAACGGCCTCCCGTGTCCGCGAGTGGTGTTATGGCAGCCCCACACGCACCTCCTACACGCCCTGCAAATTCAGGTAAAAATTCTGTGCAGGGTCCTGCTCAAAGTGCTTCATCGGTCGCCTCGACGGGATGCACTTCTAACATTCAGTGCCACCGCTGCCATTGACTGGGCCATGTGCAGAAGGATTGCCCAAGTCAGCGGGCATACGTGGCCACCGAGGATGGAGGATACATCAACACCTCCGACATAGAAGATGATGATGAAGACGAAGTCGCCGACGACACCAACGAGGGCCATGTACTAGGTGGAGAAGACACTTCGGGTTTCATGAACATCATTGTACAGCGTGTACTTAGCACGCAAATTCAGACTTCTGAAAAGATACAGCGCCACAACTTGTTCCAGATTTTCTTCGTCATCAAGAATCGACGCGCACGTGTGACCATTGATGGAGGAAGCTGCAATAACTTGGTGAGTTCAGATCTGGTTGAGAAGCTTGGTTTGGCCAAACGACCACATCCTCATCCATACTACATTCAATGGTTAAATGACTCGGGAAAAGCTAAGGTAACACAAACTTGTCGAGTTCCTTTTTCCATTGGTGTTTATTCGGATTATGCTGATTGTGATGTGGTTCCTATGCAAGCTTGTTCACTTTTATTGGGTCATCCTTGGGAACATGATAATGATGCTACACACCATGGTAGAAGTAATAAATACACTTTTATGCATAAAGGACAGAAAATTACTTTAGTACCTTTGACCCCTGCTGAAATTGTAGAAGCTGATAGAGAACGAGCTGCTTCTTTGAATAATTCTAAATCTGAAAATCAGCAAGTTGCTAATTCTGTTTTCTCACCTATAAAGGATAATTCTGCACCTATTTCTAAGGGAGATGGAATTAATTTGAAAGGTCGCGTTATGCTTGCTACAAAATCAGACCTTGCTGAAATTTCTAGTGATGATATTTTTTATGCTTTGATATGCAAACAAGCCTTGTATTCCTTTGATGATATTGCTAGCACTTTGCCTTCTGCTATCACTGACCTTTTGCAGGAGTTTGAGGATATTTTTCCAGCTGAGATTCCTCCCGGATTACCACGTTTGAGAGGAATAGAACATCAAATTGATTTGATTCCGGGTGCTACCTTGCCAAACCGTGCTGCTTATAGGACCAACCCCGAGGAGACAAAGGAAATTCAGCGACAAGTCGAAGACCTTTTGGACCGCGGGTATGTACGAGAAAGCCTTAGTCCTTGTGCTGTTCCTGTACTTTTGGTTCCTAAGAAAGATGGTAGTTGGCGCATGTGTGTTGATTGTAGAGCCATTAACAATATTACTATTCGCTATCGTCATCCTATTCCTAGGCTAGACGACATGCTTGATGAGTTATGCGGTTCTCTAATTTTCACTAAAATTGACTTGCGTAGTGGTTACCACCAAATTAGAATGAAACTTGGAGATGAATGGAAAACAGCTTTTAAAACTAAATTCGGATTGTATGAGTGGTTAGTAATGCCTTTTGGGTTAACTAATGCACCTAGTACTTTCATGCGCTTAATGAATGAGGTTTTGAGGGCTTTTATTGGGCGTTTTGTGGTGGTTTACTTTGATGATATCTTGATTTACAGCAAGTCTTTAGATGAACATATGGATCATTTACGTGCTGTTTTTACTGCTTTAAGAAATGCACGTTTATTTGCTAACCTTGAGAAGTGCACCTTTTGCACCGATCGAGTTTCTTTTCTTGGCTATGTTGTTACTCCACAGGGTATAGAGGTGGATGACAAGAAAATTGACGCTATTGCTAGCTGGCCGCAGCCCCAAACCATCACACAGGTTCGAAGTTTTCTTGTTCTTGCAGGTTTCTATCGCCGCTTTGTCAAAGATTTCAGCACTATCGCTGCACCGTTGCATGAGTTGACAAAGAAGGGTGTTGTGTTTCAATGGAGCAAAGCACACGACGAGTCCTTTAGCTCTTTGAAGGACAAGCTTACACATGCACCGCTGCTGCAACTACCAGATTTCGGTAAGACTTTTGAACTTGAGTGTGATGCTAGTGGTATTGGCATTGGTGGTGTTTTGATGCAAAATGGCAAACCTATTGCTTATTTTAGTGAAAAGATAACTGGCTCTGTTCTGAATTATTCTACGTATGATAAAGAATTATATGCTCTTGTACGTTCTTTGCAAACATGGCGTCATTATTTACGGCCTAAGGAATTCGTTATTCATTATGATCATGAATCGCTTAAGTATATTCGTTCTCAAAGTAATTTGAACCGTAGACATGCTAAGTGGGTTGAGTTTATTTAGTCTTTTCCTTATATTATCAAGCATAAAAAAAGGAAGGATAATGTGATTGCCGATGCTTTGTCTAGACGATACACTATGTTGTCACACCTTGATTGTCGCATTTTTGGGCTTGAATCAATTAAAGAACAATACGCTCTTGATGCTGATTTTAAAGATGTTTTGCTGCATTGTAGAGAGGGTCGTACATGGAACAAGTTTGTGATAAATGATGGATATTTGTTTAGAGCTAACCGTCTTTGTATTCCAGTTGGTTCCGTTCGTCTTTTGTTGTTACGAGGAAGCGCATGGAGGCGGATTGATGGGATCGTGACATCCCTCCGGGACACTCGGGAATCGGAACAGAGGGACACTCGATGAAGCGAGTTACAACAGTGTATCATCTCATACAAGCCAGAATATATACATCATGGTATAATACAACCAGGTTTTCGAAATACAAACATTGGTGCAGCGGAAATATAAATCTTATTGAAGTTTAACAACCTACGAGTATTACAAGCGGAAACTTGTACTTTAAACAACAAAACACTATTAGACGATCAACGTGATGCACCGAGCCCTTCGTACATCACGGTCCTTCCTCTTCACGATGTCGGGATCCGTTCCCATTGGAGGGAACCACCCTCGAGCACTCGCTCCTCTTCCGGAAAGCTACCGTACGAGTCGTGGGGGTACGACTCGGATCCTGAAAAGCATAACGAACAAACCCCGAGTATTCTAATACTCAGCAAGACTGACCCGTCAACATGGCACGCTAAGGCCGACGCCTAGTATGCAAAGGCTTTCCGGTCGTGGGGTTTACTCCTTTGCGAAAACAGCTTTAGAGGTTGAGTCCTTACTTTCGATATTTTAGCTCACGTTAAGTTCATTAACCTCTAGGTTTGCAGACTATCACTATTGCAATCAAGTTTGCAGGAAAAGTAAAATTCCAAACAACAATCCTTTCATTCCTCTTCCTTCATCTTCAAGTTGATTAACTACGATGTGACACGGTGAACAAGCGGTACTCATTACTGCGAGGGACAGCGATTCGAATCGATTTCACCAGCTGGGAAAACCCGTTTACACGGCGTATACGCACCCCGTTGGTCGCATACAACAACCTTTCACGCTAATTCCTGGCGGTGGCCGGGTTAGTCTCCCATCCGCCCGAGAACCCGGGGACCCCACGCGACACCCGTCCTCGACGTTATCCGTGAGCGACCACCCATTCCTCTCCCTTTGAGACATGAGGCCTCACCTCATTCTCCAGCCAATTAGGGGATGGGCTACGTCCAACCGCTCGTGGCAATTAGGTTACATCGGCTTCCCGGCCCCATAAACACCAGTATGTAAATCGGTACGTTCAAAGACTTGCTCAAGCGAGGCCAACAACGGTACGGTCCTTGACCGACACGGACGGGGCTACCACCTTGCAAGACCTCGTCTTTGCCCTTTCTCCTACAGGGCCCGTCCGGTCTCAATTTCATCTTCATCTTCATCTTTAACTTCGGCTTGAATGCTATCAAACAACTTAAAGCCTCTATGCTTTAAGATCGGACCAGTATCAGCTCGCGAGTGTGCTCAGCACCACTCGACTTCTACCGTAGCCCTAAGAATTAAGCGTAGCAAGTATCGAAATATAAACCAACATGGGATAAACATATAACATAGGAATTCTACTCATGCATCTAGGGTGTCAATCAATTCCCGTAACCTAATGCACAATCACGACACAATAACTGTGATAAAAGAAAAGGCTTTAAAATATAGGTGGGATGCACCGGGCTTGCCTTGATTCGAGTCGGGGTTAGCTTCCTCGATGTGCTTGGTCGACTTCGAAGCTTCCGTCTCCTTCCTCGACCTCGGACGGAACCTCGATCACACCGGACCCTAGGTCGACCAACAATACATCGCGAATCACAACCATGTATGCATGAATGAAGATGATATGATCATGCAAAGGTTTTGTTAATTATGTTCATTAACCAACAATTACTGATTCATTTTGTTCGAGTAATTATCAACTAACAATTAACAATTAATCATGCTCGTTAATTACTGCTTAATCATGGTCATTAATTAATTAATAATTAAACATTAATCATGTTCATTACTTAATAATTAACCAGGTTCATCCATTAATAATTAATCATGCTTTTAAACGATAATTATAAATGCTTAATTATATGTGATAACACTTAAGCTATTAATTTAGAATCACATGAAATGACGGTGTTTATGTTTAATTTTGGAAAACTAACTTAACAAAAACTTTCGTCTGCAGAGTATCTCTAATTTTTAAAGAAATTTATTTTCCAAAATCAAACTATAATTAGCATAAAATAATAGGTCACATTAACTAAAGAAAGGTACTTAATTAAACTATGAAATTATAATTTCTCAAAATAGGTATTTGAATACATAAATAAATAGAGAATAATTTTAGGAGTCTAATGAACTTTGTTTGACATTTTTTTGATTTTTCCTGAATTTTCTACGAATATTTGAAGTTTGAAACAATTCGGAATTGAATAAATTTGGAAAAAAAGATTGAAAGGCGATCGGGCCAAATGTGGCCGGGCCTAGCAACACTGTGGCGGCCCAGCGGCTTGATCCGGCCCAGCGAGGCCCGCGCGCAGCCCAGCATCGCGCTGCAGGCGCGCGTCCATGGCCGCGGCGGCCGGAGGTGGCGACGCCACGCCGAGCGCCGGAGTAGGTGAGATGGGTGGTGCCTTGGCTCGGGGACTCGGTGCAACGCGGCGTTCACGGGATGGGGTCCCGGTGGCGGAGGCGGCCGGGAAGTGCGCCGGCGGCGAGATGCGGCTCCATCGGAAGTCCGGCGAGGTCGCACGCGGCCTACGGTGCACCAAACTTCCGCCCGCTTCTTCCTACGGCATCACGGGAGGATGAACTTCAACGGCATCATCACGGTCAACGTCGCAGGTGGCCGGAAACCGACGTTCACCGTGGAGGCATAGGCGGCGGCACAAAAACTCAAGAACTTGGTTAAATTCCGGCCGGACCATGGAAGATAAGGGGAGTAAGCTACTAAGGAATAGAGGAAGAAGTTGCCTAGCCATGGGACATAGAAGAAGGAGGATTCGCTCACCGTGGGGGACGAATCCGGGATCGCGGCCGGGGACGTCTGGGGTTGCCGGTGGTGGAGAAATGGCTTCGATCTCCGATGCTAGGGCAGCTCATCGGAAACGGAGACCATGTGAGGCTCCAGCACGACCGTGCGGAGCGGCCGGTGGTGGTGGTTCGTCGAGAGATGGCCGGAGGCGGCCGGCGGCGGGGAACCGGGAGAGGCGCGGTTGTGTCCGTGTGGGAGAGAGGAGATGTGAGCACCGGCCCCGGCTTTTATCTCCAAGCTGCAGAGGGGTGTGGCGGTGGAGGGAGCCCCGCGTGGCGCCGGCGGCGGAGGGCGCGCGGCTAGGTGCCGGCGACGCGGCATGGAGGAAGGCGGTGCGGGAGGGAAAGAGAGGAAGAAGAAATTGGTTTTGTTGCTTCGGTCGTTTTGCATAAAACCCCTTCGTCTTTGACTTAATTAAAAATCGCATTTCTAGCACTCGAAAAATTCTACGAAAAATATAGGGACAGAAATGAAAACATTTTAAGAACTTTTCTTTTTAGGTCCAGGTTAAGATTCCAAATGGTTTTTTTTTTAA
Source organism: Chloris gayana (assembly GCA_031894775.1). NCBI lineage: Eukaryota > Viridiplantae > Streptophyta > Magnoliopsida > Poales > Poaceae > Chloris > Chloris gayana. The sequence goes on from JAUNZO010002356.1 coordinate 388,850, forward strand.
TTAAAAATTCCAAGATAAATAAAGAAAAGAAGTTTTGTTTATTTCTTGCAAATATTTTCACAAAGCAAAAATAATTTCAGAGTGCTTTTATAATTCTTTATTTAGCATGTTTAAGAATTAGAAAATGTTAAACACATTATTTTCTCTTGTATTTAAATTCTTTTTTTTTAAGCCTTTCCTTTAATCTTTAACTAGTTTGATATTTTTTTATGTGTATTTTCTCTAACAAAATTCAATATTTTCACAATGCACAAGATGATATGCTTATGAATGACATGAACATGCACTTTTGTATTTAAGGTTGTTACGAGGACATTTTCGTGCAAAGAAGACGGCGGATGTGTTGGCCACACACTTCTTTTGGCCACAGCTTGAGAAGAGATGTTGAGCGCTTTGTGGCTCGCTGCACTACTTGTCAAAAAGCGAAGTCTCGCTTGAATCCACATGGTTTGTATATGCCTCTTCCCGTTCCTTCAATACCTTGGGCGGATATTTCTATGGATTTTGTTTTTGGACTGCCTAGGACTAAGAGGGGGAGGGATAGTATTTTTGTTGTCGTGGATAGATTTTCTAAGATGGCTCACTTTATACCTTGTCATAAGAGTGATGATGCTATTCATATTGCTGATCTATTTTTCAAAGAGATTGTTCGTTTGCATGGTATGCCTTCTACTATTGTTTCGGATCGTGACGCCAAATTCTTGAGTCATTTTTGGCGCACTCTATGGAATAAGCTGGGAACGAAGTTGTTGTTCTCTACAACATGTTACCCACAAACCGATGGCCAAACAGAGGTAGTGAACCACACATTGGGCACCATGTTGAGAGCTATTTTAAAGACAAATCGAAGATGTGGGAGGAATGTTTGCCTCATGTGGAGTTTGCATACAATCGTGCAACACATTCAACCACCAAGGTAAGTCCTTTTGAGGTAGTGTATGGTTTTAATCCCCGTGCTCCTATTGATATTTTGCCTTTGCCTACTAGTGAGAGAGTTCACTTTGATGCTAAGGAACGTGCTGAGTTTATTTTAAAAATGCTTGAAACAACTAAACACAACATTGAAATGATGACTGAAAAGTATAGGATTGCTGGTAGTAAAGGTAAAAGGGAAGTTAAATTAGAACCGGGTGATTTAGTATGGTTGCACTTGAGAAAGGATCGGTTTCCTGAGTTGAGAAAGTCTAAGTTAATGCCTAGAGCTGCTGGTCCTTTCAAGATAATTGAGAACATTAATGATAATGCATATAAACTTGAGTTGCCTTCCGAGTTCGGGGTTAGTTCCACTTTTAACATTGCAGATTTGAAGCCTTATTTGGGTGAGGAGCATGAGCTTGAGTCGAGGACAACTTCGATTCAAGAGGGGGAGGATGATGAGGACATCACTCCTTTGGATACAAATGACACTCCTCCGTTGAACATTCAAGGACCAATCACTAGAGCTCGTGCCCGACAATTAAATTTAGATGTGAGCTCGTTCCTAAGTCTTTCCTTTCATAATTTTGAGAATAGTTTGCTACCTAATGATTTTATTATGATTAGGAATCAAGGAGAGGACCATAATATGAATGGAATAGGGCTTGGAGGCATGGAGGACGAGCAAGAGGCGCAAGTCATTGTGGAGGCCCAAACCAAGTCGACTTCGATTCTGTTTCGTAGTCCAGGAACATTCTGAATTAAAACGGACGCCCAGATCGCATACGAAGTCGGATTTGGACGTTCTACATATGGATGGAAAGATAATTTCATAAGCTTTCTAGTGGAACCAGTCCCACGTCAAATTTCATCCAGAGTCACTGGGAATCATCGAAACATTGGAACGTCCAGAATCTGTTTTTGGTGCTGCGTCACCGTTTTTGGCCTTTGGGCCGTGTATCTCGTGTGAGCCCATTAGGGGAGCATCCAGGGGTTCTTGCACGTCCCCAAGTCTTTATTAGCAGCAGCCGCCACCCATGTTAAGGTTGGGTTTTTCTTAGATTATTCTGCTTAGACCGTTTCGCCGTTCATCGGTTTGTGAGACCCCAACTTGTGAGATTAATCATACATCTGCAAATTTGGTTGTGTTCTTTCTTGTTCTTGCTTGTGTTCTTGATTCGCAGGCAGGGATTAGCCTTCTAGGTGTGGTCAACCGTGCAACGCCGGTTGATAACCATAGAGGACGTGGTGCTGCGATTGCGGGGTTCGAACGTGTTGTTCAGGAGCCGGATCGACGTGTGTCACATCTTCGCCAAATCAAGAGTTATCCGAACCTTTCGGAAGATCGGGACCCTAGTCCACATCATCTTGATTTGCTCTTGTCTTGATCATTCTTCTTGAAGCTTCTTTTTGACATGAGCTTGTTGAATCTTTTGACGAAGAGAGCCATCTCATCATCACTCTCCTCAACCACCTTCTTTTTCTTTTCTTGCTCGGCGTTGAGAGCCATATCATTCTTGCTCTCACTAGCTTTTTCTTTGTCCCTAAGCAAAGCATTGATTCTATTTCCTTGGTCAATTTGCTATTTTTGGGAGAGCACCTTTCCAATCACTTCATCGGTGGTGAAGTATCTAAAGCCATCTTTGTCCCTTATGTTGGACACTATGTTGGCATCCCATGCTTGCAAGGCTTGTAGTAACCTTCTATTCACATCCAAGTCCAACACCTTCTCTCCAAGTGCTCTTCTCATGTTCACTATCCTCATCATCCTATCATGGGCTTCCCTTGGCCCTTCATCCGACCTCATTGCAAAGTAGTTAAACTCTTCTCTAAGCCCTTCTAGCTTAGACTCCTTCACACTATCAATGCCCTCGTGAACCAATTCAAGCTTCAACCAAATTTGATGGGCATCCTCCAATCCGGTTATCTTCTCATACTCGGCGGGACTAAGTGCGGATACAAGAGCACTAGCAGCCGCCACATTGCACCTCACATTAAACAAGTCTTGTGCGGTTGGCTTGCTTCTACATTCCCACAAGAACCCATTTTGAGTCACATTTCTTACATTTTGATGCATGGAGTCCAAGTGTAGTAACATCTTTGTTTTCCAATGATCGAAGTATTGACCATCAAAATATGATAGTCTTCCGGAGCCGGGTCCAATGTGTTCATCTCTTCCATCACCATAGGTGTATGGCGTTTTGTTGTAGCTCATTGGCAAAGCACTAAGCACATCTCCACCCTGGGCAATCCCTTTTCCATTTCCATCTCCGGCATCACCGGTGAGGTCTCATGACCTCTTTCACCGGCTACCATAGGTGGTGCTTCACCACTAACCGTTGCTTCTTTCTCATTTGCCATCTTTGATCTTCTAGCGGTGAGGCTTCCACGAAGATACCCGCTCCGATACCAATTGAAAGTCGCCTAGAGGGGGTGAATAGGCGATAATCCCGAAAATCACTTAATTTAACAAATTAAATACGCAGGAAAGATTTGTACGACTCAATGTCCGACTATAGTACGACAAAGTCCGACTATGGACGAATATCCGACTAGAGTAGGACAAAGTCCGACCGCCTCGTGCGGAAAGTAGATCGGCAGCCGGTTTGGACAAATCCGCGGTTAATAAACAACAAGCAAGCAGCTAGCAACACTAGAAAGCTAAGGCAACAAGGGCACAAGCAAGCAAGCCACTTAAGCAAGTTAATCTAGGAATTTTAAGCAAGAGAGCCCTAGACTTATAGCACACCAATTGCAAGAAATGAAAGGGAACACAAAGAGACACACGATTTTTCACCGAAGTTCAGCTTCACCAAGAAGCGTACGTCTCCGTTGAGGAGTCCACCAAGGACCGGGTTGCTCTCAAACCTAAACCTATTCAAGCCACCACAAAGGCCGGCTTAAAATCCACTAAAACAAATCTCCATGAAGGGAGGGGCAATACAAACGACCCGAGTCTCAACCACAAGCTTGGGAGCTCGCCGGGTAACGCTTAACCGTCTAGGGGATGATTCCCCAAGAGTAACAAACACAACAAGTACCGGCGATGGGAAAGAATCAAGTGCTCTTGAGATGATGATGAAGCTCAACGAATTTCTCCTCAATCTTCTCACAAATTCACCAAGGATTGGAGTGGGGAATCAAACTTGAAGAAGAGGAGTGCTTGAGTGAGTTTGGGAGTATTTTTGAGAGTGGGGAAAGTGCCAACCGGCCAAAAGTGGACGAGGTCCTCTTTTATAGCCGGGGCACCCAAAAGAGCCGTTGGGCTAGATCCGACTCGGACTTTGTCCGAGTGAGTCGGACAATGTCCGACTTCTAGGGTTTCGAGAGAATGGTTTGGCTCCGGAGTCCGATTGTTAAATCCGACGTAAGTCGGATATGTCCGAGTATTTTTGGTAGTCGGATATTGTCCGACCGAGTCGGACAATCCGACTCCTAGGGTTTTAGAAGGTTGGCGATGGTTCCGGAGTCCGAGTCTTAGTCCGACCGAGTCGGATATGTCCGACTCCTTAGGTATTTTCTTTGGCCAACTCTCCGGAGTCCGAGTCCAATGTCCGAGTGAGTCGGACATTGTCCGACTCCATAAGTTATTTTGGGTTTGGATGGAGTTTTGAGCACTTTCATTTTTCACACCTCACACTTGTGTGTCCCTCTTGATAGTACGGTGTTTCCTATACTCAAGACATAAATAAAAGGCTTCACAACTTGATCTTGAGCATGAGTGAACCATTTTTCAAATCTTGCACGTACGAGCGAATATGGCCACTTCCTTTTTGTGTTTCTTTGCTCTCAATTGTATTTTGGATATGCACTCGCGCACAGTGCTCATTTAAAATATTAGTCCTTTTTAATTGTATTGACGTCAATCACTCAAAACCATAATTGGGGGCCTAGATGCACTTTCATTGATATTGGTGTTGTTCCAGGCTGTAACTCTATTTTAAACTACCGCTCGATCTGGTGGTAGTCCCGGCAAGTCGTCCGGAAAGACATCCGGATACTCACGGACTATAGGTATATCCTCTAGATTCTTACCTATAACCTTATTAACCATTGGCAGCATAGTTTGGGGAAGAGTTAAGAGTAAGCAATCTCGACCATGAACAGGAGAGTTCGGATATACGGCTCGAGATGCTATATCCAGCATTGCCTTATGGAAATCCATCCATTGCATGCCAATAATTGCATCTAACCCTTGCCCATCCAAGTATGATTAATGAAGTGGAATAAACCTTGATACCCAATCTTAATGGCATATTGGCAGCTTCTTCATTTGTAAGAATTTTACCCCCGTGTGTTGAAATGATATGAGCACATAGCAACTTGGATGGCATGATGTCATGCTTAGCAACATATGACTTGTCGATGAAATTATGCGCGACTCCCGAATCAAATAACACCATAGCAGGATGATTAGTGATAGAAAACATAGCCGCTAAGATTTGTCCTCCTTCAAGTAGCTCCTCGCCCGTGGTAAAGTTTGCACGGCCTGTCTTCACCGGTGTATTCTTGGTCGGTGCCCCTGGCTGATTCTCGCGGCTGTCCTTGTGGGCGAGGTGCATATGGTGCCTTCGAGGATATGGACAACTCGCGGTGGTAACGTCCTAAACGGCCACAATTGAAACATGGCGGTCCATTCTGCCGGGGTGCTTGATTCACCGGTCCGGGACTCCGAGCATTCTCGTCGCCGATAAGGCAGTACGATATCGATTCGACCGCTGCTGCTGAGATTGTTGTGGTGGTCGAGGCTGCCGATAGTAGTTCGGACGAGAAGGCGTGTGGTGGTAGCGCCGACCTGATGGTGCAGTGTAAACCAGCCTCGTACTTCGATGGTCCGCCACTTCCTGGTCCAAGCAGCCGGCCTCTTCTTGTTCTTCTCCGTCCGATGAAGGCGGATAGAATCCTCCAACGCGATAGCATCACTCACAAAGTCGTTGAACCCATCGGTCTTGTTTAGCACCAGTGCGTGATCGTAGCTTGGTACTCATTCCTTCCTTGAACAGATTCGTCTTCTTGGCATCCGTGTCCACATGTTCAGGAGCATACCGAGCAAGACGGTTGAATACGTTAGAGTAGGTATGCACGTTCATGTCGCCTTGCTTAAGTGATAGGAACTCATTCCTCTTTTGGTTCATCAAACCTTCCGGAATGTGGTGCTCCCCGAAGGCTTTGGTGAATCGGGCCCATGAAACTTGATGTCCTGGAGGGAACATCGCCTTGTAGTTGGCCCACCATGCTCCGTAAAATCCTTGCAATTGCCGGGAAGCGAAGAGTGTCTTCTCGATGATCGCTGCATGGAAACAACTCCAACTTCGATTCAATGGTGCGGAGCCAATGATCAGCCTCAAGTGGTTCACCCGCATATGAGAAAACCGGGGGCGAACCGATAGGAAGTTCGAGAAGGTCACCCTCTCTTCTCGGTGCATTTCAGCCTTGGTGACGTTCCCGTGGAGCAAGTGTTGCGAACCAGCTTGCTCCAATAATTCTTGCTGCTCCGCGCGAGAGTCCAAGCACAGCTGCGATTGCCTCGTGCCAATGTCTGGGGTGGTGGTGGTGTTTCCGCCCGTGTTGAGAACTTTCTCGGTTCATCACGTCTCCTTGTTCCAACCATTCTGTCCAAGAAAATTTTACGTTAGACATCTCAATTCCAACATAATTATGGAAGGAACAGGAATACATAGATGAGAAATTTCCAAACGACTCTTGTGCAACAACCATCTTTATTAAAGCAACCACCAAATCCATAAGCACATACTCGCACATCCAATTTACAACGATCCTTATAGTACACTCACGTGTGGTTACATCATGCTCGTTATTTAACTAACGCCTATTTTACATACTCGTTTTCTTCACTAGCTACTAGCTAGCACTCTACTCTTCTTCGCGAAGCCCGGACGTCACTTTCTCGGCTCATGGAACTTCCCTGTCTTGGATTTTGCATCCTCTAGTCGTGGAATCTCCGTGAAATCTATGACTGAATCCACGTCCATTATTTCTTCATGATGCTCCTCTTCTTCTTCGGATTCATCCGCTACGGGATTTGCCGGCATCTGCTCGTTCATCCTCGGGAGGCTGCTGTCCAATTGCTTCATCCAAGTAGTGCATTGTGTGCTTGGAGTAAATCTTGCTCTAACCGATGAATCGGGGTGTTTGCGGTTGCCGCTTGTTGATCCTTGAATTGAATCTGCGCCTCCTTGTTCAGCAACTACGCCTCTCTAATTGCTAACAACTCCTCCTTGTCCTACAATTGCCTCTCCAACCTTGCTATACGAACATCCTCCCTTCGTCCTCTTACGTCACTAACGACGTTACTCGTGCTATCCATCTCTCGTGGAGAAGTAAGCATATCGGACACAAGCACAAACTAATCCAATATTTCAGCAAACTCTTTTATACTAACAACTGCATAGATATATTACTACCACTTCTTTTTATACATTATTCATTTGTACAATCTGGACCCAACTTTTCCTACACTACCACATGCCCAACATCTGCTAGCACCCTGTTCTACACCTGACCTATGTCAGCAAAATGTGACTACCATCCTACATCAGTCCTACTACAACACAACTAAGCCGACGGCGCGTGGGTGTCGTTGTCCGACGTGGCGTCCTCCCCGGTGGGGTGGGTGGTGGCTCGTAGTCCATACCGGAGACCTCCTCGGCATCGTCCGGTGGACCCCGCCGATGCTGTTGCTGCTGTAGCTGTTGGAACTGCATGAACAAGTGCGTCGTGGTCGTGCAATAGTGCGTGGTGCGCCTCGCTAGACCGTCGTACAGCCCCTCAAGCTGACCCATCCGGAGCTCTATCTCAATTAGTGTCTCCACGACGTGGTTACGCCGTGTCTGTCATCCCCGCCAACTCGCCAAGTGGGCCTCGTCCGCCTCGCGAGTGGCGTCTCGCCGTGCGGTGACCCCGACCAGCTGCTCCTCCAGCTCGGCGATCCCGGCATGGGACCTCTCAGTATCTCCCGGCAGTCCACTCGGCAGCGGCTTTTCCAAGCACCTATCTCGTCGGTCCCGGCTCGCGTCCGTAACTCCAAGTGGTGGATCTCGCTGCTCCAGCTCCGTGACGCGTGGAGCCCGTGCATCCTCCTCCTCCCGAACGCGCTTCCTAACGCGGGTCATCGGCATCTGTAGGGAACATGTTTAAACCGGTTAAACACTTCTTCCCACGTAAGAAAACGAAAGTACAACCTATACAAGTACTACGAAACTAGCTAAGTATACCCCAATATTTATTTAGCACACAATATGACATGATGCATGCTCGGCGGACTAACTATACGTACTACGGTATGTAATACTACAACGAATAGTTAGCACTTCCTAAAACCCGAACGTCGAACAGCTTAGCAAAAATCTAACTATTCTACATCCTTATAGGGCTTCGTACTTTCTCGTGTTCTAAACGTACTAACGTGTTAAGTTTTGAAAACAAGCTTGTAATGATGTACTCGTTGCCTCCGAACCGCTCCGATACCGGGTGTGACATCCCCTCCGGGACACCCAGGAATCGGTACAGAGGGACACTCAACGAAGCGAGTTACAACAGTGGATCATTTCATACAAGCCAGGATATATACATCATGGTACAATACAACCAGGTTTTCAAAATACAAACATTCGTGCAGCGGAAATATAAACATTATTGAAGTTAACATCCTACGAGTATTGCAGTGGAAACTTGTACTATTATACAACAAAAGTCTATCAAACGATCAACATGATGTACTCGAGCCTGTCGTACATCACGGTCCTCCGTCTTCACGGCGTGGGGATCCGTTCCCATTGGAGGGAACCTCCCTCTCGGACATTGCTCTTCTTTCGGGAAGCTACCATATAAGTCGTGAAAGTACGACTCATTCTCCGAAAGAGAACGAACAAACCCTTTGTATTCTAATACTCAGCAAGACCGACCCGTCAAAATGGCACGCTAAGGCCGACGCCTAGTATGCAAAGGCTTTCTGGCTGTGGGGTTTACTCCTTTGCGAAAACAGCACTAAAGAGTAGGTCCTTACTTTAAAGGTTTTAGCTCAAGCATTAAGTTCATTAGCCTTGATCTTTGCAACCTATAGCTATTGCAATCAAGTTTGCAAGACAAGATCAAAGTAGATCATTATTCCTTCCATTTCTCATCCTCGTCTTCCATGTTGTTTAACTACGATGTGACGAGCTAAACAAGCGGTACTCATTACTACGAGGGACAACGATTCGAACCAATTTTATACCAGCTAGCAAAAACCGACTACACGACGTATACGTCCCACACCGGTCGTATACGACAACTTTTCCCGCTAGCACCTGACGTAACACTAGCCATTTCCAAACTCCCCGGGAGTATGGCGACTCCACGACTTCCTTCGTGGTCGACCCATCTCCCTCCCGTGAGACTAACCTCTCACTAACGACTCGTAAAAGAGAGTTGGCTACGCTACATCTCTCGGGGCGGTAGGGTATGTCGACTTGTCGGGCCCATGATACCAGCATGTAGTACGGTACATTCAAACTTGTTCAACTAAGCCGACAACGGTACGGTCCGTGACCGACACGGACAGGGCTACCACCTTGCAAGACCTCATTTCCGTCTTGCCCTTTCTCCTACGGGGCCCGTCCGGTCTCAACTTCATTAACACTCTCCTTCATCTTAGTGAACACATCAACCCTTAAAGCCTCCATGCTTTAAGATTCCCTAAAAAATCTACCGTTGCGACTAAGAATTAAGCCTAGCTTCTATTGAGCTACCTGTACCAAGTATAATATAAACAACGGAAACCTATCTCAATGCATCTAGGGTATCAACGATTCCCTTACACTTAATGCACAAACATAACTTAACTATGTGATAAAATAAAATATTTAAAAACATAGATAGGATGCACCGGGCTTGCCCTAATGCGAGTCGGGGTTAGCTTCCTCGGCGTGTGGGTCGACTTCAAGATTCCCGTCTCCGACTCGACCTCGGTGGAACCTCGATCACCTCGTAACCTAGGTCGACCAACAATACGTCGCGAATCACAACCATGCATGCATGAATGAACATGATATGATTATGCAAAGACGGTATTAATTATGTTCATCAACTGATAATTAATGATTAATTATGTTCATTAATTGATAATTAGCAATTAACAATTAATAACTCATCAACTTAATTAACAATTCATAATTAATCGTGTTCATTAGTCAATAATTAACAACTGATTATGCTCATTAATTAATGCTTAATCATGGTCATTAATGAACAATTAATCATGTTCATTAATTAATAATTAATTATGCTTATTAATTAATGATTGATTATGTAATAACATGTGATAATACATAAGATAATAAATTGGAATCACATGAATAATAATGTTTAAGTTTAATTTTGAAATCATTTTTATTAATACTTTCGTCTCGTAGTATCTCCTTCATTTAATTAAATTATTTTCTTACATTAAACATTTATTTAGCATAAAATAATAGCTTTTATTAATCAAAGAATGTGATTAATTAATATCTCGTGAAATAAAAATGCTCAAAATAGATATTTTATTTCATAAACAGATAGATCTTATTTTTCTGAGTTTAACAAAATTGGTTTCACATTTTTCTGATTTTTATTGAATTTTCTATGAATTTTTGAAAATTAAAAATCTATTCTGTGCCACACCTAGGGCCACAGGGTTTGGCCACACGGGATCCGGCATAGCCACACGCGATCCCGCGTGTGGCCCGCGGTGTGGTACCACTGGCGGCGGCGGCACGGCGGCGCGGCCACCGGAGTTGGCCGCCGGTGCTCTAAACCTCGCCGCGAGACCACCTACGTGGTCTACTCGACACGACGAACACGCCGGTGTGAATGAAAGGGCATGAGCTCGGCCGGAAGCTTGCCGGCGGTGAGAGGCGGCCATGGCGAGAGGCTCCGGCACGGCGGGGAGCTCGACCGAGCACCCGTAAATTGGGGAAAAACTAGGGAGAGCTTCTACGGAACATAAGCAAGCTCGTAAGATGATCCTAGGAGCATGAGCATGGCCGAAGAGGGTGGCTCACCGTGCGAGTGGCCGAGGTGGCCGGGCGACGAGCTCCGCAGGCTTCCGGCAATGGCGTGAGATGGAGAGGAAATGAGAGCGGGGAGGGGAAAAGATAGGGCCGGAGTGTATTTATCCGACCGGGAGGCGGTTCAAGCGAGGCCGCTGCGTGGCCTCCAAGCTCTCGCGTGGCCGGGGGTCGTGGCGGCCGGCCGGACGCGGTGCCCGCCACGGGCGGCGCTAAGCGCGGGAGAGAGAGGAGAGAAGAAGAGAGGCTGGCCCGTAGGCCAGGCCCGGCATTTTTACAAAAACACCCCTCGGCTTTCGGATAATTAAAAGTGACCTTCCCGTGTTCGGAAAATTTCCCAAAATTTCGGGGTTGCAAATGAAAGTATTTCAAGCACTTTTCCTATTAAGTCCAGGTTAAAATTCCAATTAGTTTTTGGATTAAAAAATTCATAGATAAATTAACAAAAGAAGCTTTGTTTATTTCTTGTAATTATTTTTACAAAGCAAAATAATTTCAGGAAACTTTTATAATTCCTTATTTATGATATTTAAGCAGTAGAAAATGTTAAACACATTGTTTACTCTTATTTAAATTCCTTTTAAGCATTTACTTTAATCTTCAGTTAATTTGATATTTTATGTGCATTTTTCTTAACACAATTTTTAATGACTTCATAAATGCAATATGATGACATGCTCATGAATGACATGAAATGCACTTTATTTCTGCGAGTTGTTACAACTTTACATTTTTTAGGTACTTGTGTAGAGTTGATTTGTGTTGGAATTGTATCTTTCCTGTGCGGCACTTCGAATAAAATTAGAAAAAAAACAGAAAAGACAAGTGCATACATAAAAGCCGCACAAAAGAATTGAAATAAAAGCAAGAAAAAGAATACAAAAAGAAGAAACCAAAGTGCTTGCATCCTTTTTGTGTCCGACGTACGGTGGTATATTTCTATTTGCTAGTTTGGTCTAGGTCCAACCTCGGGTTTTAGGCCAGACAGCATAGGCTTGTACTTTGGACTATTATTCAACTTTGCAATTTCTGATTTCGAATTTGCTAATCCTTGCTACTCTCATATTTGTCCAACCAAGATACACATATGTCATATACTTGCCTTATGGGTATACAAATGGTAAAGGAATGGATACGCGGAGACATGGTAACAAATTAATGAAGATAAAGATGATGAAACTAGTCAATAGACTGGTCCCCGACCGGTTTGGGATATCGGAAGATTCCGTATACCGGTATGGAAACAAGGCGGATATTAAGACCAGCGTACAATGACTTGGGGAGCAAGTTAAGGTGTAATTTGTAATCTGTTAGGACTCTGAATTAATAAAGAAAGCTAGAGATAGAATTCCCATATATGTAATTCATGTAATCGAATAGGACTCCGCATGTAACCCTAGCTCCCCTGGATATATAAGGCGGAGGAGGGACCCCCGAAAACTCTCCGAGATCTTGCAATTAGCAATCCGCTAAAGGCAATACATAACTTACGGGACGTAGGGTATTAATCTCAATTCGAGGGCCCGAACCTGTCTAAAATCTCGTGTTCCTATGTGTTTCGTGTCTTGCACCATCGAATTCCACGCTCGTGAGGGACCGGGTATTACTAGTGCCGAGTTTAATGTCAAGTCCGTGAGAGGTTCGTCGGGCTTCGCTCCGACTCGTTGAGGTCGAAGTAATTCCCCGGCTTCTCACAAGTCGCTTGGAAATTCTCTACGAACTTTTTGGTGAGGTCGCCCCAAGAAGAGATAGATTTCTCGGGTAGGAACTGCAACCACAAGTGTCTAGCCTGCTCCATGCACATGGGGAGGTAATTAGCTAGCACAAATGTATCTCCTCCCGCCGACCGGATGGCAGCGGTGTACATGCGTAGCCACTCGGCAGGAGGTGCTTTACCATCATACTTATCAATGGCCCCGGGCTTAAATCCCCGGGGTATTTGCAAATACGTAAATCTCGCGTGAAAGCGGGAATCACGGAGTACTCATCATCCTCCGGACCGGTCCGGACCGGTGAAGGGGATCGTCGACGAGGGTAATGCCGGTAGTTGCGATCTCTATCATCATCGGAGTAGTCATAGTATCGATCATCTTGATATCCGTCTCCTGTTCCATCCCGACGATCGTTGTTAGCCGGTTGTGCGGTCCGCGAAGGGGAAGGCGGAGGTGGAGGCGGAGGTGCCGCTTGGCGATCATTATTGTCATGTCGAGACTCCCGTCTCTCGTCTCTCGTTGTCGCGTCCCCTTCGATCCATGGTATCACGGCGATTATCTCGTCTCGGCCGGTCGTCCCGATGAACATGTCGGTTGCCCCGTCCTCGCTGGTCATTGCGCGGAGGATTTCCACCGGGGGCGGCGCCGAAGCAGCTGGTCCACGCCGAGGCGAATTAGTCACGTGCGGGCGAGGCGGGGCAGGGTCCCGCGGACGATCATCCACATGACCGGTACGACGCCTCTCATCTTCTTCGTGTCTCCGACGTTCTTCCGTTCTCTCTCGCATGGCGATCAATGAGGACGTTACAAGCGTCACGGTTACCATTAAGCGGTACGCGCAAATCTTGGTCCGGAGCTCGTTCATGTGCATCCGCGATCGGGATGTGTCGAGGCCCGTGCCTTCCTCCGGAGGAAGCTCCTTCGGACCGGGCTCTCGTAGGCCGCTCCGAGCGAGAACGCGAGCGGCTTGAAGATTCCGACCTGTCATGAACGAGTTGATTTGTTTGTAGAGCAGCCGCATCTACCAAATTCAGAGCGCGTTGCAACCCCTGGTGTTGCATTAAAGTCTTCTTCTCGGTATTGTCTCAAGGATTTGTTTCACTCCCACAATGTTGTGAATCGGCGACGTGAAGACCCGAGCGCCATTTAATTCCACTTCCATGGAGCTCAAATCCAAAGCTCGCTCGAAGAACGGTGTCGCCTTCCACCGCGACATCCACGTCGGCTGTTATATCCCGGGGACCTTTCTTCCGGTTCTCCGGACTTGATGTGTACGGGGTGTCCCGATCTTTCGAAAGGTTCCGATAAACAATAATTTGGCGGAGGCTTGACACAAATCGATCCGGCTTCCGAACAACACGTTCCGAACCCCGCAATCGCAGCACCACGTCTCCTCTGGTTATCAACCGTGCAAGCACAATTGACCTCGCCAAGAAGGCTAATCCTTGCCTACGAATCAAAGAACACAAGCAAGAACAAGATAGAAGCAACCAAATTACAAATATATGATTAAACTCACGAGTTGGGGTCTCACAAACCGACGAAACGGCGAAACTGTTCTTGACAGAATAATCTAAGCAAAACCCCAAACCCTAAGGAAGGGGCGGCGGCTGCTTATGAGGTCCCTAGGGTCATCCATCTCCCCTAGACGCAGCCCTAAGTGGGCTCCACAAAATACACGGCCCAAAGGCCAAAAGACGGTGGTGCAACACAGGGACAGTTTCTGGACGTCTTAGTATTTCGGCAATTCCTGACGGGTCGGGAAGAATTTGGATATGAGACCAGAGCCAATGGAAAGGTTATCAAATTATCTTTCCATCCATATAAAGAACGTCCCAAACGGACTTCGTATGCGACCAGGGCGTCCGTTTTGGTGCAGGCTGTTTCTGGACTCCGAAACAGAATCAAAGTCAACTTTGTTTGGGCCTCCAACTTGACATGGACGTCCTTGCTGGCCCTCCACGTCTCCAACCCCCTCCTTTACTATATTATCATCATCTCCATGGTTCCTAACAATAATTAACTCATTAGGTAGTAATCATCTCCATGGCCCTTTGGAGCTTCATAGTGCGAGGAGTCCAGCCACTCAAGAGACAAGAACATCCGGCTTGGTGTTTCAATGAAGATGTTGCCATTCCACTGGATGGAACTCCTCTTCCCGACAAAGACCGGTTAGAAAACCGCATTAGGCAGATGCTCCAGCCAAAACCAGACCTATCCGGATGCACCAGAGTTGGTCCGGCTTTCAGCTCGTCTAACCTTCGCGATCCCGTAAGTATCTCTTTCTTTATCTTCAAATCTTGTTATTTTTAACCTTCATTTTCTTATGCAAACCCGATCGCTTAATACAGAAAATGGGCAACTTCAAGAGTCACCCTCCTCTACCTCCCAACGATTCTTGGGGGAAAATTATGCAAACAATACCGCTCCCCTGGTTGTTCAAGCCGGTCCGACTCAAGGGACTTCAGACCGATCCTTCCCTCTCGCCTCCCAAGTATAGCTCCCAAAATTTCCAAATCCGGAAAGGTGGTTCAAGCACCTAGTACGAGAAAACGTACTACTTCCTTGACCATTGGCAAGCCTACTACATCCTCCACCGCTGTTGGCGATACGCGCACAGAGGTGCAAAAACTTGAAGAACGGCAAAGAGAAGTAGAAGCCGTTGAAAGGGACCGCCAAGCTGCTCCGGCTGCCCTTGAAGCTGCCCCGGGAAAATCTCAAGGAGCTCCCTCTCTAACGGACTCCTTGTCCAGATGTTCCCAAGAGGTCCCGTATGGCAACCAGCACCGTTCCCAGTGATGCAGGAGAAACGAGTCCCAAGACCGCAAGTCAATCCAGACGGCAAAAGGACTCGCAGAGGGAACCAAGTGAAGATACTCAGTGGTCCCTCCAAGAAAATCAAGACCTCCACCGGCTTCAAGAAAGCCTCCTTGTAAGTCTTCTATATCTTCATTCCTTTTCGAATTGCTTTTATCCCAGCTTTACGTTATTCGCTTCTTTTTGCAGAATCCCTTCTAATTTCCAACCTAGCATAGCTAGCTTTTTAAGAAACAAAGCCGCTCCTTCAGCTCCCTACCGGTAGTGCTTCCACTACCTCCTCCACCGCACCTCCAATTAGCGCCAAACCTTCTGAAGCTCCAAGTGCGGCACTCACAAAGGAAATCCCCGCCGCCTCCAGCCGCGAAGCTTCATCTCAAGTCACCAAGGATCAAGTCATCAACATTGAAGGCTCATCTCGCTAGCAGCCTCCCTACCTAGGCAACGCTATTCCGCATTCCTCCGTAACTCTCACCGGGTCCAGTCTGGGTGGAAGAAATTCCACGTCGACCCAGGACAACACAAAAATCTCAAGGGGAACCCGGACCGGCCAAAATGGTAGTCGGAGACGTGGAGGTGGACAGCTCCAGCGGTGCTAGAACTTTTACCGCAACAGCCTCAATGGGACGCCCTCCAAGAAGAAGAGGCCCTAAAGAACTTCTCGAATCCGGCCGGATACGTTCTTGAAGTAATTTCCTTTTAATAATCGAATCCCTTACTTCTTCATTCTTTTTTAGGTTCTTCTAAAAAACTCCGAAGCTAAAAGCGCTATAATTGCTCGCTTGGAGGAAGAGCTATGTTCCAATCAAGAGCGATCGGTCGAACCGGAATCCCGCACCGCCAACCTGAAATCCAGGGAGACTAATCTACAGAGGAGAGAAGCTAATCTGCTGAACACCCATCGACCGATGGAAGAACGGCGGCAGGAAATCATCAAGCTCCGCCAAGAAATGCAAAGTAATACTCTTAATTTTTATCTATGCATTCCATATTTCTCCTAGTAGCATCTTTCTCTCGATCGGTTCTACTCCTTATCTCAAGCACTTGAAAGCCTCGTTGCTACTCACAAGAAGGCGTAAGAAGTCCTTTCCGAAAAGGCAGCTGCTCAAGAACAGGCATTTGAAGAGGGCTCTCGTATTGAACAACAACAAGCGGCTCGAATTGGAGAACTACAAGGCGAGCTTACCGCCAAGGATAACATCCCGACACAAGCACTTCGCTCCAACAAAATGCTGGAAACTGAAAATGCTCGCCTAAAGGCTGAACCGGTCGAAGCCCTAGAAGCAACAAAAACAGCGCAGGCCGATAAAGAGAACGCTCTCGAAGACCGCCCATAAATCTACTCAACCGGTTCTCAAGCTAAGAGAATCCAATACCAATATCAAGGGCAGATTCAGAGCCGCAGAAATTAGGCATAGACGTAAGTCACTTCTTTCCTATTCATTCTTGTGAAATTATATTTTAAAATACCGGTCTGCAATGATAACTCTCTCTTATACTTTTTCCCATTTTTCCGAACTTGCTGCAGGTGCAGTGCGCACTCTGGAATATCTCAACGGCGGTCAAACTATTGATCCCAACGAGATGGATCTTGAGTCCGCCATCCGGGCTTGCCCTAGAAGAATCGGAGAGCATTCCGGAATGGTTGCCGCTGCGGGAGGAGGCCATATAGCAGCTATAATCCAATCTTAGACTCCGGTCTCGGATTGTGATTTCAACTTTATCAAGCACGGCGCCCACCCGGACACCACTCGAAGATCGGTTCAATGAGCTAAAGAACTCACTCATTGGTACTCGTTTCGGAGTTGATTGAGGATGTTCCCCTTGATCCAACAGGTGTTCCGCTCGAACATAGCACCAGCAGCTTTTGCTCTGGATCAAGATGCACAAGATGCAGCAACTGCGGCCAGGCAAACAGTAGAAGACTCATTTGAAGATCTAGATGCTGATTTGCCGTTGTCTTCCTCTCGATTCTGAAGAAACGCTGGACGATAGACTGGTTGAAGATCCTAAGACCGGTGATACCGGTACTTCCAGTGGTCCCGCTGTTTAGATTTTGTATTAGGGCCAACTTACTTTTGTAATCGAACATCTTGATCATCATGCTATTTAGATTTCTTTTCTATATGAATACTGGTTTCACTATCATACTTATTAACTTCTTTGCCCAAGACATGATGGTTATTTCAGCTGAAACTAACTATGATTAAATTCTGGCTCTAATCAGCACAGATTCATAGTTATAGCTTACTTTAACAAGATCACGTAACCTTAGGAAAAAAGTTAAGATTTCACAAACTGCTCTCACTGCAGCCTTACATTCAATATTCATAAGAAAGATGCTACATCATTTCCCTTCCCGAACATACCAGCCTTAAACCGAAAAGAAACAGATCGCTCTCAATACAAGCAGCCTAACCGACTATATAACCGGTCTTATTATACAGGAATAGCACAATATCACAACAGCCCCCTGGCTCGATAATTTAATGCGAAATTAAAATATTGAGACACAAAAGCAAACACATTTTCATTAGACAAAATCACTTTATTATAATATGAAGAAATTTACAAAAAACACCGTCAAATGTAAAAACGACTGAAGCTGCTCAATGTTCCAAGAATTTGGAATTTCTTCTTCCTCCAAGGTCATAAGCCTATAAGTCCCCGGTCTGAAAACCGATTTCACCGTAAAAGGTCCTTCCCACACCGATGACAACTTATGCCTGTTTTTATTAGACTAAATCTTCCGAAGAACCAAGTCTCCTACTTGGAATTCCCGTGTTCGAACATTGCGATCATGATAACGACGCAATCCTCGATGATACTTTGCTGCTTGAATCAAAGCTTGATCCCTCAATTCTTCCGCAGCAATCAATTCTACTTGGCGCCGATCTTCATATTTCTTTTCGTCATAATACCGTACTCGAGCAGATACCATATTCACTTCGTAGGTAACATGGCTTCGCATCCATACACCAAAGAGAAAGGAGATTGCCCCGTAGCCCTACTAACATTAGTGCGTAATCCCCAAAGTACCCAGGGCAATTCCTTAACCCATTTTCCTGCGTACGGCTTCAAATGGTCGAAAATTCTAGGTTTAAGACCGGTCAAAATCATTCCATTAGCTCGTTCCACTTGTCCGTTGCTTTGTGGATGTGACACCGATGCATATTGTATCTTAATTCCCGAACTTTCAGCATAATCCTTGAAAAATTCTGAAGTAAACCGAGGCCCATTATCAGTAATGATACTCGTGCAGGACTCCAAAACGCACGAATATGTTTTGCGTAAACTTGATCGCTCGGGCCGTAGTCGTACTAGTAACAACTTCAGCTTCAATCTATTTAGAGAACTTATCTACTGCCACAAAAATATGCGTGAATCCTCCCGGCACCCTTTTAAAAGGTCCGACTATATCCAGCCCGCAAGTAGAAAAAGGCCAAGTCATTGGAATTAATTGCAACTCGTGAGCTAGAGAATGAGGCCGTCTCGGCGAAGAATTGACATCCCCGACAACTCTTGACCACTCTGTGCGCATCATCCGCCGCCGTAGGCCAGTAAAATCCTTGTCTAAATACCTTCCCAACTAGAGTCTTTGAAGAAGCATGATTTCCACAAATTCCCTTGTGCACGTCTTCAAACAATTGAATGCCATCGAAACATATACACATTTCATCGTAATATTAACTCCACGCCTATATAACTCTCCTTCGAGAATTAAATAACTTCGTGCTCGAACCTCCAGTCTTTGCTTCTCCACTTTATCTTCCGGAGTTTTACCGGATCGAAGATAATCAAGGTACGGGGTACGCCAATCAGAATCAATAATCAGAATATTAAGTGGTTGAATATCGTCATCATCGATTCCGCTCACCGTCTTATCTCGGTAAGACCACATTTTCGACCGGTCCTTCGAGACTACTTTCTCCTCCCGATTCTTCAAGACTCGCTTCATCCACAATCTCTCGTAATAATACCCTTACGCTCCACTTTTATAGATGGTTTATCCAAGTACTTGAAGGAAAACACCGGGTGGAACCGCTTGTCTTGAAGACCCTAGTCCGGCTAACTCATCCGCAGCAGAATTATTTCCGCACAGTATATGAGAAAATCGCAAACCATCAAATTTGTCTTCAAGTTTTCTAACCTCCCGTCGATAGGCGATCATATGATCATCATGAGCATCCCACACCTTGTTAACTTGACTTATCACCAACATTGAATCACCATATATATCCAATCGTCCGACTCCTAACGAAATAGCTACTCGAAGCCCATGAAGCGAAGCTTCATACTCCGCAAGTATTATTTGAAGCTCGAAATGCATTTCTAATACATATCCGAGTGGTTCCTTCTATGGGGTGAGTAGTACAACCCCAGCCCGCGCACCTGAAAGCTGCATGGACCCATCAAAGAACATCTCCCAATACTCCAACGTTTGAATCCCTCGCGAGACTTGTGTCTCCAACCATTCTCGTTATGAAATCGGCTAAAGCCTGTCCCTTAATAGCGGTCCGTGAAGAAAACGTAATCTCATATTGGCCAAGTTCTATAGCCCACTTAGCAACCTAACCCATCGCCTCTCGGTTCCGCACAATATCTCCAATAGTGAACCCAGTCTTAACTTCAATGTGGTGCGCTTGGAAATAATGTTTCAACTTTCGAGAAGTTATCACTACTGCATATATTAATTTCTGTAATTGGAGATATCGCATCCGTGATTCAGTAAGAACTTCACTTACAAAATATATCGGATGCTGCACCAATTGCAGATGTCCTTCTTCCTTCCGATCGACCGCCAAAACCGTGCTCACCACATGGGTTGTTGCTGAAATATACAACCGAATGGTCTCATCTCGGCTCTCGGAGGTACCAATACCGGAGGATTACTAAGGTATTCCTTGAGTTGATCAAGCGCAGCCTGCGCCTCATCCGTCCACTCAAACTTATCTTGCTTCTTAAGCAACTTGAAGAACGAAAGTCCACGAACCCCAGCCTTGAAATGAAACGGCTAAGAGCCGCCATACTACTCGTCGCCATCCGATCATCCTTCAAGCAACTCTGGGGTTTCATATCGATGATCGTCTGGATTTTTTCCGGGTTGGCTTCAATGCCTCGCCATGATACTAGGTAACCCAAGTAATTTCCCAGAGCAAACTCCAAATACATATTTTCCAGGGTTGAGCTTCATGGAAAAATTCCGCAGATATCGAAGGTCTCTCGCTAGGTCGGAGAGAAGATCCTCGCTTTTCGAGATTTTACCTCTATATCATCAACGTAAGCTTCCCAATTGCGAATCCAAGCAACGTTGTATACCACGCTGATATGTAGCTCCGGCATTCTTTAATCCAAAACGCATAGTCGTATAGCAAGTATGCTCGAAAGGGGGTGATAAACGCGGTCTTTATTTGATCTTCAACTCTTAGCGGTATTTGATGATATCTTGAGTAAGCATCAAGAAAACAAAGACGCTCGCAGCCAGCCGCTCGAATCAACAACTTGGTCAATTCGAGGCAGCGTGAAAGGGTCTTTGGGGCAAGCCAATCTGGATGATACACCTCCCTAATAAACTTAGCTGCTAATAACCTAGTTATTTCCTTCTTAATAGCTTCCTTACGGTCTTGAGCAAATCTCCGGAGCTTCGTTTGACTGGTTTCGCATCGGGACCCACCAACAGTGCGTGCTCAATCTTCTCCCTAGGAACACCCGGCATGTCAAAAGACTACCGTCGGTGTAGGGGGATTGGGGGTCCCCCTAACCGCGCGTGGGCCCCTTTTCGGCCCACGAACGAAGACGATGGCCGCAGGACGAGGAAGCCCACGAAGCCCACGAAGCCCACGAAGTCCACGAAGTCCACGAAGCCACAAAAGCCGGAGGAGTGGGAGCGTCGTGGGGTAGGAAGCTTCCCGGTAGCTTCCTCCGGCGCCCCAACCACCCGGAGTTAATGCGGCACTCAAGTGCTCGCGGCGACGGTCGCAACCCGACGAGACGGGTGCGCGCCTTCCCCATGCGCCGCGTCTCGGGAAGCCACGCCGCTACAAGTGCCGTGGGGACTCGGGACCAATCGGAGAGAAGATACTTGGAGGCCAAATCCAACAAAGGGATTGTAACAGATTTTGTCACGATCTCGTCGAATATCCCGACGAGGGACCGGACCCCCCGGCGTCCGGGTACTCCTCCGGTACTCTGTACGATGCCCCTCTCCCCACTCTATAAAAGGGGAGGGTGCCCCCATTGTAAACAGGGAGACAACAAGCAATACACACAAGCAGGACGTAGGGTATTACGCATCTCTTGCGGCCCGAACCCGGGTAAACCCACGGTGTTCTTCGTTCGTTCATCTTCCGCGCTAGACATAGTAAATCCGACCTTCCCCGATCCTATCCGAAGGGAGCCTTGACAAGCCCCCATAGGGAGGTGTACTCACACACCGACATTTGGCGCGCCAGGTAGGGGGAGTTGTCGTAGATTTCGCTTTGCGCCGCGGAACTTCCACACAACCATGCAGAGATCCACGGACACGCCGTGGATGGCGGACAGCATCTCCAGCCCAAGGCGTCCACGAGGCGTCGTCGCCGCAACCATCGCCGCGCGGGCCGCTCCGCGCACGGCGATCGTCCCGGCACCTCGGCGGCCGAGCATGCAGCGGAGGACCAGCACGGCGCCGACCGCGACGCCCGAGCCGTCACGCCTCCTGCGTCCGAGCGCGCCACCGCGCGTCGCCTCTTGCAGGAAGAAGAAGGGGACGACCCCTTGACCGCCGTGGAAGACCATGCGCCAACAACCCGCCGGCAGGATCGGCGGGGAGAGCAGAGCGAAGGAGTGGCTCACCGGAGTAGGTAAGCTCCCGGACACGGCGCAGGCCAGCGCCGAGCGGGTCCGTCCCGCCAACCGCCGCGCCGCCGACCAACAACAACCGCCGCGCCAACCGCGCCAGGGACGCGCGCCCGCCGGCGGCTTCGCTCTCCGTCCACTCCCCGCAAGTGCGGGCGCCGCGACCTGCGCAACGACCTCAACCGACGCCGCCGCGAGGGGGAAGATGCACGCGTCGGCATCGAGCGCTCGCGTGAGCGGGGACGCGAACGTGAGCGCACCTCCGCCCACAACGACGACGACACGGACGCGGAGTCGTCCCCGAGCGCCACCCCAAGCGCAAGAGAAAGGAGCTCGACCCCTCGTTCCTCGGGGCTGCACGGCCCTCTCGAAGCGCTTGCGTGGGGTCACGTGACCCGGCAAGTTCCGCCCGGACCTCCCAGAGAGGTACGACGGCACCGCTCCCCCGACGAGTTCCTACGGATCTACTCCACCGCCGTCAAAGCCGCCGGCGGCTCGGAGGACATCATGGCCAACTACTTCCACCGGCCCTCAAGGACTCGGCCCGGTCATGGTTCATGAACCCGGCGCCGGAGTCCATCGCCTCCTAGAAGAGCTTGTGCCGGGAGTTCATGGCCAACTTCCAGTGGACGGCAAAGCGTCCGGGAGCCGGATCGACCTGGACCGCATCGTCCGTAAGCCGGGCGAGACGCCGCGAGCATTCATGTAGCGCTTCGCCAAGTTCGCAACACCATCCCGCGCATCGACCCCTCCCGGGTACTCTCCGCTTTCGCCACGGCGTTCGAGACAAGGACATCCCGGGTGAGCCGGGCGTGCACCGCCCGGAGACGGTCGCGGACCTCTTCCGCTTGGGCGACAAGTGCGCCCGCCGCCGGACGCCCAAGCGTGGCACGACCCGCCCGCGAAGTCCAACCCGGGTACCACATCTCCCAAGCCCGAGGGCACCCTCTCCAAGAACCGGAAGAAGAACCTTGCGCGCAAGCGCAGGGCGGAAGAGATAGCCGTGGCCGGGGGCCCGTCCCCGTGGGAGCGCGACAGCCCGCCCCGCGGGTGCCGGCAAGTCGCCGGCCAAGTCTCCGGGAACGTTCGCGTGCTACTTCCACCGCACTAACGACCACGACCAGCCGCAGTGCCGCTACATCCAAGCGAGCATTAAGCGGCGCGACGAGCGGCGCGCGGCGGAGAAGGCCGAGAAGGAGAAGGAGAGGGAGAAGGAAGAAGTCGAGGCGTACCGGAGCGCGGACGACTCCATCGCCGTCATCATCGGAGGCTCCTCCAGCCTTCGTGTCTAAGGGCGAGGCCAAGCGTTTCGCCGGAAGTGCTCGCGATCACCGAGGGCAAGACCTCGGCCCTCTCGTCGAAGTGGGCGGACGTCCCCATCACCTTCGACAAGAGCGACATGGTGGGCCCGGACAACACCAAGGGCAAGATCCCTCCGGTCGTGTCGCCCACCATCCGCAACAAGAAGGTGGGGCGCACCCTCATCGACGGAGGCGCGAGCCTCAACCTCATCACCCCGAAGGTCTACGACTCTCCGCAGTGGGCGCGCGCCGAGCTGCAGCCCTCGCGCCCTTTCTCCGGTGTGCTCCTGGTAGCTCCCGCCCCTTGGGCAGGATCGAGCTCCCGGTTACCTTTGGCACCCGGAGCAACTTCCGCACGGAGAAGCTCCTCTTCGACGTCGCCGACATCGGCCTCCCCTACAACGCCATCATTGGGAGACCCGGCATAAACCAGTTCATGGCTATCCCGCACCACGCGTTCCTCACGCCGAAGATGCCGGTCCCAAGGGTGTCATCGTGGAGAGGGCGGATGCCGTCAAGGCGATGGCTTGCCTCGAGGACATCTTGGCGGCCGAGATGGCGGCAGAGGAGGGCACCGGCGGGAAGAGGGCGCGTGGCACCCCGCATAAGCTCGCTGCACAATCCGGCTCCAAGCGTCCGAAGCTCTCGGCACCCGGGAGGTCTCCACCAAGAAGATTGCACTCGGGGGCTCGGAGGACAAGACCACCACCATCGGTGGCGACCTCGACCCGAAATAGGAACTCGCGCTCATCGCCTTCCTCCGAGCGAATAGCGATGTGTTTGCCCGGCATCCTTCGAACATGCCGGGCATACCAAGGAAGGTGATTGAGCACCAACTCAAGGTTGATCCCACCGCGAGACCCGTGAAGCAACAGGCGAGGCGCCAAGCCCCCGAGCGCGAAGAATTCATCGTAGCTGAAGTCAAGAGGCTCCCGGAAGCCGGATTCAACAGGGAGGTCACGCATCCCACGTGGCTGGCCAACCCCGTGGTTGTGCCCAAGAACAACGGCAAGATGCGGATGTGCGTGGACGACACGGATCCGAACAAGGCGTGCCCGAAGGACCCGTTCCCGCTGCCTCGGATAGACTCCGTAGTAGACTCCACCGCCGGTCTGCGACCCGCTTTGTATGTTGGATGCGTACTCCGGGTACCATCAAATTTGTATGGCTAAGGAGGATGAGGAGAAGACTGCTTTTATGACTCCCGCGGGGAGCTTTTGCTACGTGAGCATGCCTTTTGGTCCGAAAACGCAGGCCCCATGTTCCAACGAGCCATGCGCCTCACCCTAGAGTCGTAGATCGGGAGGAATGTGGAGGCGTATGTCGACGACCTAGTCGTTAAGAGCCGCAAGGCGCCTTCCCTCCTGTTCGACTTAGAGGAGACCTTCTCCAATTTGCGCCGCAACCGCGTGAAGCTCAACCCGGAGAAGTATGTCTTCGGCGTACCCGCAGGAAGCTACTCGGCTTCTTGGTCTCGCACCGCGGGATCGAAGCGAACCCGGAGAAGATCCGGGCCATCGAGCTGATCCGCCCCCAAAGCGACTCAAGGATGTACAGCGCTTGGCCGGGAGCATGGCGGCCCTTGGCCGATTCATTTCGCTCCTGGGTGAGCGGGCTCTTCCCTTGTTCAAACTAATGAAGAGGGCGGACAAGTTCGAGTGGACGCGGGAGGCCGACGAAGCACTACAGGATCTCAAGCGCTACCGTCCTCGGCACCCGTTCGGTCGCCCGGAGCCGGGTGAGCCACCGCTATTGTACATAGCAGCTAACCCGTAGGTGGTTGTTGGTATTTCTTACGTCACGAATAAATCCGCAAGCGCACGGAATACCGTTGTAGCACTTCACCCGGGAGTATTCCAAGGTATCGTATTTATATCCGCGAGGAACGCAGTATTTCTGCAACAAGGTTAGTTTACCCAAGGACAACCAAGACAACGTAGCAAAATAGGGTCGAGAGGGTGACTCTTATCTATTTATCCTTTAAAGGTAGACGAACGCAAGCTAGACTTGTTTACTTCGGGCACCGTCTTAGGCTTGGTCCGCAAGCCACTCCGGTCTACTGAAAGCTCTACTATGTACCCGAACGTGGAGGGTTCCTTTGGATGACAGGGCTGTCACTTCCCGCCACCTACCTCTACAAACCGTGGGGCACACAAGCAAACAAAGGCGATCTCCAGCCTAGACACCACGTCTATGCTATTGACCACTACTCTAGCCTCGGCCTAGAACCGAGTTCGAAAGCTAGAGTACTTCTTGCGAAGCGATGATCCCGTAAACAAGTATAACAAGAATTACGTCTAACACAAAGATATGTCACGATAGATAAGTAGATCACCACGTATAAATCACCAAAAAGAGTGTTTACACGCCAAGGTAAAAGAAAAGGAAATACTACTCCACTTTGCAAAAGGGAGGAACACTCCTTCCTCTTCCTTGCCCTCTCTCCTATTCTACTAAAATACAAGAGGCCCTTGGCCTAAGGATGAGAGTTTTGTCTTGTATCTTGATGTTGGTGGTGTCTTGAGAGAGGGGGTGTAGCCCTTTATTTATAGCCTTGGAAGGTCGGCAACTTGGAGGCGGTTCCGGACGTCGGTGGCATTAATTGCGGGTGGAACCGACCTCCGGACGTCGGTGACAAACCGCTCGTAGAAAGATGGGCCGTGGGGCCCACTGCCGGTTCGGCCGAACCCACTAGGGTGGTTCGGCCGAACCGGCCCGGACTCCCCGGGCTTGATTCTTCTCTCGGTGCCTTCCCCGCCGTGTAATCGGCCCAATCCACTTGCTTGGTTTGATGTTGAGGCTCTGTTTTGTGGTTTTGGGCTTTTGGACTATATTCTTTAGTCCTGGGAAAATCCGTCGATTGCAAAGTCCATGTTTCGTGCATGTTTTCCCCTGTTTTCATATGAATTGCACCTGCATTCATAATTTCACCAAGACTAGTGGAATTTGTTAGAAATAATCCCTATGTCTATTCTTGGTGATGGTGTTTGATTCAAAAAGATGCAACATGTTGACGGTAAAATTGGACCATAAGGACCGTCAACAAGACCCCCACACTTAGCTCTTTGCTCGTCCTCGAGTAAAGGTGGGAGCGTAAGTTGAGAGATCTCTCCCCTTAGAGACCTCGCACACATGTTATTACAAGCCACACCGTTTTACTTGTGAACATGACGGTGGCTAACATGCATTCTTGGATGATTGATAAGTGGAACAGTCTCATGACTCAAGTCACTATACTTTTGCTCACTAAGCACCTTGGGTTTTTGAAAGTTTTGAAAATAAACAACATGACTCCCGCTCCTCTTCGATTCTCTTGAATCGCTCAAAAAGTGTTTTCCTCACCAAGGCATTGTGTTGCCTCTCTTTTTCCTACTTCTTAGGCTTGTATGTGGAGCTCGGTAGGGAATGAGAGAGGCATACTTGTATCACAAATATTGCTAAGCCAAAAGAAAGGATCCATGGAGAAGCCAAGTCATGTAACCTTGATCAAGAAGTGCGTGTGTGTATGGATATGAAAAAGTGACAACTCCTATTGCAATTGACCTCTCTTTATTTTGCATTTTCGAGACATGGCTATCTTTTTATTTTCTTTCTTTTCTTTTCTTGCTCTATGCTTGAGCATCTCTTTTCTTCTCTCTTTTTCATTGCTCATCTTTGTGAGCTTTCTTTTCATTGCTCATCTCGTGTGAGCTTTTTCTTTTTTTTTTTTTTTTTTTTTTTACATAGCCATGTCTCGTTTATGCGTGATTGAGAGAGAGAGAGGTAAAAAGAGGTGCAAACGAGGAGTGTCTTTATTTTGGTGGGGTGCTAGCTCCCGGTGTAGGAGTTTAGCCCTGGTGGAGTGTACGTGATCTTGATCAAGAGAGCATGACAAGTTTCTCTCTAGGGTCACTCGATTTTGGTGGGTTCGGCCGAGCTGGCTCGGGCTGAGTGGGACCCACCGAGGTTCGGCCGAACCACCCTTGTGGGTTCGGCCGAACCGGCTCGGGCCCCACCGGTGCTCGTTTCGCAGGTTGTGTTTGTGTTGTTTTCCTCGTGATGTTTCTGCGCGCTACGCGTGTGTTTGCCTTTGCTTTCCGCGATGTCCCCCCACACTTGCCTTTTTGCCTGTTTTCTTCAAAATAGACAAAGATATTTCGAAACAAAACTTGCTCTACCGGTAAGGGAAGACCGGGAGCACTAATATGATTAAAAATTTAAAAGAGCAGGCGCATTACAATCTTGAGGAATTGAAAAAATGATAAAAATGTGCTGCAGGGAAATGATGAACGCGGGAAGGTTCATTTTAAACGTCGTATTCGTCCTCCTTCCCCGCGTCCTTGAAGAGACGCTTGATCTTGGAGTTGGTGCTGCGGCGATGGCTCGCCTGGGCATCCTTCAAGTCTTCAATAGCGTCTTTGATCTCCGCGACATTATCACGTAGGCGTTCATGGGCTTCGCGGAGATCAACGTGTTTAGCGAGGAGGATTTGGTAGGGGCTTTTTTTTTTTTTTTAGGAGTTTTCTCCTCCTCACTTTCATACATTCCCCCTGCCCTCTTGATGGGAGAGGGAGAGAGACGCCTCCTTATCCTCTTAGGAGGAGTGTCGCCCACGGATTCGCGGGCGTCTCTCTTTTCCGCCGAGGTAGCGGCGGGATGAGCTGCTTTCCGCCACCGCGGATTCCCTTGATCTTGAACCTCTCGCCGGGCTTCTTGATGGGGCTAGGCAGGTTGCGCCCTCATATTGATGGTGCACCACCTGCCCGCTCTTGGTAGCGAGGGTGCCGACGTACTTCTCTCCGGGAAGGAGAGCGTTGTCGGCGGCGTCGGCGCTCTTCTTCTTGGGGGTAGATTTCCCCTTCTTTTGGCGAGGTGCCACAGCAGCGGGAGAGCTCTTGGAGGGTGTTCTTGCTGCTGTGGGTGGAGGTTCAATAGCGAGCGGTAGATCATGGATCATCAAGGCTTGCTCGCTGGGAATGGAGACATGATCAAGGATGTCTTCGAGGCCGACTTGGCGGCAAAGCTCGCTGGTGGTGACGGAGACGTCGAGGCTTGGGATGCTACTCGTCCATGGTGCTTGGGCAAAAGCTTTTTTTTTTTTTTTTTTTGTGTGAAATGGACAAGGTGGAAGAAAGGTGCAAGGGAAAAATGAAAGAAAATACCTTCATTTATAGATAAAAGCATGGAAAGAATTAATTTGATTTTTCCCGCAGCATGGAAGGCACTAAGCGAGGAGATTTGATCTTGTGACCGTTGGAGACAAAAGATGAAAGAAAAAAGTGACCGTTTGGGGTTCAGTATTGGTTCGGCCGAACCAGCAAGGGGGTTCGGCCGAATCGTAGTGGGCCCTCGGGTCCCCTTCTTTTTCCGGTTGATTGCTTGCTAAAATTATTTCAGGGAAAGAGCTACTACGGGATACGGATAAGAAAGAGCTATCATGAGAGAAAATTTAAATTAATCAAGTGCATGACATCAAATTCTTTATCTTTATCGGGCTCGAAATAAATTTTAAGGCGCTGACCATTTACCTTAAATATTTTACCTTCGTCGTCTTGAAGTGTGATTGCTCCATGTGACGAGGTGTCAATAACCGTGTATGGTCCGTCCCATTTACTTCTTAATTTTCCATGCCCGAAGAGTTTCACCCGTGAATTGAATAGCAAGACCTTATCTCCAACCTTAAATACCTTTATCTTTATCTTTTTGTCGTGCCACCTTTTTGTCCTTTCTTTGTATATAGCTGAGTTGTGGTAAGCTTTGTCTCTCCATTCTTCTAACTCAGCTATCTCCATTTTTCTTTTGCGTCCGGCACCATTAAAGTCCATGTTCCATTTCCGGATGGCCCAATACGCTCGGTGTTCCAAACCTTGGGAAGATAATTTCGTGGAACATCCGGCGAGCATGCTTGGTATTTGCGGCCCTGCAAGGCATTGCTTCCACCCACTTAGACACGTAGTCTACCGCCACCAAGATGTATTCGCAGTCATGTGACTTGGTGAACGGCCCCATGAAGTCAATGCCCCATACGTCGAAGAGCTCGACTTGTAAATTGTAGTTGAGGGGCATTGCATCTCTTGCCGTGATGCCTCCAACTTTTTGACATTCTGGGCATCGCCTCGACAAATTCCTTTGTGTCTTCGTACATGGCTGGCCAAAAGAAGCCACTTTGCCATATCTTGGCCTGTGTACGAAACACGCCGTAGTGTCCCCGTATGGCGATGCATGGCACTTCTCAATGATTCGTGTGCTCTCGGGTATGGGCACACATCGCCTTAGCAATCCATCGGCGCAGTACACGGTAAAGGAAGGGCTCTTCCCATAAGTGACGGCGACTCTCATAGATGAGTCGTTTCTTGCTCTTTCCAGGTGGTACGTACCCCGTTGCCATGAAGTTCACAATGTCGGCGTACCATGGATGTGAGTCCCTCACTAGGAGCAGCATGTCATCGCGTAGGAAATCATTGATGGGTAATTCCTGCAGGTTAGTGAATTGTATACGCGACAAATGATCTGCCACGGAATTTTCTACTCCTTTCTTATCACGGATTTCTACATCAAACTCTTGGAGTAGAAGAACCCATCGTATCAAACGAGGTTTAGCATCCTTCTTATTGAGCAAAAACTTTAAAGCAGCATGATCGGTGTAAACAATGACTTTTGCTCCAGTCAAGTAGGATCTAAACTTATCAAAAGCAAAAACAACAGCAAGGAGCTCTTTTTCAGTGGTAGTGTAATTTAACTGAGCTCCAGTCAAGGTTTTGCTTGCATAGGAGATTGCATGATGCTTTTTATCTCTAGTTTGGCCAAGAACAGCCCCCACAGCAAAATCACTAGCATCACACATTATCTCAAAAGGCAGCGTCCAATCGGGGGTTGGATAATTGGCGCTGAGATGAGTGCATTCTTAAGGGTAGTGAAAGCAGTCATGCATTCATCAGTAAACTCAAAGGGTGCATCCTTCGCAAGCAGATTTGTAAGGGGTCTAGCAATTTGAGAGAAATCTTTGATAAACCGACGATAGAACCCCGCATGTCCCGCAAAGCTGCGAATGCCCCTAACATTCACAGGAGGTGGAAGCTTTTCTATAACTTCTAATTTAGCTTTGTCCACCTCTATCCCCCTTTCAGAAATCAAATGCCCCAGAACTATGCCTTCTCTAACCACGAAATGGCATTTCTCCCAATTGAGCACTAAATCATTTCCTTGACAACGTTGCAAGACTTTGTCTAAATTTTCTAAACAATGATCGAAGGTTTTTCCATAAACAGAGAAATCATCCATGAATACTTCCATAATCTCTTCGATCATGTCAGAAAAGATAGACATCATGCAACGTTGAAAAGAAGCAGGTGCATTGCAAAGCCCAAAAGACATTCGTCGATAGGCGTAAGTTCCATAGGGGCATGTGAAAGTGGTTTTACTTTGATCGTCGGGATGGATGGGGATTTGATGATATCCTGAATACCCATCAAGGAAACAAAAGAAAGAATTATTTGCCAGCCGTTCCAACATCTCATCGATGAAGGGCAGCGGAAAATGATCCTTCTTTGTAGCCTTGTTAAGTTTTCGGTAATCTATGCACATCCTCCATCCCGTGACGGTGCGTTGAGGGATCAACTCATTTTTGTCATTATGGACGACCGTCATTCCTCCTTTCTTGGGTACGACCTGCACTGGACTCACCCACTCGCTGTGTGGAACAGGATAGATAATGCCAGCATGTAAAAGTTTTAAGACCTCCTTTTTAACGACCTCCCGCATCGCATTGTTCAACCTCCTTTGAGGTTCCCTAGATGGTGTACTATCGGGGTCTATGGGAATGCGATGGGTGCAAAGAGCAGGGCTGATTCCCTTGAGGTCTCCAAGCGAGTACCCAAAAACGGAGTGATGTTTTTCTAGCACGGCTAAGAGTTTTGCAGTTTCCTCCTCCGAAAGCTTGTCACTTATGATGACAGGGGTTTCGGGATTTCCGTGAAGAAAAACGTAGCGCAAGCCTGGTGGAAGAGTTTTGAGCTCTACGGGAGGTGGCGTAGGTGTAAAAGTTTCGGGCAGCTCAAAAGTTTCCGCCGAATCATCCTCTTCTAAAATGAAATCAAGAGCATCTTCATCCAAGGATGATTCGGGGTTTTCATGAGGAAAAATTGCCATAACCTCCTCCATGCATTCTTCTTCCACAAGCGGCTCCTCGGCAAAAGAGTTTTGTGCATGAATGATAGGAAGAGAAAAAGTTTTCTTGCCGAGGGTGAAGTCTAAGGTTCCTGAAGGTGATATCCCTAAGAAAAGCTTTTCTATGGGATGACCGACCAAAACATCGAAATCCAGGATTCCGAAAACGTGAAAGTCCAAGGAAACCTCTGCTTCATTACGCTTAATGCAAACATCTCTAATGATCCCCAAACTCTCAAAAATTGCCCCGGTGGGGCTTTAAGGAGTTTGTCGAAGGTGCCCATGTCTCGTTTCCAAATAAAGTTGAAGCAAAAGATTCGGACATGATGTTGGCACCTACTAGAGGATTATAGAGAACATCTACCATTACTCCCCGAATTGAGCCACGAATGGTTGATCTAGGATGATCAAGTCGAAGAACTTCCGAAGAAAGTTCGTTTTCCATCAACCATTCATCGCTCATAATTGCTGTCAACTTCCGAACAGTTTTTAAGAGAAGAGATTTTTCAATAGGTTCGGGGTTGGTGCAGGGAGTGCTGGTTTCTTTTGATAGGAGTAGTTCAAGGTGTTTCCAAAATCTTCAAAAATTTCTTCCTTGAACTCAAATGGGAAATCAAGAGGTTCATCTTCCTCTATCATTGTTCTTGTGTTAGATGAGGACTCGAGTGCTAGGTGCTCCATCATGGGCACCAAGTGTTGTGTCTCTTGCACAACGAGTTCCTCATCTTCTCGACTCCGGCTCTACGAGTAAGTCAGCGGAAAAAGGTGTGTTTTCCACAATTCGATCCAAAAGTTCGTGTGCTTCCGCTATGGTCTTATGAGAAAAAGATCCACCCGCGGCCGTGTCAAGATAAAGTGCGGTATCGTTGCTCAATCCCGAATAAAAGTGTTGTAATAAAACGGGTTCGGGGAGCAATAATTCTGGTCCGGAGTCCGTTAGAGAACAGAACCGAATCCATGACGCACTTAAGGTTTCCTTTTCTTCTTGTCGAAAGCCTATTATTTCCGCTCGTAGAGAAGTGATACGAGATACGGGGAAGAATGCTAGACAAAATTTGTCTCGCAATTCTTTCCAATCACCGTTCACTCTCTTAGCGGTGTAAGTGTACCATTGCTTCGCCTTCTCATTGAGAGAGAAGGGAAACAACTTCCACTTCAATGTTTCTTGTGTCATGCCATGGATCAATCGGCATGAACACAAATGTTCAAACTCTCGCAAGTGTTCATAAGGATTTTCATGTTTAAAACCCGAAAAGGATAAACCTCTAATCATCGAAATGTAATCGGGGGAGAACTCATAGCCAGGTGAAGAAATAGGTTGTGATGATGATGGTGGCTCTAAGAGTTCACCCCGTGGAGTGGAGAAAGATTGGATGGTTGGGTGTGACTCCATGATATGTTTTTGTGAAATTTTGAATGTAAGGAAAAAAATAAAAACAGAACGGTAAGTAAGATAGATTACGAGGGCAAACCTGATTCGTTACAAAGATAACAACCGTTCCCCGGCAACGGCGCCAGAAATGCTTGTTGGTATTTCTTACGTCACGAATAAATCCGCAAGCGCACGGAATACCGTTGTAGCACTTCACCCGGGAGTATTCCAAGGTATCGTATTTATATCCGCAGGGAACAGAGTATTTCTGCAACAAGGTTAGTTTACCCAAGGACAACCAAGACAACGTAGCAAAATAGGGTCGAGAGGGTGACTCTTATCTATTTATCCTTTAAAGGTAGACGAACGCAAGCTAGACTTGTTTACTTCGGGCACCGTCTTAGGCTTGGTCTGCCAAGCCACTCCGGTCTACGAAAGCTCTACTATGTACCCGAACGTGGAGGGTTCCTTTGGATGACAGGGCTGTCACTTCCTGCCACCTACCTCTACAAACCGTGGGGCACACAGCAAACAAAGGCGATCTCCAGCCTAGACACCACGTCTATGCTATTGACCACTACTCTAGCCTCGGCCTAGAACTGAGTTCAGAAAGCTAGAGTACTTCTTGCGAAGCGATGATCCCGTAAACAAGTATAACAAGAATTACGTCTAACACAAAGATATGTCACGATAGATAAGTAGATCACCACGTATAAATCACCAAAAAGAGTGTTTACACGCCAAGGTAAAAGAAAAGGAAATACTACTCCACTTTGCAAAAGGGAGGAACACTCCTTCCTCTTCCTTGCCCTCTCTCCTATTCTACTAAAATACAAGAGGCCCTTGGCCTAAGGATGAGAGTTTTGTCTTGTATCTTGATGTTGGTGGTGTGTTGAGAGAGGGGGTGTAGCCCTTTATTTATAGCCTTGGAAGGTCGGCAACTTGGAGGCGGTTCCAGACGTCGGTGGCATTAATTGCAGGTGGAACCGACCTCCAGACGTCGGTGACAAACCGCCAGAGAAAGATGGGCCAGGGGGCCCACCTGTCGGCTCGGCCGAACCCACTAGGGTGGTTCGGCCGAACCGGCCTCGGACTCCCCTGGGCTTGATTCTTCTCTCGGTGCCTTCCCCTGGCTGTGTACTGGCCCAATCCACTTGCTTGGTTTGATGTTGAGGCTCTGTTTTGTGGTTTTGGGCTTTTGGACTATATTCTTTAGTCCGGGGAAAATCCGTCGATTGCAAAGTCCATGTTTCGTGCATGTTTTCCCTCGTTTTCATATGAATTGCACCTGCATTCATAATTTCACCAAGACTAGTGGAATTTGTTAGAAATAATCCCTATGTCTATTCTTGGTGATGGTGTTTGATTCAAAAAGATGCAACATGTTGACGGTAAAATTGGACCATAAGGACCGTCAACGAGTGGTCGCCGCGGCCCTGGTGGTCGAGCGCACGGAACAAGCGCCTCACGACTCACGACGAGCCGGCAAGCGTCGGCACCTCGATGGCGCGGAGGCAGCGGCCCCGACGGGCTCGGGGGCTGCGGCCCCGGTCGGCTCGCGACCCCCGGACCACCCGGGGCTGCGGCCTCCACTCACAACACGGCTCGTGACACGCCGACCCCGGCCTCTCCGGGTGGACCACTCGGCGGACAGCGCGACCCGGCCGGCGCGTCAACTCCCACGAGCGTCGTGGCTCTCGGGCTTCACCCGGGGCTCCGGCTCCGACCTCGTCGCTGCGTTTGGGTGAAGTCGAGGCCACGGACGGAGAAGCTGCAACGGGCGCGTCGATCCCACCCCACCCGGGGCTCCGGCTCCGACCACGCTCCAGGACATAGGTGGAGTGGGATCCGCCCCGACTACCTCCGGCATCGGCGCCACGGCTTTCCCACTTCGCTCGGAGGCTCCGGCTCCGACCATCATCGACGGGACAACCGAAGCGGAAGCCGCGGCCAATCCAGCGAGAAGGGGGCGACGCGTGCCCGCCCCACCCGGGGCTCCGGCCCGGCAACTACGACGAACGAGGACGAAGCGGGATCCGCTCCGCCGGAACCGGAACCCCGCACGCGGCTCATCCAACGGCCGGTGTACTTCATCGGCGAAGTCCTACGGGACGCGAAGACCCGGTACCCGCAGTACTAGAAGATGCTCTACGCGGTGCTTATCGCATCCCGGAAGCTGCGACACTACTTCCAAGGCCATCCCATCCGAGTGGTGACGACGGCGCCGCCGGAGACCATCCTCCGCAACAGGGAAGTGACCGGACGGGTGGCTAAATGGGCCGTGGAGCCGGGAGAGTTCGACTTGACCTTCCTCGAGCACGCACATCATCAAGAGCCGGGCTCTAGCCGAGTTCGTGGCTGAGTGGACACCCACCCCCGAGGTCGAGCGCGACGAATTGAGCACCCGGGTGCAACAGCATGACGCACCCGGCGACCACCGGACAATGTTCTTCGACGGCTCCCTCACACTCAATGGCGCGAGGGCACGGGTGCTCTCGTTATCACCGACCGGCGACGAGCTACGCTACGTAGTCCAGCTGCACTTCCGATGCACGAACAACATGGCGGAGTACGAGGCACTCCTGGCGAGGGTTGCGAATGGCTGCCGATCTAGGCGTCGGGCGCCTCTTGGCCAAGGGGGACTCGCAACTCGTCGTCAACCAAGTCTCCAAGGAATACCGGTGCAACGACCCGCAAATGGCCGCATACCTCGCAGCGGTCGGGCGGATGGAGAAGAAATTTGACGGCCTCGAGGTGCTTCATGTACCCGGGGCGACAACCACATTGCCGACGAACCGTCCCGGGTGGCCTCCACTCGAGCTTCGGTCCCACCCGGGACGTTCATGGAGATCCCGACATCCCCTTCGGCCTCCGACGCCGACCGAGCTCCGGACAGCGACAACAAAGCACAAGCGCACCCGCAGGATCTGCAGCACACGCAGAATAGCGAAGAAGCGCTTGCCACCGAGCCGCAGGACACATGCCGGATGCGCGACATCATCGGGTACCTGCGTGACGACATCCTTCCGGAAGACGACACGGACGCGGAACGCCTCGCCCGCCAAGCAAAGCGATATGCCATCGTCGATGGCAACTTGTACAAGCGCGGGGCAAGCGGCATTCTGCCGAAGTGTGTGACAACGGAAGAAGGCAACGACATACTCGTTGAGATCCACGAGGGTGAGTGCGGGAGTCACCACGCTCCCCGCACGCTGGTCGGGAAAGCTTTTCGGCAAGGCTACTACTTGCCGACAGCCCTCGAGGACGCCACCAGGCTGGTGCAACAATGCAAGGCATGCCGGTTCCACGCCAAGCAAACGCACCTCCCCGCTCAAGCCCTCCAAACGATTCCACTGTCTCCGGCCGTTCGCGGTTTGGGGCTTGGATATTGTGGGGCCCTTTCCGACCGCTCCGGGTGGATACAAGTGGCTATACGTGGCCATTGACAAGTTCACGAAATGGGTGGAGGCCGAAGCGGTGACGAAGATCGACCGGAACTCGGCCGTCAAATTTATGAAGAACATAACGGCAAGGTTCGGGGTGCCGCAGCGGATCATCACAGACAATGGGACTCAATTCACGAGCCATGCGTTCGCAGCATATTGTGAAACCCTCGGCACCCGGATCTGTTTCGCCTCAAGAGCCCACCCGCAAAGCAACGGCCAAGTCGAACGCGCCAACGGAGAAATCCTCAAGGGTTTGAAGACAAGATCCTTTGACCCGTTGAAGAAAAAAGGCGCAAAGTGGGTAACGAGAGATCCAATCCGTGCTTTGGTCCCTCCGCACTACGGCGAGCTCGAGCTACGGGCGAAACGCCTTTCTTCCTCGTGTACGGCGCGGAGGCGGTGCTACCTACGGAGACCCCGTTCAACAGCCCCGAGTCGCCGCGTTTGACGAAGCCGACCAAGACACCCGGCGGCACGACGACATCGACCTCCTCGAAGAGGCAAGGCGGCGGGTACTACTACGCAACGCGAGATACCTCTAGGGCTTACGCCGCTACCACCAGCGACGCGTACGCCCGCGGGAGTTGCAAGCTGGAGATCTCGTCCTCCGGCGGACTCAGACGCGCGAAGGCAAGGACAAGCTAACCCCCATGTGGGAAGGGCCCTTCGTCGTCACCGCCGTCACGCGCCCGGGATCGGTTCGCTCGGAGTCGGAGGATGGATACCGGAACCGAGCGCCCGGAACATTGAGCATCTCAAGAAATTCTATCCTTAGAATATTACTGTATCCAATGGTCCCGGGTAGTACCCGGAAGCCGCATCGCACGGCGCACGCCAAGGCTTTTGTACTAACGACCTAATATAATGAACAGCGCTTTGTCGCTCTTTTTCCTACTACCCGCAGGGTTGCTGCTTGAATCCGTTCGGGTCCTTAAGTCTCTTCGTCGGGTAAGAAAAACCAATGACTAAGGCGGAAGCCGAGAGGGCGTTCACGCGCGGTTAAGGCACGGGTGGCGAAAGTCTCGCTCTAGCGAAACGACAAAGTACCGAGGGCCTAAAACTAAGCAACGCATGGCGGCAATCACGCCTAACGGAAGGGAAACAAGGGGCTTAAGCGGTTCTTTAATATTCTGAAATTCAAAGATATTCGCAGTCTTGAATGCGGGAAACAGGTTCAACAAAATAAACGAAAGAGGCACAGGCGCCGATAACCCACTCGCGAGGTGGAAGAAGCGGGCACTTAACCCCGTTTGAAGCTCTCGGCGAAGGCATGAGCGACGGCGTGAGCCTGCGCCTTCGCCACCGCGTGCTCACCCGCGGGGACATCGCCATTCACCACGGCCGGAGTGGGAACCCGGGCACCAGCACCGGGGCATTCGTCGGCACCTCCTCCGGGGCCGCGGCTATGGTTTGCCGCCCTTCCTCCTCCATGAGCTCCGCCATGCGGGTCCTCGGCTCGCGCGAGAGTTGACCACCCCCGCATGGCGAACGCATACCCGGCCGCGCCGCGGTCGATGGGCTCGGAAAGCCGGGTCAAGCCCGGCTCGAACAGCGCCGAGGAGACCTCTTTGTGCACGTCGGCGGCGATTTCCGCTGCGTCCGGGCCGCGGAGACCAGCTCCGTCACCCGCTCGCTCGGCTCGACGCGCCGGACCTCGGACTCTTCGAGCCGGGACCGCGCCTCTTCGAGCTGCACCTTGAGCTCGTCGTCGCCGGACGCGGCGAAGCACCGCGACCGGACTTCTTCGTCCGGGCCTCCGGCAGCTCGACGCGACGACGGTAGTCGTCCGGGCCTTCTCCACCGCCTTGAGCAAAGACTCGAAGGTTTTCCGGGCCTCCTCGAGCGTTTCTGGCGCACGCGGCTGCGCCACCTCCCCGGCGATGCCACGGATGTTTTGCTCGGTCTCGGCGAGGCGACCGATCTCCGTCTCCGGGGCCTCCCGCTGAACGGCGACCTCGTTTTCACGAAGCCGCACAAGCTCATCCCGGGTGGCAAGGGCATCCTCGCGGTGCTTCGGCTCCGCCTCCCGGGAGCCCACGGAATCACGGAGGCAACGAAGCTCCGCTTCCGCTGCCACGGAGGCCTGCTCCCGAGCGATCAGTTGGCGCTCCCGGTCGGCCAACGCCGCCTCCCGGAGAGTAAGCTCATCCGCTTGCCGCTTCGGCTCGGCCTCCCGGGCCACCGCGGCCGTCTCACGCCGCCTCAAGGCATCCTCGCGGATCACCACGGCGGCGCCGGCCTCCTCCAGCTGCGCGTCGCGGAGCTTGGTGTCCCGCTCCCGGGCCACGACACCGGGGAGACGGTTGATGCTCTCCTCCTCGCGGTCGATGGTGTCACGAAGCTTCGCCTCCGCCTCCCGCAGCTTATCACCGGCCTCCTCTGCAATGCCGGCGGCGCCGGCCGGCTCCTGCTGGACCTCTTCCATGCGGCGTTCGTGCTTGCTGCCGGGCAAGCTTCACCGCGGTCTCCGGGGCCTTCTCGGCCTCCGCCACTTCGGCCTCGCGGCCGGGTCACCGCGATCTCGCGGTCCTCCGAAGACGCGTCCGTCTCCTCCATGGCCGCCTTCACCGCGGCAAGCGACCGGGTAACCTCCCCAAGGACGTCGCCAATGCGGGGCGCGCGGAGCCACCCGAGCGACTCATTGGCGACGCGCTCCGGCCGCGTCTAGCGCGCCACGACCCCTTCCGGCGGCGGCCGTCGACGAGGTGTCTCCACCGGCCACCGCTCCGGCTCCGACCATGAGCGTGGAGGGGAATCGTTCCCCTCCAACACTATAGGAGCGGCGGCGCTAGTACCCGGCCGGGGAACGGAAGCCGGGGCGGGCGCTTAGAGCGCCAGCCGAGAAAGTAGCCGGCGGTTCCGACAAGTCGCCAACCGGAGGAGTTGACGGCCGGGCGTGGCCCTCGCCGACAGAGGCACCCGCGACCTCCTCCTCTCGGAATCACCCGCGGCCTCCTCCACGCGGACACCCGCTACCCCCTCTTCGGGAGCACCGCAACCCTCTCCTCGGGGGCACCTACAGCTGCCTCCGCGTCGGCCTCCGCCCGGGCGCTTCGGCCTCAACGGCAGCGAGGCTTGCCTCCAAACTCGGCGCGGAGGCACCGGAGACCTTGGGGTTCGAGAGGGACCAAGCACGGGTCCAAGCTGCCCCTATAGTCAAAGCGGATCGGCGCCCGTCCGCGAGTCCATCCGGCTCACGACTTAAACGGAGACGGGAGAGAAGCTTTGTACCGTCGCGCGTCCTCCCGGACGCTTGCACCGGTGCGGCTGCGGGGGCTTCTCCTGTGGAGCGGCCCCGTCACCGGTGCCGGCGAGGCTCGTCGAGCCCGCTTCCGTGGAAAGCGAGGCGGGCCCGGAGGAATCGGAGGAGGGCGGCGATGGAGACCTTTTCCCCTTGCCCTTGTCGCGCGCGCTCGGGCCGGCCTTGCAGCGTCGGAGCTGGTACCCGGAGCTCCGGAGGCACCCCGAGGGGTGGCCGCTGCGCCGGGTTGGAGGGAGGTGTGACTCCGGGTACCCGGAGACCAGGAGTAGGAGCCGGAGCTGTGTTGAGGAACCCAAGCGGTCCCGGCCGGGGCATGCTCTGTCGAGGATGGCGCGCTTGTTCGCCGGCCGATGAAGAGGCCCGGCACCCTCCGGGTACGCGAAGGAGGTGGGCCACTTCTTCCCGGTCGGCGTGGAGTAGGCGAACCGCTTCGAGGCGTCGGGTAGATCCGAGCCCGCCCCGTTGTGACATCCCCTCCGGGATACCCAGGACTCGATACGGGGGGACACTCGACGCAGCGAGTTACAACGATTCATCATCTCATACAAGTCGGAATATATACATCATGGTATAATACAACCAGGTTTTCGAAATACAAACATTGTACAGTGGAAGCATAATACATTAATGAAGTTTAACAACCTACGAGTCTTGCAGCGGAAACTTGTACTTTACAACAAAGACCACTAGCGTGATGTACTGAGCCCGTCGTACATCACGATACTCCTCGCTCGGGACGTCGGGATCTGTTCCCACTTGAGGGAACCACCCTCGGAACACGGCCCCTCTTCCCGGACAGCTACCGTAACGGTCGTGGAAGAGCGACGCTTGCCTCGAAAAATATAACGAGCAAACCTTGAGTATTCTAATACTCGACAAAGATCGACCCAGTCAACGAGCACGCTAAGGCCGACGCCTAGTATGCAAAGGCTTTACGTCTGTGGAGTTGACTCTTTTGCGAAAACAACACTAATGGTTGATCCTTACTTTCAAGTTTTAGCTCGGGTTAAGTTCAATAGAGAACAAGGTTTTGCGAGTCTACAACTACTGCAATC
Source organism: Chloris gayana (assembly GCA_031894775.1). Classification (NCBI taxonomy): domain Eukaryota; kingdom Viridiplantae; phylum Streptophyta; class Magnoliopsida; order Poales; family Poaceae; genus Chloris; species Chloris gayana. The sequence continues at coordinate 429,761 of JAUNZO010002356.1, forward strand.
AAGTTTGCAAGAAAAGATCATTTGCGACCAACAATTCTTTCATCTCTTATCCTCATCTTCTAGTTGATTACTACGATGTGACGAGTTAAACAAGCGGTACTCATTACTATGAGGGACAGCGATTCGAATCGATTTATACCAGCTGGCAAAACCCGACTACACGACGTATACGCACCGCACCGGTCGTATACGACAACTTTCCCGCTAGCACTGACAGCAGACTAGCCATTTCCAACTCCCCGGGAATATGGCGAAGCCACGACTTCCCTCGTGGTCGACCCATCTCCCTCCCGTGAGACTATCCTCTCACTAACAGCCGGTAAAAGAGAGTTGGCTACGCTACATCTCCGGGGCGGTAGGGTACATCAGCTTGTCGGGCCCATGATACCGAGCATGTAGTACGGTACGTTCAAACTTGTTCAACTAGGCCGACAACGGTACGGTCCTTGACCAGACACAGACGGGGCTACCACCTTGCAAGACCTCAACCGTCTTGCCCTTTCTCCTACGGGGCCCGTCCGGTCTCAGCTTATTAACATCTTCACTTCCACTCTCATCTTTCTCTCATCAATCCTCTTAGCAATAACACACCAGCCATTATCCTATATCTCGCGAGTAGTGTTGCCACCACTCGACTTCTACCGACTCCCTAGGACGGTTAGTCCTGCTCGTTAATTAATACTTAATCCTAGTCATTAATTAACAATTAATCTTGTTTATTAATTAACAAGTACTCATGTTCATTAATTAACAATTAATCATGTTCATTAATTAATAATTCATGATTAATCCTTAATCAATGATACATAGGGTACTAAATTGGGATCACATGAAATGACGGTGTTTATGTTGAATTTTGGAAAACAATTTTCACAAACACTTTCGTCCGTATATCTCTAATTTTTAAACAAATTTATTTTTCAAAAATAATTAATAATTAGCATAAAATAATAGGTTATATTAACTAAAGAAAAGGGATTAATTAAATTATGAAATTATAATTTCTCAAAATAGGTATTTGAATACATAAATACATAGAGAATAATTTTATGAATCTAATGAACTTGGTTTTGCATTTTTCTGAATTTGGATGAATATTCTACGAATATTTGAAGTTTGGATAAATCTGGAAATTGAATAAATTCAAAATGAACAGGATGAGCTTACTTGGGCCGAAACCGAGTTGGCCCAGGTGTGGGCGGCCCAAATGCACGTGCGGCCCGAGACAGGCATGCGGCCCGGCTCGGACCGAGCTCAGCCGGCCGGACATGGCGGGTGGCGGCCGGACCCGGCGGCGGCTCGCCGGAGTTGGCCGGACGGTGGCCAACTGCGACGGAACTTCTCTCACAGGGCCAGCTCGACATGAGGAAACGGTTGGTGGGGTCCACTTCACCGGAAACCGGCCGGAACTACTTCAACGGCGAGATGCGGGCGGAGGAAAGGTTCGGCGGGGCACCGACGGCGCTGTAGTGGACAAAAGGAAAAACCGTCTCCTCCGAAGCTTTCTTGGGTGAAGGAGAACACCGGCACGGTGAGAAATTACCAAGGGGATGGCCGGAAATTGGTCCGCACCGCGAGGCAGAGGCGTCGGCGGTTGAAGCTTGTAGAAGATGACCAAATTGAGCCGAACCTAGGGACGGAACACCCTACCGATCACCAAGGAGGAAGCGGAGTAAGTTTCGAACACCTAGGATCAAGAATCGCAGCACGAGACGCATCATAGAGGGAGAATTAGAAAGAGTTCCGGTGGCCGACGATATTGTGTTCTTGGTGAAGACATGGTTTCGATCTTTGGCGCTAGGGCGAAGTGGCGCGATTGACGGCTATGGGAAGGTGCGGGAGCACTCGTGCGGAGCCGTGGGGGGGGGGTGCGGCTTGCTGGGAAGGGGCCGGAGGCGGCCGGGCGGCGGGGAACCGGAAGGGCGGACGGGGCTCGGGTGCGCCCGGAAGAGTGGAAGAGGAAGAAAGGAAAGGATGGCTTGGGTTTTAAACTAGGCGGGTAGGGCGTCGTGGCCGCACCTCGATCGCGTGGCACGGAGGGACGGGGCGTGCGGCCAACGCCTGCCAGCGCAGCGGTAGGGAAGCGGTGGTGAGGCGGTTCGAAGGGGAGGAGAAGAAGAGAAGAGATTGGCATCCGGCTTAGTTTGCGATTTTTGCAACAAGCCCCCTGCGTTTTTCATTAATTGAAAAGCATACTTCCAGAGCTCGGAAAAATCCCAGAAAATTCAGGGTTGTAAATTAAAACATTTCAAACACTTTTCTTTTTAGGTCCAGGTTCAGATTCCCAATATTTTTCGGATTAGGAATTCAGGTTTAAATTAAAAGAGAGGCTTTAATTATTTCATGTAGGCCTTTTTACAAAATGAAATAATTTCGTATCAACTCCATAAATCTTTTATTTTTATGTTTAATCAACAGAAAATGTTAAACTCCAAAAATTTCTTTTATTTAATTTCTCCTTTTAAGAACTTAATTTTTTAACTTAGGTTATCGTTATCATTTTATGTGCATTTCTTAACGAAATTAAATATTCTTCCCAATGCACATGATGACATGATGATGAATGACATGAAATGCACTTTGATTTGGTTAGGGTTGTTACAGCCCTCCCCCTTACTGAGGAATCTCATCCCGAGATTCACGATTGAAGCGACTAGACGATGGTACTAAAGAACTCTGGTTAATTGAATCGGAGAATCTCTTCTTGTTTCCAGTAGTTTCAGCTTCGAATGATTGTTCCGCTGAATCTTGTAGAGCTTGGTGGTTTGACATCGAGTCACTCGATCCTTGGTGTCGAGAACTCGATCGGATGTTCATCATACGTCAAATCCGGCCGTAACTACTCCACATCTGCTTGTCGGTATGTCTACCGGCGGTTCCAGTACACTTCTTCAATTGAGATACGTGGAGCACCTTGTGAATTCTCGATAGGTGTGTCTGGCAATTCCAACGATATGCCCGGCTCCACATCATGCTTTATTGAAAAGTTTCGATATGCCGTGGAGCTAACTTTCCTTTGATTCCGGATCGCTGGACACCTTTGGAAGGGGTACTCGAAGATAGACTCAATCTCCATCTGTGACACCCCTACCTCGCGAAGCGAGAGGGATTGTCGAACAGGATCGTATCGGGAGACATTCGACGAAGCGAACGTTCATTGCACATACATCGGGAATACATTCAGCATTTTATTACATAGAGAACACTACTTGAGTAACAAGTTTCATACATGATCTCTTAATTATTACAAGCCATTGTTCGAATTTCAGATTTACAATACATAAGTGAAGTGTGATTTTTCAATACTTGATAATGTCTTTGCGGAAGCGTAAATATCTCGACGGTACATATATATATAGCTTAACTTAGGAGAACCACACCAGCCCATACGGCATGGCCTCACTCTTGAGTCGGTGAAGCGGGAACCCACTCCACGGTCCACTCCCGAGGTTCCTCGCTTTGACACACATACTTCCCGTAGCAATCACAATAGTCGGGCTGCGGGAACCCCGAAAACAGATTGCAACACAAACCCCGAGTATCTAATATACTCCGCAAGGCTTACCCGTCAAAAATGGTTCTAAGAACCGACCCTAACATGCGGGGGCTTGACCTGGCTTGCGGGAACTGGCAAAAACAGCACTTAAAGCAGTTGCCTAACTCACATTTTAGCCAAGTTAAGAGGGTTGGAACATGAATGTAAATTTAATGAGCATTTCTAACAAACATGGTTGCAATACATGAAGTAGTTCTTCAAAATCAGCAAGATTAATCATCATATTCACTTTGTTACTACGATGCAATCTGCTCGAGACAAGTGGTACTCATCACCGCGAGGGACGGCGATATATATCGATTTACACCCTGCAGGGGAAAACCCAAATGCACGACATACGCATCATTTAAGAACACGTATGGCCACCTTTCACAAGATTATCATAGATATGAGCCGGGTCCACCCTCCGAGTGTGTATTCCACATGCAACCACGGTAGCGTCGGGTCCAAGGGTAATGACACACCCTCCGTCTACTCACAAACCCGTGCATCCACCGTGACCAACACTTTGCACAAAGGGTGGAGCGACCGTCCAACACTACGACTCTCAAGTTACATCAGTTTACCAACTCCCATACGAAGGTATGCATTTGGTACACAACTCAATACTTGCTCGCGGAGTCACAACGAACGGTCCTTAACCGACACGCACGGGGCTATGGCGAACAAGGGCCAACCTTGCCACCGCTTTCCAACACATGCACTCCCCGTACGGTCTCCAATTTATTCATGTGAGAGTAACCAAAAATTCATCCCTAGACCGGGTGATCTCCAAATCACTCGGTGTTGCTACCGGTGACTCATTTAAGCATAGCCATTCTATCGAAAAAGGATTATACCTATCCAAGACCATAGGATACAGGAGTCTAGTGCAACTAGGTTTCCGAGCAACTCCTAAACGTAAATGCACAATACATCATAGACGTATGTGAAAATAAAGAGAACTTTTAAAACATAGGTCATGCTCCGGGGCTTGCCTTGATTCGGCTCGTAGTCAGCACACTCGAACTCGCTCACTTCAAGTTGGTGCCCTCCTTGATCTTCAGTTCCGGTCGGGGTTCCTATATGAATGCATATGAAGTGCATGAGCAACGGATGAATTTCGTATTTATATAGTTCATGGAACTATCTCAATAACATAGTGTAACGAAACGTTTGCATAAATTAAACATGCTCTTGAGTGGTGATGATATGGTCATGATGGTGGTAAGTGGGGTTCGTTTCATGGGGACAACCTTCTAATTAGGTAAACTTTCCATCATTTAGTATAAATGTACCTGCTGGTTTTTGAGATCAAGAAAATAGGGTATAATTTCTTATTATTTAGTATGCAAGAGGTTGATGCTCATTTCTTAGGATGAAGTTTTATCACTTCGTTATACATCGTGCACCACTAGTACTCATCATTTCATGTGGGTTTGCTGTGATTAACCTACACCATATCTGACCGTTCTTGCCCAAAAAGATAAACGTGATTATGGTCTGTTTAATTGTGCCATGTAAGTGTGAAAAATCATCTAACCATAACAGCAAGTAAAAAGGGCAATTTGAGCTTAGCCCATTTTCAGCCATTTTATTTCACTAAGTCAAGGTTAACAGGTTGCTTGTGAAGCCATCTTAAGGTGTCCAAATCTTAATATTTTGTTACAGAACTTAGGTGATTCATGTTGGTTGATGTAAAGTACATAACTCAAGGTTTACAATGAGCCTATAGCTGTTTCATTTGGAGCTGTATTCAAAAAGTTATTGAATTTCAAAAACGGCAAGTTGTCACGCAGGCATAACGGTTTAGCATCTTAGAGTGCTTAAATCTTCATTTTTCTACACATGAAGTACTGGGATTAGGCTACTACGTTAAAGTACAAGTTATCTACTTTCCAAAGAACCCTTGCTCATGCAGTTTGGATCCGGGGTCCAGAAGTTACATCATTCTTAAAATGCAATCTTGTTAAGCAGTTTGGTCACGATAGCATTTTCATCTCACTCAAAAATTAATTTTTACTATATAACCATCGGTGTTCATGTACACCATGTTAAAGTACATGTCACAAGCTTTCCAATGCGCTTTGAATCGTTCAAATCCGTGGCGTATAACTCGAGTTATGATTTTTCTAAATCCTTAACCGTTACGAAATTTCAGCACGATTCGAAATATTTCTAAGTGTCGCGCGCGGGAGGGGCTCGCCGGAGCGGCGGCGGCGCTCACCGACGGCACGTTAGGGCTCGCCGCAGGGGTCGGGCTTGGCCGCCTGTGCACGGTTTTCGACGGCGCACCGTTTGGTGGGGGTGGCGAGGTGAGTGGGTGGACGGAGCTTCGCTCGCGTCGAGCTATGGCGGGTGCGGCGGCTCCGGCGTGGGAGCTCGTGCTCACCGCTGCGCGAAAGAAGGGGCGGTCAAGGCTGAGAGCATCACCTGCTCGAGGGGAAGCTCGGCGCGGGGTCGAAGAAGGAGGAGGTGGCCCGGAGTGAGCTGGCGTCGACGGGGTGGCGGGGCGCGGTGACCGGCGACGAAGAAGAAGCAAGTTTCTCCTCGGCCGCGGCTCGGTTCAACCCGGGGCAAGGCAGGGAGGTGCGTTAGGTTCCCGCGCACCCTTCCGAGGCCAAGGTGGAGCATGAGCTCACCCGAGTGGGGCGGATTCGAGCTCGCCGGCGCGGAAGAAGAAGGACAGGGGCTCGTCGGTTCTCGGGGAAATTGTAGCCCTCGGAGGGCGAAGGGAGGCCAGGGGCTGGTGGGGAGATGCGCAAGGAGCCGGCGAAGCGGTTTCACGCGAATGAGGGGCGTTGCAATGCGGAGAGGCAGCGCACGGGGAGATGGCCGGACGGCGGCCATGGCGAACTTCTCTTCCCCGCCATCGACGGCCGAGCGCGCACGCTTCGAGGCGAAGCTTCCGGACGATGGGCGACGCGTGGAGTTGCACGGAGCGGCGAGGACGGGCGGCGCCTAACCGGCATGGGCACCGGCGGCGAACGCCGCTGACGGTGGCCCCGGCCACCGTGCCGGCCCCTGTTCAATTGTTATTCTCACAATTTACAGTTTTGCCACTGCTATCCTCCTCTATAAATGGCTCATAAAATTTGATCCTTTTGACATTTTTGCAAACCAAAATTTCTGTGGTTCCACTTGATTATGTGGAACAACTTTCCTTATAGGCCAAAGTTCAAATTCGAAATGTAAAAATTTATAAAAATTGTTGAACAGGTACTGTTTCTGTTTAGAGTTGGATTTTTCTAGGGATTTGTACTGACCCAAAAATTCAGGAAAAATGTCCTAAATTCAAGTCTTGATGTGTTCTACCAGATTGTGCAAAAATTTGGGGTTACCACTTTGGAGAAAGTTTGAGATCTCAAGAGCTAGGGTTTTGGGGGCAATAAAAACCCTAATAGGACTTAAATCTATCATTTCATGTGACTGGGCGAGTTGATTACTGTTTTACATATGCAAGATTTTATTTAGTACAGTAACAACCTGATTTTTGTGACACGGGGTGTCACAGCCCTCCCCTTAAAGAAATCTCGTCCGAGATTACGGTTGATAAAAGAGCGGTCGAAGGGAGGTGCGTCGTTACCTCGATTGTGAAGCCATGAACTCGGGAAATGATTATCCAGGAATTCCTCCTGTTCCCAAGTGGCTTCATCCTCAGTGTGATTACTCCATTGCACTTTATAGAAGGTGATAGTGCGGTTGCGAGTAACACGATCCTTTTTATCGAGGATCCGGACGGGAGTTTCCGGATAAGATAGATCATCTTGCAATTGCTCGGTGTCGGAGATGACCACATCGATGGGTGGTTTTAGACACTTCTTGAGTTGCGACACATGGAACACGTTGTGCACACGTTCCAAGTTTGTCGGCATTTGCAACCGGTATGCCACGGGGCTAAACTTCTCCACAATTGGGAATGGTCCAATGTAGCGGGGAGCAAGTTTTCCTTTTATACCAAAACGTGACACACCTTTATTGGGAGAGACCCGAAGATAAACCTGATCATTCACCTCGAATTCCAGCGGGCGTCTCCTTTTGTTTGCATAACTTATTTGGCGGGATTGAGCAGCCTTCATGTTAGCTTGTATTTCTCTCACTTTTTCCTCGGCCTCGCTCAACAATATCCGGACCAAATATTATTCTTTCGCCCGACTCGGACCAGTTTAACGGCGTACGGCAAGAATGTCCGTATAACGCCTCAAAAGGAGTGACTCCGAGCTTTCTTGATAGCTGTTGTTATAGGAAAATTCAATGAATGGTAACTGATCATCCCAATTTCCCTTTTGCGTCAAAGCACAAGCTCTCAACATATCCTCCAAATATTGAATCAACCTTTCCGATTGTCCATCTGTTTGAGGATGATATGCAGAGCTCCGGATTAGGGTAGTACCAAGACTAGCATGCAATTGTTCCCAAAATCGAGAAACAAATTGCGGACCACGATCTGAAATGATGGTCTTCGGCACACCATGTAAACATAGCACACGGGCAATATACAATTCAGCATACTTCTTAGCACTCGTAGGTGGTGTGTACTGGAATAAAGTGTGCTGATTTCGTCAGCCTATCGACGATTACCCATATGGAATCATGTTTCTTGGAGGTGGGAGGTAATCCAACAACAAAATCCATGGCTATGTCTTCCCATTTCCAAGCGGGAATTTTCAATGGGTGCAATAGTCCGGCTTTCTTTAGATGATCAGCCTTGACTCATTGGCAAGTGTCGCACTCGGCAACGTAACGAGCCACTTCACGCTTCATGCGAGTCCACCAAAATTTTTCTCTCAACCCACGGTACATTTTGTTACTACCGGGGTGTATGGAGTATTTAGAGAGATGGGCTTCATCAAGAATTTTCTTCCGTAGTTCCATATTCTTAGGAACAACGAGACGGTTATTGAACCACAGAACTCCCTCCTCATCTTGACGGAAACACTTAGCCTTTTCGGTACCCAACTTCTGTCGGATGTGTTCCATACCTTCATCCATTTTCTGGGCAGCAATGATTTCTTCTCGGAGAGTAGGAACAAGAGCCAAATTTTGTAATGCACCATAGGAAATGATATGAAGACAAGGATTACTCTCATTTTCAGATTTGCTGCAGTTTTCCATAGAGCAGATTTCAACTTGATTGCACCGGTGTTTTGCGGCTTAATGCATCGGCAACCACATTAGCCTTTCCGGGGTGGTAATGAATTTCCAATTCATAATCTTTTATCAATTCTAGCCACCTTCGTTGTCTCATATTTAATTCTTGCTGCGTGAAAATATATTTGAGGCTTTTATGATCGGTATAGAGATGCACCAGATTTCCCAAGAGATAATGTCTCCAAGTTTTGAGAGCAAGAACTACTGATGCCAATTCAAGATCATGAGTGGGATAGTGCTTCTCATGTTTGTGGAGTTGGCGGGAGGCGTAGGCAATGACTCGGCCTTCTTGCATGAGAACACAACCCATTCCGATGCCGGACGCATCACAATATACGTCAAACGGCTCGTTGATGTCGGGTTGAGCTAGAACGGGAGCGGTGGTTAAATGCTTCTTCAAGGTTTGGAAGGCATTTTCGCACTCGGGCTCCACTTGAAGGTAGAGTCTTTCTCCAACAATTTGGTCATTGGCTTGGAGACGATAGAAAAATTTGGAATGAATTTCCGATAATATCCCGCAAGTCCGAGAAAACTACGGATGTGCTTGACGGTTTTGGGAGTCTTCCAATTTAGCACGTCAGCAACTTTACTTGGATCGACGGAAATTCCCTCGACCTGAAATGATATGACCCAAAAATGGAACTCGATCCAACCAAAATTCACACTTGCTGAATTTTGCATAAAGTTGATGATCTCGTAGTCGTTGAAGCACAATGCGGAGGTGTTCAGCATGTTCTTCCTCCGACTTGGAATAAATGAGGATATCATCAATGAATACCACCACGAACTTGTCCAGCTCCGGCATAAATACCGAGTTCATGAGGTACATGAAATGAGCCGGTGCATTTGTCGATCCAAAAGACATTACGAGATATTCAAAAAGTCCATATCTCGTAGAAAAAGCGGTTTTAGGAATGTCCTCCGGTCGAATTTTAATTTGGTGGTAGCCAGAGCGAAGATCGACTTTTGAGAATACTTTTGCACCGACTAATTGATCGAATAGCATATCAATGCGTGGGAGGGGGTATTTATTTTTGATGGTCACCGCATTGAGGGGTCGATAATCAACACATAACCTTAGGGATTTATCTTTCTTCTTCACAAAAAGGGCGGGGCAGCCCCAAGGCGAAGCACTTGGGCGTATGTACCCCTTGTCTAGAAGTTCGTTGAGTTGCTCCTTAAGTTCAGCTAATTCGTTTGGAGCCATTTTATATGGTCTTCTAGATATCGGTGCGGTTCCGGGTTGAAGTTCAATTTTAAATTCTACTTCCCGATCAGGTGGCATTCCCGGCAAATCATCCGGAAACACATCGGGAAACTCACATACTACCGGTATGTCTTCTAATTTCTTTAATGCTAGGTGCTGAATTTGATTTCTAGAAATTTTTGGGTACGGCAATGATAGGATAGCCGAGCCGTACGGAGGTGAATTTAAATATACTTCCCGGGTATCTATGTGTAAGACAGCTCTATGTCGTTTCATCCATTTCATTCCTAATATCACATCTATGCCTTGCCCATTTAGAATGATTAGTGTTGAGGGGTATGTATTTCCGGCAAGTTCCAGGGGAACGTTTCTTGCTTCATGGTTTGTGTGAATGAGACCACCAGGCGATGTGATAGTGTATGGGGTTTGCAAAATGGTGGATGATAGATGCAACCTATCCACACATGCTTGATCGATGAAATCATGTGTGGCGCCGGAATCGAAAAGAACGAGAGCGGAATATCCGGATATAGAAAACATACCCGAGAGGACCGGTTCTCCGGCTTGCACATCTTCGACCGTAGTAAAATTCACACGGCCGGTTTTGGTGGGGGTTTTGTTATGATTGTTGTTGTTGTTGCCGCGGTTATTATTGTTGCCATTATTTCCGCGGTGGTGCTGATGCTGGTTATTCCCTCCGTTGTTGCCATTGTTGCGGCGAGGGTGTGGGCATTCTCTCGATGAAGTGACCAATGCCGCCGCAGTTGAAGCATGGCTGCTGCGGGGATGGCCTGGCACCTTGGCTATGCTGCTGCGGGGTTATACGTCCAGAGTTTTCCGGCCTAGCTAGTCATCCATACCTCCTATGCTGTCAATCTACCCAAAACACAGCGACCACTACGTCCTTACGTACGTACAAGCCACTAGTTCTTGTTCTTTAGTACACTACCATTAATTTTACAAGTTCCTTTCTTAACACTAGCTAGTAGTCTAAGCATCGCTGTCGGTGTCTTCCGGGTTGTTCACATCGGAAGCATCGCTAGCAGCGTCGTCACCATTGTTCTCCGGCGGTGGTGGCTGTAACAGGTTCCAGTGAGCTGCCAGCAACACCTGGTGGTGCTGCTGTAACGCGGCCAACTGGTGCTGAAGATTCCCTATCTCCGTGAACAGCTGGTCCATGTTGGTCTGTGCGGCCTGAAGCTGTCCATGCAGGAATTGCATGGTGGCCTGCTGGGAGTAGATGGTCTCGTCCTTCTGAGTAATAGATGTCTTAGCTGCATTCAGCTCATTTAGCGCTTCAATCCGCTCCTCATCACAGAACGTAGCCATCTGCTCATGTTCTGCCTTTTCCTGCTCAGCTCTTTCTTTCGCCCTATCTGCGACGACACGTAGGTTGTCGCTGAAGATAAGGTCATCCTGCACTTCCTTGATACGTGCAGTCAGGGCAGCATTTTCCTGCTCCAGCTCGGTGATACGGGCGGTCAGCTGCTTGTTCTCCTCTTTCGCTGAGTAGTAGTCGTCCGTGACATCGGTGAGACGATCAGTGAGGTCTTCCACCTCAGATCTCAGCTGATTCCTTTCAGTCATGAGTTGTCTTGCATCCATCTATAGATCAGGGTTAGGGACATATTTTAAGCAGCATTATTATCAATAATTTTAGAAAATAAAAGCTCAATTGACATGCTGAAAAGAAGACAGAAAGAAACTGACATCCTTTACACGTAACCGGTTCTGAACCCTCTCTGTTTTTCCCCAATTTCGTCTCTGTTTGTACAGTAAAATTTACCAAAATTTATAACCAGATGCTAGAGTATTTCCTAAGCTTTCCAACGCATCCTAGAACACGAAAAAATCTTAAGCGGATCAAAAGATATGGCGATTTCCGGCTCGACGGATTTTTCTGCCAGACTTTCTGGTAACGCCGGAAACTACAAATTGGTTCTCTGTTTTTGCTTATTTGACCAGCTTAACGAATTTTTCTTGCTGACCTGATATTAGATGAAATGTGGGGCATAACACGAGCTTTCCAGAATGGGGTAGATCGTTTTATTTGAATAAGTACTTCAAAAGTTATCGCGACTTTCGTGAGACACCCGAATCTGCCAACCCGGCGATTCGGTGAAATCTGGCAACCTTTTGCCAGGTTTTCAGGTAAGTCATTTTTAGTATGATTCCACTCTACCTTTACTTGGGTCATCATGCCAGGGTGATGGTACGTGTTATGAGCTTTCCGGATTGTGTTTAACCGTTTCGTTTGAGTGAACGATTTAAAAGTTGTGGCCGTTTCCGTGAAAACGATAATCGGTTAGGGTTTAGTTCTCGATCGGGTGGGATTTTCTGCCCGATTTTTGGATATCATGCACGACTTGTGTTAAGATTTTAGTGAGTTGTTCGAGACCGGTTTTTTTGCATTCTTGCTCAATTATCTTATGCAATGGTGATGCATGGCATGGATGTTGACATGAAATGCCGTCAACCTACGTCCTTTCCAAAATAAAACACGTGATCGGTCTATATATAGCCGACCACTCGCTTTTTGTGGCAACACACACACGATCTCATCACGGGAACTACACGATCTAAATTTCGTGGTTAGCGTACCTGCAAGAGACCATTTCAGAAACATTACATCAAATTCAAAAGAAACTATGAAAACAAATGTTCCACAATCTCATCATCTTCCTCATCATCATCATCTTTCTCCTAGTAACGGTTCATAGAAAGAACCGCCCCGTGGATTGCCACGAGCCAACATTGTCCCGTATTATTACTTCCGCGGGCACGGAGCGCTAATTTAAATTGCAACATACCTGGGCCGGGCCGTAGTTGCAAAAATTTAAACAAGCATAACCCAGGGTTAGTTTGCCACATCTATTCCTACTGTAGACCTTACTTGGGCTTTCTATGTCGTTCCTCACCGTATAAATGTGTTGGTGATTTTTAATATGACCCGTAGTGTACGGCATATCCCAACACGGCTCGATACCAGCTGTGACACCCCTACCTCGCGAAGCGAGAGGGATTGTCGAACGAGGATCGTATCGGGAGACATTCGACGAAGCGAACGTTCATTGCACATACATCGGGAATACATTCAGCATTTTATTACATAGAGAACACTACTTGAGTAACAAGTTTCATACATGATCTCTTAATTATTACAAGCCATTGTTCGAATTTCAGATTTACAATACATAAGTGAAGTGTGATTTTTCAATACTTGATAATGTCTTTGCGGAAGCGTAAATATCTCGACGGTACATATATATATAGCTTAACTTAGGAGAACCACACCAGCCCATACGGCATGGCCTCACTCTTGAGTCGGTGAAGCGGGAACCCACTCCACGGTCCACTCCTGAGGTTCCTCGCTTTGACACACATACTTCCCGCAGCAATCACAATAGTCGGGCTGCGGGAACCCTGAAAACAGTTGCAACACAAACCCCGAGTATCTAATATACTCCGCAAGGCTTACCCGTCAAAAATGGTTCTAAGAACCGACCCTAACATGCAGGGGGCTTGACCTGGCTTGCGGGAACTTGCAAAAACAGCACTTAAAGCAGTTGCCTAACTCACATTTTAGCCAAGTTAAGAGGGTTGGAACATGAATGTAAATTTAATGAGCATTTCTAACAAACATGGTTGCAATACATGAAGTAGTTCTTCAAAATCAGCAAGATTAATCATCATATTCACTTTGTTACTACGATGCAATCTGCTCGAGACAAGTGGTACTCATCACCGCGAGGGACGGCGATATATATCGATTTACACCCTGCAGGGGAAAACCCAAATGCACGACATACGCATCATTTAAGAACACGTATGGCCACCTTTCACAAGATTATCATAGATATGAGCCGGGTCCACCCTCCGAGTGTGTATTCCACATGCAACCACGGTAGCGTCGGGTCCAAGGGTAATGACACACCCTCCGTCTACTCACAAACCCGTGCATCCACCGTGACCAACACTTTGCACAAAGGGTGGAGCGACCGTCCAACACTACGACTCTCAAGTTACATCAGTTTACCAACTCCCATACGAAGGTATGCATTTGGTACACAACTCAATACTTGCTCGCGGAGTCACAACGAACGGTCCTTAACCGACACGCACGGGGCTATGGCGAACAAGGGCCAACCTTGCCACCGCTTTCCAACACATGCACTCCCCGTACGGTCTCCAATTTATTCATGTGAGAGTAACCAAAAATTCATCCCTAGACCGGGTGATCTCCAAATCACTCGGTGTTGCTACCGGTGACTCATTTAAGCATAGCCATTCTATCGAAAAAGGATTATACCTATCCAAGACCATAGGATACAGGAGTCTAGTGCAACTAGGTTTCCGAGCAACTCCTAAACGTAAATGCACAATACATCATAGACGTATGTGAAAATAAAGAGAACTTTTAAAACATAGGTCATGCTCCGGGGCTTGCCTTGATTCGGCTCGTAGTCGGCACACTCGAACTCGCTCACTTCAAGTTGGTGCCCTCCTTGATCTTCGGTTCCGGTCGGGGTTCCTATATGAATGCATATGAAGTGCATGAGCAACGGATGAATTTCGTATTTATATAGTTCATGGAACTATCTCAATAACATAGTGTAACGAAACGTTTGCATAAATTAAACATGCTCTTGAGTGGTGATGATATGGTCATGATGGTGGTAAGTGGGGTTCGTTTCATGGGGACAACCTTCTAATTAGGTAAACTTTCCATCATTTAGTATAAATGTACCTGCTGGTTTTTGAGATCAAGAAAATAGGGTATAATTTCTTATTATTTAGTATGCAAGAGGTTGATGCTCATTTCTTAGGATGAAGTTTTATCACTTCGTTATACATCGTGCACCACTAGTACTCATCATTTCATGTGGGTTTGCTCGTGATTAACCTACACCATATCTGACCGTTCTTGCCCAAAAAGATAAACGTGATTATGGTCTGTTTAATTGTGCCATGTAAGTGTGAAAAATCATCTAACCATAACAGCAAGTAAAAAGGGCAATTTGAGCTTAGCCCATTTTCAGCCATTTTATTTCACTAAGTCAAGGTTAACAGGTTGCTTGTGAAGCCATCTTAAGGTGTCCAAATCTTAATATTTTGTTACAGAACTTAGGTGATTCATGTTGGTTGATGTAAAGTACATAACTCAAGGTTTACAACGAGCCTATAGCTGTTTCATTTGGAGCTGTATTCAAAAAGTTATTGAATTTCAAAAACGGCAAGTTGTCACGCAGGCATAACGGTTTAGCATCTTAGAGTGCTTAAATCTTCATTTTTCTACACATGAAGTACTGGGATTAGGCTACTACGTTAAAGTACAAGTTATCTACTTTCCAAAGAGCCCTTGCTCATGCAGTTTGGATCCGGGGTCCAGAAGTTACATCATTCTTAAAATGCAATCTTGTTAAGCAGTTTGGTCACGATAGCATTTTCATCTCACTCAAAAATTAATTTTTACTATATAACCATAGGTGTTCATGTACACCATGTTAAAGTACATGTCACAAGCTTTCCAATGCGCTTTGAATCGTTCAAATCCGTGGCGTATAACTCGAGTTATGATTTTTCTAAATCCTTAACCGTTACGAAATTTCAGCACGATTCGAAATATTTCTAAGTGTCGCGCGCGGGAGGGGCTCGCCGGAGCGGCGGCGGCGCTCACCGACGGCGCGTTAGGGCTCGCCGCAGGGGTCGGGCTTGGCCGCCTGTGCACGGTTTTCGACGGCGCACCGTTTGGTGGGGGTGGCGAGGTGAGTGGGTGGACGGAGCTTCGCTCGCGTCGAGCTATGGCGGGTGCGGCGGCTCCGGGGTGGGAGCTCGTGCTCACCACCGCGCGAAAGAAGGGGCGGTCAAGGCTGAGAGCATCACCTGCTCGAGGGAAGCTCGGCGCGGGGTCGAAGAAGGAGGAGGTGGCCCGGAGTGAGCCGGCGTCGACGGGGTGGCGGGGCGCGGTGACCGGCGACGAAGAAGAAGCAAGTTTCTCCTCGGCCGCGGCTCGGTTCAACCCTGGGGCAAGGCAGGGAGGTGCGTTAGGTTCCTGCGCACCCTTCGAGGCCAAGGTGGAGCATGAGCTCACCCGAGTGGGGCGGATTTGAGCTCGCCGGCGCGGAAGAAGAAGGACAGGGCTCGTCGGTTCTCGTGGAAATTGTAGCCCTCGAGAGGGCGAAGGGAGGCCGTGGGCTGGTGGGGAGATGCGCAAGGAGCCGGCGGCGGTTTCACGCGAATGAGGGGCGTTGCAATGCGGAGAGGCAGCGCACGGGGAGATGGCCCGGACGGCGGCCATGGCGAACTTCTCTTCCCGCCATCGACGGCCGAGCGCGCACGCCTCGAGGCGAAGCTTCCCGGACGATGGGCGACGCGTGGAGTTGCACGGAGCGGCGAGGACGGGCGGCGCCTAACCGGCATGGGCACCGGCGGCGAACGCCGCTGACGGTGGCCCCGGCCATCGTGCCGGCCCTCGTTCAATTGTTATTCTCACAATTTACAGCTTTGCCACTGCTGTCCTCCTCTGTAAATGGCTCATAAAATTTGATCCTTTTGACATTTTTGCAAACCAAAATTTCTGTGGTTACACTGGATTATGTGGAACAACTTTCCTTATAGGCCAAAGTTCAAATTCGAAATGTAAAAATTTATAAAAATTGTTGAACAGGTGCTGTTTCTGTTTAGAGTTGGATTTTTCTAGGGATTTGTACTGACCCAAAAATTCAGGAAAAATGTCCTAAATTCAAGTCTTGATGTGTTCTACCAGATTGTGCAAAAATTTGGGGTTACCACTTTGGAGAAAGTTTGAGATCTCAAGAGCTAGTGTTTTGGGGGCAATAAAAACCCTAATAGGACTTAAATCTATCATTTCATGTGACTAGGCAGTTGATTACTGTTTTACATATGCAAGATTTTATTTAGTACAGTAACAACCTGATTTTTGTGACACGGGGTGTCACATCCACCGTTAAACACTAATTCTCGACGTCTTTTATCCGTATAACCGATCCGTCGAGATTTAGCTCTCTTGAGGTTCCGTTGAATGAGGCTACTCGCTCTTCGGCATCCTTTACTAGCTTGGGTCCTAATATTATTCTCTTGTTCCACTCTCAGACTATTTTAATGGTGTGTGACAGCTACGACCATACGGAGCTTGGAACGGTGACATTCCGACACTCTCTCGGTAGCGAGTTGCTATAGGAGAATGTCGCGGACGGTAGGCATCTTTCCAAAGCTTGGTGGTATGTCAAGATACAAACTCGAAGCATATCTTCTAGATGTTGGTTGACTCTCTCTACCGGTCCGTCTCTTTGAGTATGATAGGCCGAGCTTCGAATCAACCTCGTTCGCAGATGACTCATGTACCGCTCCCGTAATCCGGATAGAAACCGAGCTCCTTGACCCGAGATGATGGTTTTTGGTACTCCATGTAGACAGAGAATGCGGCGATGTATAACTCGGCATATTTCTCGGCGGTGTACCGAGTATGTATCGGTATGAAGTGAGCCGACCTTGGTCAATCTGTCCACTATGACCCCCATAAAGTCGTGCTTTCGTGAAGTTAACGGTAAGCTGGTAATGAAATCCATACTAATACCTTCCTGGTTCCATTCCGGAATACTCAAAGATGGAAGTGGACCCGTTTGCTTCCGATGACCTCGCTTTCACTCGTCGACCGAGTGTTTCACTCACGGACATACCTTGCTATTTCTCGTTTCCTTCTTGTCCACCGAATCTTTCTTCGGATCTCGGGTGCATTTTATTGGTTTCCAGATGAATAGAAGTAGATGTATGTACTTCATCCATTATCTCCTTGCGAAGTTCCAAGTTCTTAGGCACTACTAGCCTATTCTTGATCCGGATCACATCTTCGCTACCTCCTCGAAGACACTTCATTTCACCCTTCTTAATTCGTCTTTTAATGTGACTCATACCAACATCTTTCTTTTGTGTTGCTACCACTTCTTCGCGAAGAGTAGGAATAAGGGCCAATTACTCATTACTTCATATGGAAGGATCCGAAGATCGAGCTCGCTAATTTCCTCTTTAGATGCTTCGATCAATAGCCGAACGGTGAGGTTGTTGCAACTAGCTTTCTCGAGCCGGAAGTGAATCTCGATCTCATAATTCCTCTTAACCATCTTTGTCGACACAGGTTCGGATCC
Source organism: Chloris gayana (assembly GCA_031894775.1). NCBI lineage: Eukaryota > Viridiplantae > Streptophyta > Magnoliopsida > Poales > Poaceae > Chloris > Chloris gayana. Next base: position 447,819 of record JAUNZO010002356.1, read on the forward strand.
TCTTGAGTGATGATATAGTTAAGACTCTTGTGGTCTATGTATAGATGTACCAAGCTTTCCAATAGATGGTGTCTCCAGCTTCTTCAATGCTAAAACCACAAACTGTTAATTCCAGCTCCTATGTGGGATAGTGTTCCTCCTGTCGCCTAAGTCTGTCGAGACGCGTAGGCAACTACTCGATCTTCTTGCATTAGAACACATCCAACTCGTGTGCCCGAGGCATCACAGCTGCACCTCAAATGGCTTGGTCAAATCTGACCGAGCTAACTCCGGTGCGGTTGTGAGTAACTTCTTCAATGTCCGAAAAGCTTCTTCACATTCATTGCTCCATTCGTACTTCTCATCCCTCTTTCCAACAATTTGGTCAGTGGCTTGGCAATCTTTGAGATATTTTTAATGAATCTTCTATAATAACCAGCCAACCTTAAGAAGCTTCGGATCCGTGTGACCGATTTAGGTGGTTTCCAATCCAATACTTCTTTAACCTTCTCAGGATCAACGATCACTTCTTCTGCTGATATTACATGACCTAGGAAAGGTACTTCCTTCAACCAAATCTCACACTTACCGAATTTGGTAAATAACCGATGATCCCTTAGGTGTTGTAGCATGGTCCTTAAATGTTCTGCATGTTCCTCTTCCGAGTTGGAGTAGATCAAATGTCGTCTATGGATACCGCGACAAATTTATCCAATTCTGGCATAAACATCCAGTTCATGCGATACATGGAATGTACTCGGGCATTGTTTGGACTAAAGGACATCACCAGGTACTCCTAAAGTCCATATATGGTAGAGGATCGGTCTTTGGTATATCTTTCGCTCAAATCCCGATCTGCTGCTATCCGGAGTGAAGATCTATCATGGTGACACTTTTGTTCCCATCAACCGATCAAACAGGATGTCAATCTGAGGAAGTGGATACTTGTGCTTAACGGTCACCGCATTCAAGTTCGATAACCTGCACCTAACCTAAATATTTGATTCTTCTTGACGAACAATGTCGTCATCCTCAAGGTGATGAACCCGGGCAAATATATCTCTTATCCAAGTAATTCCTTCGATTGCACCTTTACTTCTATCAGCACATTTAAGTGGCATCCGATACGGTCTTCTCGATATGGGTGTAGTCCTCGGTTGAAATTCTCTCTTGAATTCTCATCGCCCGATCAGGTGGTAAATCTGGTAAGTCTTCCGGAGAACCCTCGTGGTATTTGCAACCTATGGAATGTCTTCCCATCCTTTACCAAGAGTTTTATAAATCACCGGAAGAATGGTTTGGAAAGAATTCAATCGAAGATAATCTCGTCCCCGAAGAGGAGAGTTCGGATGAGCTGCAAAAGCATCTATATCCAGATCTGCCTTATAATACTTCATCCATCTCATGCCAAGAATCGCATCAAATCCTTGTCCGTCTAAGACTATAAAGGAGTTGGGATAATCCTTACGACCCAACTTCAATGATATCTCTGTAGTACTTTGATCTGCAAGTATATATCCCTCAAGTGATGATATGAGATGTGGATAAATCATCTTGCATGATGGAGGGTTATATTTTGGACATATCTTTTGCTGATGAAGTTGTGGGTCGTATTAGAGTCGAAATCATACTCGGCAGTATGATGGTTGATAGAGAACAAACCAGCCATGACTTGTGATCCTTTCGGAATCTCTTCGGATGTGGTAAAGCTGACATGACAAGTCTTCATCATATCATTTGACTTGCATGCTTTTGTCGTCGAACTGCTTTCCTGTGAGGACGCTTTGAAGAATTCTGCTTTCTTGGTGCGACACACTCTTGAGCCAAGTGTTTAAGACAACAACCGTTATAGCATGGATGATCAGCGGATTGTGAAGTCTGAAATAAGGGCGTATACTCTATATGTCCGATTGTTGAACCGCCGAACGGAAGAACACCCGCTGCCGATGCTCGAGATGGCTGGTAAGAAGTGGAACCCGATGGCCGAGACTCGAACCTCGATCTGCTATAGAAGTGTAGTCTAGATGATACTCGGAGGGTACCTCACTTCTTGTTCACTGGCTGCTATCTTCTTAGTCTTCTCTTCTTAATGAATACGAAGAGCATTCTCCATAAAACTAACTCCTTGATCCAAATTTAGGTCTGTCGGGGTGTTTGTTGTCACTTTCTACCACTTTCATGCCGAATCATGAGTCACGAGATTTATAAGGGGTTGGTGAAAGTCACTGGTGAAGGAAAAGATTTAACCGAAATGGTTGAGCTTATGAACCAACATGGATTAACAAGAGATGTGACAAGTGCTTTCACTTGTTTTGGTGTTGAAAGAAATATAGGCTTAAGATATTTAGAAGGAAAATTGCACCGATGAGTTTCCAAGACAATATTCCTCTTTCCGGTTGCGTACTCTTAAGTTATACGCCATCCGTTCGTAAGAATATTATATTGGGGTTCTCTTCTAGTTTAAAATAGAGTATGCATTTCCATACCGCTCATGTTTGACTTGGAGAAGCGCACAGGCGAACCGGCACAATACGAAGGCAAAATAGCAATTTAGAAGTGCACAACACCCATTTCTAAACTAGCTCTCGATACAACTTACTCTAGTCAAATAGAAGACTACCCTTGCTTCATATGGAACTCACTCAAGAATTTCAAGGATAGATAAGTTCATGATGTGATTGAGTGGAAGAAGGAGAATTAGTTGCGGACTATGAGTAGTCGGCTCCTAATACTCGAAGCTTATCCGCTGAAATTCCTGTCAAGATGAGAAGTCCGAACGAAATCAAAATGGCTATTAATGGAGAGAGAAAGAGAACTTTTGGTAGCTACAAAAGTGGTAGTTAACCAGTCATTCGCCTGGATGAGGCCTAGAGCAGTTGAAGTGGCATTGGTAACTAGCTCCTAGATTCTTCTCGCTCATACATTCCATCTTTCTCGCTCTTCTTTGGAAGGTTATTGAGCTTGTTCAAGATCCAGTAGCTCATCATGTGTCTTCATCAGGTCAGCATCCAGTTGTTTAACTATGGCTTTGGCAGCTGTAAGTTGTTCATTCCAAGATTCACCTAGGGTTACCCATTCATACTGTCATCTTTAATCTATCCCTTTAAATCCATAGCTCTCATATGGGGCTCCTTGATTACTACACATGATCGTCCTTGTATTTGATTGCCTTTGATCATCTCGTATATGAAGATCTTAAATTCCCCATTCCATTGCCTCCGTGTGAGAGTTCTACTTGCCTTCTATTTCACTAATATAAACTTCTTCTTGTGCCATCCGTAGGAAACTAACTCTATACTACGATACTAACTAAGTATAACCCCATCTTTTTAATATAGCACTCAACATGACATGATGCATGCTCGGTAGACTAACTATACGTACTATAGTATATAAAAACTACAACAAAATAGTTAGCACTTCCCAAAACCCGAACGTCGAACGCTTAGTAAAAATCTAACTATTCTACATCCTTATAGGCTCCGTATTCTCTCGTGCTCTAAGCGCACTAACGTGTTAAGTTTTGAAAACACGCTTGTAAACAATGTACTTGTTGCCCCTGTATTGCTCCGATACCAGTTGTGACATCCCTCCGGGATACCCGGGACTCCATATATGGGGACACTCGACGCAGCGAGTTACAACAGTTCATCATCTCATACAAGCCGAATATATACATCATGGTATAATACAACCAGGTTTTCGAAATACAAACATTGTACAGACGGAAGCATAATACATTAATGAAGTTTAACAACCTACGAGTCTTGCAGCGGAAACTTGTACTTTACAACAAAGACCACTAGCGTGATGTACTCGAGCCCGTCGTACATCACGATACTCTTCGCTCAGGACGTCGGGATCTGTTCCCACTTGAGGGAACCACCCTCGGAACACGGCCCCTCTTCCCGGACAGCTACCGTAACGGTCGTGGAAGAGCGACGCTTACCCGAAAAATATAACGAGCAAACCTTGAGTATTCTAATACTCAGCAAGACCGACCCGTCAACGAGCACGCTAAGGCCGACGCCTAGTATGCAAAGGCTTTCCGGTCGTGGAGTTGACTCTTTTGCGAAAACAACACTAATGGTTGATCCTTACTTTCAAGTTTTAGCTCGGGTTAAGTTCAATAGAGAACAAGGTTTTGCGGTCTACAACTACTGCAATCAAGTTTGCAAGAAAAGATCATTTGCGACCAACAATTCTTTCATCTCTTATCCTCATCTTCTAGTTGATTACTACGATGTGACGAGCTAAACAAGCGGTACTCATTACTGCGAGGGACAGCGATTCGAATCGATTTATACCAGCTGGCAAAACCCGACTACACGACGTATACGCACCGCACCGGTCGTATACGACAACTTTTCCCGCTAGCACTTGACAGCAGACTAGCCATTTTCAACTCCCCGGGAGTATGGCGAAGCCACGACTTCCCTCGTGGTCGACCCATCTCCCTCCCGTGAGACTATCCTCTCACTAACGACCGATAAAGAGAGTTGGCTACGCTACATCTCCGGGGCGGTAGGGTACATCAGCTTGCTGGGCCCATGATACCAGCATGTAGTACGGTACGTTCAAACTTGTTCAACTAGGCCGACAACGGTACGGTCCTAGACCGACACGGACGGGGCTACCACCTTGCAAGACCTCAACCGTCTTGCCCTTTCTCCTACGGGGCCCGTCCGGTCTCAGCTTATTAACATCTTCACTTCCACTCTCATCTTTCTCTTATCAATCCTCTTAGCAATAACAAACCAGCCATTATCATATATCTCGCGAGTAGTGTTGCCACCACTCGACTTCTACCAACTCCCTAGGACATAAGCTTAGCAGTTATCGAGCACTACTGAGCTACCCGAACTAGTATAGCATAAACAAATGGAAACCTATCTCATGCATCTAGGGTATCAAGAAACTCCTATAACTTAATGCACAATCACGACTCATTACTCGTGATAAAAGAAAAGACTTTAAAAACATAGGTGGGATGCATCGGGGCTTGCCTAGATTCGAGTTGGAGTTAGCTTCCTCGGTGTCTTTGGTCGATCTGCGGCGTTCCGTTTCTCGTCTCGACCTCGGACGGAACCTCGATCACGCCATGACCTAGGTCGACCAACAATACGTTGCGACTTACAACCATGCATGCATGAATGTACATGAGATGATCATGCAAGGGTTTCCTTAACTATGTTCATTAACCAACAATTATCGATTCATTATGTTCAGTAATTAACACTTACAATTAATAGTTAGTCCTGCTCGTTAATTAATACTTAATCCTAGTCATTAATTAACAATTAATCTTGTTTATTAATTAACAAGTACTCATGTTCATTAATTAACAATTAATCATGTTCATTAATTAATAATTCATGATTAATCCTTAATCAATGATACATAGGGTACTAAATTGGGATCACATGAAATGACGGTGTTTATGTTGAATTTTGGAAAACAGTTTTCACAAACACTTTCGTCTGCAGTATCTCTAATTTTTAAAGAAATTTATTTTTCAAAAAAAATTAATAATTAGCATAAAATAATAGGTTATATTAACTAAAGAAAAGGGATTAATTAAATTATGAAATTATAATTTCTCAAAATAGGTATTTGAATACATAAATACATAGAGAATAATTTTATGAATCTAATGAACTTGGTTTTGCATTTTTCTGAATTTGGATGAATATTCTATGAATATTTGAAGTTTGGATAAATCGGAAATTGAATAAATTCAAAATGAACAGATGAGCTTACTTGGGCCGAACTGAGTTGGCCCGGTGTGGGCGGTCCAAATGCATGTGCGGCCCGAGACAGGCGTGCGGCCCAGCTCGGACCGAGCTCAGCTCGGCGGACATGGTGGGTGGCGGCCGGACCCGGCGGCGGCTCGCCGGAGTTGGCCGGACGGTGGCCAACTGCGACGGAACTTCTCTCACAGGGCCAGCTCGACGTGAGGAAACGGTTGGTGGGGTCCACTTCACCGGAAACCGGCCGGAACTACTTCATCGGCGAGATGCGGGCGGAGGAAAGGTTCGGCGGGGCACCGGCGGCGCTCGTAGTGGACAAAAGGAAAAACCGTCTCCTCCGAAGCTTTCTTGGGTGAAGGAGAACACCGGCACGGTGAGAAATTACCGAGGGGATGGCCGGAAATTGGTCCGCACCGCGGAGGCAGAGGCGTCGGCGGTTGAAGCTTGTAGAAGATGACCAAATTGAGCCGAACTCGGGGACGGAACACCCTACCGATCACCAAGGAGGAAGCGGAGTAAGTTTCGAACACCTAGGATCAAGAATCGCAGCACGAGACGCATCATAGAGGGAGAATTAGAAAGAGTTCCGGTGGCCGACGATATTGTGTTCTTGGTGAAGACATGGTTTCGATCTTTGGCGCTAGGGCGAAGTGGCGCGATTGACGGCTATGGGAAGGTGCAGGGCACTCGTGCGGAGCCGTGGGGGCGGGGGTGCCGGCTTGCCGGGAAGGGGCCGGAGGCGGCCGGGCGGCGGGGAACCGAAGGGCGGACGGGGCTCGGGTGCGCTCGGAAGAGTGGAAGAGGAAGAAAGGAAAGGATGGCTTGGGTTTTAAACTAGCCGTGTAGGAGCGTCGTGGCCGCGCCCGATCGCGTGGCACGGAGGGACGGGGCGCGCGGCCAACGCCTGCCAGCGCTAGCGAGCGGTGGTGAGGCGGTTCGAAGGGGAGGAGAAGAAGAGAAGAGATTGGCATCCGCAGTTTGCGATTTTTGCAAAAAGCCCCCGCGTTTTTCATTAATTGAAAAGCATACTTCCGGAGCTCGGAAAAATCCCAGAAAATTCAGGGTTGTAAATTAAAACATTTCAAACACTTTTCTTTTTAGGTCCAGGTTCAGATTCCCAATATTTTTCGGATTAGAAATTCATGTTTAAATTAAAAAGAGAGGCTTTAATTATTTCATGTAGGCCTTTTTACAAAACAAAATAATTTAGTATCAACTCCATAAATCTTTTATTTTTATGTTTAATCAACAGAAAATGTTAAACTCCAAAAATTTCTTTTATTTAATTTCTCCTTTTAAGAAATTAATTTTTTAACTTAGGTTATCGTTATCATTTTATGTGCATTTCTTAACGAAATTAAATATTCTTCCCAATGCACATGATGACATGATGATGAATGACATGAAATGCACTTTGATTTGGTTAGGGTTGTTACACCCGTACGAGTGCGGCCGGCGAAGTTGAAGTCCCGTACGACCATGACGAGAGTGATCTCCGGCGGAGGGGCGCGATGTTGCGCTCGAGGAAGTCATGCACCACCCCGTGCGAAGTCGGGCCAGCCGCGGTGAGCGCCGCGATCCGATCGACCACCGGCATCATGCCATCGGGAAGACGGGGCACGGAATCCCGGATGGCCAAGTGCCGAGCCGGGACCGGCGGGACACGGAGACGACGGAAGTCCTTCTCGTACGGTACTACGAACCAGGCCTTCTTCCACCCCTCCACCTTGTTGCCGGGCGAGTACTCGATGTACCCGCTATCGGTCCGGCGGTCAACCGAACGCACCCGATCACCTCCGCAGCCGTTGGTGAGCGTCATCTTGAAGTAGCGTTGGAAGATGGGGAAGCACGGCTGCACCCCCACGAATCCTTCGCACAAATGAGCGAACACCGCCAGCACCGCGACCGCATTCGGCGTAAGGTGCGCCATGCGGATCCCGTACGCTCGGAGCACCTCCATGAAGAAGTCGGAGAAGGCGGGGGAACGGCGCCGGCCACGACGAAAGACAAGAAATGAAGGATCTCCGATCCGCCGGTCGACGGCGGCAAAGGCCCCCAACGCGGACGCCCTTATCGCCATCCACCGGAAGGAATGGCGAAAGCCGCGTCATCTCGACCCGGGGTCGAGCAACTGCACTGCGTTGGCGGCGCATCCGTCGACGGCGAGCGCGTGCGCGAGCCGCCACGACGGGGGACTTCCCACGGGCCATCCTAGCAGCGAGGAGCGGCGGCGGCGAGCGGCGGCGCGGATCGGCCGAGAGGGAAGGCGAAGAGGAGAGCGAGAAGAGAGGAGTTGAGGAGACGAGGAGGCGAAAGGCGGAGTGGGAGACGTGCCCGGAGCAACCGGCCGCCTCGGTACTTAAACGCAGGCTCTAGGTGGGCCCACTTCGCGCGAACCGAAGCGACGCACCGTACGCGAGCGGGCGTGCCTCGGCAGCCCAAGCGGCACTCCTACTCGCGAACCGCGCCATGAAGTGACCCAACGGCGCCGGGCGCCGACGAGTGGCCCCAATCCCTGCTCCGACCTCGCGGGCCGCTGATCGGGGCCGGGGCTCTCGTCGGTGTAGGGGGATTGGGGTCCCCTAACCGTGCGTGGGCCGCTTTCGGCCCACGAACGAAGACGATGGCCGCAGGACGAGGAAGCCCACGAAGCCCACGAAGTCCACGAAGTCCACGAAGCCCACAAAAGCCGGAGGAGTGGGAGCGTCGGGGGTAGGAAGCTTCCCGGTAGCTTCCTCCGGCGCCCCAACCACCCGGAGTTAATGCGGCACTCAAGTGCTCGCGGCGACGGTCGCAACCCGACGGGATGGGCGCGCGCCTTTCCCATGCGCCGTGTCTCGGGAAGCCACGCCGCTACAGTGCTGGGGGACTCGGGACCAATCGGAGAGAAGATACTTGGAGTCCAAATCCAACAAAGGGATTGTAACGGATTTTGTCGGGATCCCGTCGGAATATCCCGAGGAGGGACCGGACCCCCTGGGCGTCCGGGTACCCCTCCGGTACCTGTACAGTGCCCCTCTCCCCACTCTATAAAAGGGGAGGGTGCCCCCATTGTAAAAAGGGAGACAACAAGCAATACACACAAGCAGGACGTAGGGTATTACGCATCTCTTGCGGCCCGAACCCGGGTAAACCCACGGTGTTCTTCGTTCGTTCATCTTCCGCGCTAGACATAGTAAATCCGACCTTCCCCGATCCTATCCGAAGGGAGCCTTGACAAGCCCCCATAGGGAGGTGTACTCACACACCGACAGCTACCATGCAAAGATATTCCTATTTTTCCGGAGGAAAAGAAGGAGCGCGCTTTCCTATTTATCCCCCAAGTCAGCCCCTATATGGGTGACCTTGGAGGGGTCCGACTCATCAAGCTGAATAGTCTTGGAAACCACTGCATCAGCTTTCAATTTCTCCTTTGTGACCTTCTTGACCGGAACTTCATCCTCCAGCCTTGTCCGGGCTTCTAGAGCCTCGAGCTGCTTCTCCGATTTCCCGACGTTCATCCTCCGAATTGGCCCGAGAGGCCGACTCGGTTCTATGTACTTCACAAGCATAAGCGGTCTTGACATCGCTTCGGAACGACAAAACCCCATTTGGTCCTGGCATCTTCGACATCAAGTATTGGTAATTCGGGATGGCCATAAACTTTGCCAAAGCTGGTCTTCCAAGTATCGCATGATACGCTGAATCAATATCGGCTACTCGGAAGATAATATTCTCCCTCCTGTAGTTCTCCTTTGTCCCAAAGGTCACCGGCATGGGAAATCTGCCCCAAAGGATAGCTATTCCGCCTGGGTATTATACCATGAAACGGCGAACGCTGCGCTCCAAGTCAACTACGGGAGGCCAAGCTCGGCAGAGTTTTGGCAAACAAGATATCCAAGCAACTTCCTCCATCAATGAAAGTCCTCTTCAATCGCACCTTGTGAACTATGGGAGCCAAGATGAGTGGATATTTACCGACTTTTGGCAATACCTCGGGATGATCAGGTCCGCTGAAAGTAATGGGCACCTCGGACCACCGTAGGTATTCAGGTGTAGCGGGAGCGACGGCATTAACCTCTCGAAACGCCAACTTTTGCTTTCTCTTCGACTCGTAAGCGTCCGGGCCTCCATAAATCATGTTCACCTCTCGAGCCGGTTCTTGAAAACCTTCGTCATCCCCATTATCATCGTGCTCTTTATTCTTGCCCTTGTCATCTCTCTGGTTCCGATGAGCAGATCGGGCGCAACCTTTAAGGCAAACCGAGCAAACGGCCTTAACAGAAGCACTCCTTGGCTTTATGATTCCCATTATGAATCATGCAAGGGCCCTCTAGAAGTGTTTCGAATGACAATCGTTCTCTTGGACCTCTCTTAGGAGGTGCGGCCGGTCTCCTCCATGAGACTCGTCGACAGCTGCAACAAGGTGATCCGCCTTGCGCTTGTTGTTGTTCTTGGATCCGGACCGGTTGCCTTAGTCATGCTTCGGTTCCTTCCCGTTGTTCCCGCGCAAATTGACCACGTTTGATTCACCAGCAGCGTAATCATCTGCTATCTTGAAGCACTCGACGTCGTCATGGTAAGGTTTCGATTGCGCCTTCCAATCTTGTGAACTAAGGCTTCACAAGATTGGAAGGCGAAATCGGAACCTTACCATGACGGCGTCGAGTGCTTCAAGATAGTTCACAAGATTGGAAGGCGCAATCGAAACCTTACCATGACGGCGTCGAGTGCTTCAAGATAGCGAGATGATTATGCTTGCTGGTGAATCAAACGTGGTCAATTTGCGCGGGAACAACGGGAAGGAACCAAAGCATGACTAAGGCAACCGGTCCGGATCCAAGAACAACAATAAGCGCAAGGCGGATCACCTTGTTGCAGCTGTCGACCGGTCTCATGGAGGAGATCGGCCGGCACCTCCTAAGAGAGGTCCAAGAGAACGATTGTCGTTCCAAACACTTCTAGAGGGCCCTTGCATGATTCATAATGGGAATCATAAAGCTAAGGAGTGCTTCCTGTTAAGGCCGTTCGCTCGCTTTGCCTTAAAGGTTGCGCCCCGATCCGCTCATAGGAACCGGAGAGACGACAAGGGCAAGTATAAAGAGCACGATGACAATCGGGATGACGAAGGCTTTCAAGAACCGGCTCGAGAGGTGAACATGATCTATGAAGGCCCGGATGCATACGAGTCAAAGCGAAAGCAAAAGTTGGCGTTTCGAGAGGTCAATGTCGTCGCTCCCGCCACACTTGAATACTTACGGTGATCCGAGGTGCCCATTACCTTCAGCAAGGCTGATCATCCCGAGGTATTGCCAAAAGCTGGTAAATATCCACTCGTCCCGGCCCCCATCGTTCACAAGGTGCGATTGAAGAGGACTTTCATTGATGGAGGAAGTTGCTTGCATATCTTATTTGCCAAAACTCTGCTGCAGCTTGGCATCTCGTAGCTGATTTGGAGCGTAGTGTTTCACCGTTTCATGGTATAATACCCGGCGGAACAACTATCCTTTGGGGCAGATCTCTCTCGCCGGTGACTTTTGGGACAAAGGAGAACTACAGGGGGAGAATATTATCTTCCGGTAGCCGACATTGATTCATCGTATCATGCGATACTTGGAAGACCGGCTTTGGCAAAGTTTATGGCCATCCCGAATTACCGATACTTGATGCTCGAAGATGCCAGGGCCAAATGGGGTCTTGTCGTTCCGGGTGATATCAAGACCGCTTATGCTTGTGAAGTAGATAGCACCGAGTTGGCCTCTCGGCCAATTCGGAGGATGAACGTCGAGAAATCGGAGAAGCAGTTGAGGCTCTAGAAGTACTGAGCAAGACCGGAGGATGAAGTTCCGATCAAGAAGGTCACAAAGGAGAAATTGAAAGCCGATGCAGTAGTTTCCAAGACTATTCAACTTGATGAGTCGGACTCCTCCAAGGTCACCCATATAGGGGCTGACTTGGGGGATAAATAGGAAAGCGCGCTCATTCTTTTCCTCCACGAAAATAGGGATATCTTTGCATGGCAGCCTTCCGACATGCCAGGTGTTCCTAGGGAGAAGATTGAGCACGCAATGTTGGTGCGTCCCGATGCGAAGCCGATCAAACGAAGCTCCGGAGGTTTGCTCAAGACCGCAAGGAGGCCATCAAGAAGGAAATAACTAGGTTATTAGCAGCTAAGTTTATTAGGGAGGTGTATCATCCAGATTGGCTTGCCAATCCAGATCCTTGTACCAAAAAAGAATGCTAAAGAATTAAGAATGTGTGTCGATTATACTCGATCTCAACAAAGCTTGCCACAAAGACCCTTTCGCGCTGCCTCGGATTGACCAAGTTGTTGATTCGACCACTTGCTGCGAGCGCCTTTGTTTCCTTGATGCTTATTCAGGGTATCATCAAATACCACTAAGAGTTGAAGATCAAATAAAGACCGCGTTTATCACCCCCTTTGGAGCATATTGCTATATGACCATGCCTTTTGGATTAAAAAATGCTAGAGCTACGGATCAGCGCGGTATACAAGGTTGCTTGGATTCGCAATTGGGAAGGAACGTAGAAGCTTACGTTGATGATATAGTGGTAAAATCTCGAAAACCGAAGATCTTCTCTCCGACCTGGCGGAGACCTTCGATGATCTGCGGAATTTTTCCATGAAGCTCAACCCTGGAAAATGTGTATTTTGAGTTCGTTCCGGGAAATTATTGGGTTACCTAGTGTCATGGCGAGTCATTGAAGCTAACCCGGAAAAAATCCAGACGATCATCAATATGAAACCCCGAGTTGCTTGAAGGATGTTCGAGAAATTGACGGGTAGTATGGCGGCTCTCAGCCGTTTCATTTCAAGACTGGGAGTTCATGGACTTCCGTTCTTCAAGTTGCTTAAGAAGCAAGATAAGTTTGAGTGGACGAGTGCCTTGCGCCTCTTGTCTGGACCTCCACGCCTCCAAGCCCTAGTCCATTCATATTATGGTCCTCTCCTTGATTCCTAATCATAATAAAATCATTAGGTAGAAAACTATTCTCAAATTTATGAAAGGAAAGACTTAGGAACGAGCTCACCTCTAAATTCAATTGTCAGGCGCGAGCTCTAGTGATTGGTCCTTGAATGTTCAGCGGAGGAGTGTCATTGGTATCCAAAGGAGTGATGTCCTCATCACCGGTCCGGGAGGGACCTTTTCTCGCTTAAATCGGTTTCCGGACCGGGGCTTATAGGCTTATGACATTAGAGGAAGAAGAAATTCCAAATTCTTGGAACATTGAACAGCTTCGTCGTTTTTATACTTGACAGTATTTTTTTGTAAATTTCTTCATATTATAATAAAGTAATTTTGTCTAATGAGAATGTGTTTGCTTTTGTGTCTCAATATTTTAATTTTGCATTAAATTATCGACCCAGGGGCTGCCGTGTTAAGAGCGAGTCCGTGATATTGCGTTATTCCCGAATAATAAGACCAGCTCATATAGTCGGTAGGCTCGCTGTGTTGAGAGCGATCGTTTTTTTTTTCAGCTTTAAGACCGGTACGTTCAGGAAAGGAAATGGTGTAGCATTTTCTTATGAATACTGATTGGTAGGCTGCAGTGAGAGCAATCTGTGAAATTTTAGATCTTACAATTTAGCTTATTTCCTATGATTACGTGATCTTGTTAAAGTAAGCCATAACAATGAATTTGTGATCTCGTGCTGATTAGAGCCAGAATTTAGTCATAGTTAGCTGAAATAACCATCATGTCTTGGGCAAAAAAGTTAATAAGTATGATAGTGAAACCAGTATTCATATAGAAAAAAATCTAAATAGCATGATGATCAAGATGTTTGATTACAAAAGAAAGTTGGCCCTAATACAAAATCTAAACAAGCAGGACCGGCTGGAAGGACCGGTATCACCGGTGTTAGGATTCTCAACTAATCTATCGTCCAGCGTTTCTTCAGAATCGGAGGAAGACAGTGGCAAATCAGCATCTAAATCTTCAAATGCGTCTTCTCATCGTCCGCTCGGCCGCAGCTTGCTCGCATCTTGTGAATCTTGATCTAGAGCGAAAGATGTTGGCGCTACATTGAGCGGAATACTCGTTGGATCAAGAGGAATACCCTCTATTGTAACAACCCACAGCAATAAAATGCATTTCATGGCATTCATGAGCATGTCATCACAATTTAATTGTGAGATCATTAAGCATGTGGTATTACTCATAAGCACATAAAATATCAAAGTAATTAAAGAATGAATGAGGTGTTAAAAAGAAATAAAATGAGAAGAAAATCCAAGTTTAACATGTTCTATGGTGCAATTATCACAAATAAGAATTTATGAAAATTTACCGAAGGCATTTTGTCATGTAAAAATATTTGCGAGAAAATAAACAAAATCTCTTTATTTAATTAGCTATGAATTTTTAACCCGAAAATGGTTTGGAGTTTCTACTGGGACTTAATAGGAAAAAGGCTTAAAATGTTTTCATTTAGACCCCGAAAAATTTGGGAATTTTTGGAGCTCAGGAAAGCCACTTTTTAATTTCGCGAAAGCAGGAGGGCTTTTCTGCAAAATGGCCAAGACGAGGCCCAGGCGTACGCCTCTTCTTCTCTCTCTCTCTCTCACCGCGCGCTCGCGCGCTCGCGGCGCACCGCCTCTCCGGCGTGCTGCCACGACCCGGGCCACGCAGCCGCTTCGCGGCCACGCAGCCGCTGGCGGGAACCGCCACGGGAGGGGATAAAAAGCCCCGCCGGCTTCCATTTTCCCTTCTTCTCCCCCTCCTATCACCCCGCCATTGCCGCACCTCAAACCTCACCGTCGCCAGAGCTACCCCGGTGACTCCCCGTCCACGCCACCATCACCCGAGCCCCGCCCGGTCCTCGCGAAGCTTGGTACCGTGAGCAATTAGCTCCGAGCCGCTCCACTCCAACGAGGTGAGCTCATCTTCTTCCCCGGCTTCCGACCGTGCTCCTCCGTCACAACTCCAAATTCGTAATCTCCGGTGAGCTTCTCGTCCGGGTTCTTGGTTTCGTGAGTGCGCAGTTTGTGACTCTCTACTCCACGTCACTCATGGTCGACCTTATTCCACAGAAGTCCGGCAATCGTCGTTTTCCGTAGCTCCGACCGCCACCGTCTCCGCCATCCACGGTGAGCACCCCTCCCAAGCCTTGCTCATGTACTTTCGAGTCCACGACGAGCTTGCGCATGCTCCGTAGTCCGCGCCGGCGAGTTTTCCCCAATTTTTGTAGTCCGTGTCGAGCTCGCGCCATCGCCGGAGGTTGCGCTCCGGTAGGACCTCGCCGCCGGCATACTTCCGGCCGAGCTCATGCTCCGTCGTGCACACCGGAGTGTTCCTCGCGTCGTGTAGGTGCTCTAGGGAGTCTCACGGCGAGCTTTGGGCCATCGTCGGCCGATTCCGGTGGGCTGCGCCGCCGCCGGCTCGCCGCCGCGGTGGTGCCACACCGTGGGCCACACGCGGGTGGGATCACGTGTGGCTACGTGGGATCGGGTGTGGCCAACCCCGTGGCCCCCGTGTGGCCCGAAGTGTTTTTAAATTTTCAAAATTCGTAGAAAATTCAATAAAATTCAGAAAAATACACAAACCAACTTTGTTAGACTCAGAAAAATGAGATCTATCCATTTGTGAAATAAAATAATTATTTTGAATAAAATTTATTTGTAATTTGTATTTAATCACTTTCTTTGATTAAAGAAAAGCTATTATTTTATGTAAATAAAATGTTTAATTATAAAAAAATAATTCTAGTTAATAAAGGAGATACTGCAGACAAAATTAATAATAAAATTTATTTTTCCAAAATTAAACTTAAATTGTATTATTTTTATATGATCACAATATATTAGCCTTTAATCACTTAACGAAATTATTTATTTATTACCTAATAAATCAGAGTAATTAAACTTAAGTGATTAGTGACCTTAATTAAGTAATTAAGGAGAACAAAATTAATTAATAATGATCTTAATTAAACACTTATTAATCCGCATAATTAAATGTTAATTAATGCTTAATGAACATACTTATCTCTAATTTATCCATTAACTAAAATGATTAAGCATTAATCATTACTTATATCTATGGAACTTCATTAATGAACCCTTGCATACTTTCATCATGGGCATTCATGCATACATGTTTGTGATTCGCGATGCACTCGCTGGTCGACTAGGTTCCGAAGTAATCGAGGTTCCACCCGTGGGCGAGTCGGGAGCAGGAGATCTCGAAGTCGACCCAGCCGCCGAGGAGACTAACTTCGAACAAACTCAAGGCAAGCCCCGGTGCATCCTACCTATGTTTTTAAATATTTTTACTTTATCACATAGTACAGCTTATGCTTGTGCATTAGGTGTTAGGGTTTGATCGACACCCTAGATGCATTGTGGTAGGTTTCCGTTTGTTTTCTTTATACTTGGTACAGGTAGCTCAATAGAGGCTAAGCTTAATTCATAGTCGCAACGGTAGATGGTTAGGGCACTTAAAGCATGGAGGCTTTAAGAGTTTGTGTTGACACTAAAGATGATGAGAGTGTTAATAAAGTTGAGACCGGACGGGCCCCGTAGGAGAAAGGGCAAGACGGAGATGAGGTCTTGCAAGGTGGTAGCCCCGTCTCGTGTCGGTCAAGGACCGTACCGTTGTCGGCTTAGTTGAACAAGTTTGAACGTACCGGACTACATGCTCGGTATCATGGGCCCGAGCAAGCTGATGTATCCTATCGCCCCAAAGATGTAGCGTAGCCAACTCTCTTTATCTGGCTGCTAGTGAGAGGATAGTCTCACGGGAGGGAGATGGGTCGACCACGAGGGAAGTCGTGGCGTCGCCATACTTCCGGGGAGCTGGAAATGGCTAGTCTGCTGTCAGGTGCTAGCGGGAAAGGTTGTCGTATACGATCGAGTGTGATGCGTATACGTCGTGTAGTCGGGTTTTGCCGACTGGTATAAAATCGATTAGAATCGCTGTCCCTCGCAGAAATGAGTACCGCTTGTTTAGCTCGTCACATCGTAGTAACTTTTATGGAAGATGAGGAAGATGAGAGTGGGCAGGATAAAGATCTATTATATCTTGTGTTGGAAACTTGATTGAATAGAGTTAGGTTGCAAACACCTTGGCTAATGAACATAACCCGAGCTAAAATATTGAAAGTAAGGACCCACACCTTAATGCTGTTTTTCGCAAAGGAGTAAACCCCACAGCCGGAAAGCCTTTGCATTCTAGGCGTCGGCCTTAGCGTGCCATGTTGACGGGTTAGTCTTGCTGAGTATTAGAATACTCAAGGTTTGTTCGTTACCTTACGGGGAATGAGTCGTGTTATCATGACTTGTACGGCAGTTTTCCCGAGGAGGAGCAAGTGTCCTGAGGGAGGTTCCCTTCGGTGGGAACGTATCCCCACACCTTGAAGAGAGAGGACCGTGATGTACGAAGGACTCGGTGCATCACGTTGTTTCGTCTTAAGTCTCGTAGAGTTGTAATAGAACAAGCTTCAGTTGAATACTCGTAGGATGTTCAAACTTCAATAATGTTATCTTTCCGCTGCACGAATGTTGTATTTCAAAAACTTGGTTGTATTATACCATGATGTATATATTCTGGCTTGTATGAGATGATGTTTCTATTGTAACTCGCTTCGTCGAGTGTCCCTCTGTTCCGATTCCTAGGGGGTCCCGAAGGGGATGTCACAGCTGGTATCGGAGCGGTTCGGAGGCAACAAGCACATCATTACAAGTCTATTTTAAAAATTTAACACGTTTATGCGATAGATGACGAGAGAGTACGGAGCCTATAAGGATATAGAATAGTAGATTTTTACTAACCGGCCGACGTTTGGGTTCATGGGAAGTGCTAACTATTCGTCGTAG
This sequence comes from Chloris gayana, assembly GCA_031894775.1. Taxonomy (NCBI): domain Eukaryota; kingdom Viridiplantae; phylum Streptophyta; class Magnoliopsida; order Poales; family Poaceae; genus Chloris; species Chloris gayana. The sequence continues at coordinate 465,367 of JAUNZO010002356.1, forward strand.
TTTCTTTACTACAGTACGTATAGCTAGTTCCCGAGCATGCAGCATGTTATATTCTGCACTAAATAAATATTGGGTATGTGCTTAGCTAGTCCGTAGTATTTTATAGGTTGTTCCGTTCGTTTTTCTTCTCGTGGGAAGAAGTATTTAACTTGTTAAACATGTTCCATGCAGATGCCGGTCACTCGTGGTAGGAAGCACGCCCAGGAGGAGGAGGAGGCACGAGCTGCACGTGTCGCCGAGCTGGAGCAGCAGCTTCACGGCTTGGAGCCGAGGACACAGAGTCGGGACCGACAGCTTGGGTGCTTGGAAGTACCGCTGTCGAGTGGATTGTCGGGAGATCCGGAGGTCACACGCTAGGATCGCCGAGCTGGAGGAGCAGATAGTGGAGGTGACCCGCGCGCGTGACGAGTACCGTGAGGCGGTTATCGCCTTTGACGCGCAGCCGACTACGAGGATCGAGGAGCGAGACGCCGCCCGTGCCGCAGAGGACCACCAGGAGCTACGGGCAGACATGGTGACGGCGCAGCGGGACCACTTGGTGGAGGTCCTAGTCACGAGAGAGGTCGAGCTGGGTCAGCTACAGATGCGAGTACAACGGGCTGGCCGAGGCACACCACGCACTACTCCACGACCACGACGACCTGTTTGAGGAGTTCGAGCAGTTGCAGCAGCAGCAGGGTCCGCCGGACGAGGAGGTCTCCGGGATGGACTACGAGCCCCCACCCGCTTCGCCAGCTTGGGACGTCGAGTCGGACGGCGGCAGTCACGCGCCGTCGGCTTAGTTGTGTTATGTTTCACTAATGTAGGAGGGTAGCCACATTTTGCCGACGTAGGTCGGATGTATATAGGGTACTAGCGGAGGTTGGGTAGTTGGGAGTGTACGCAAAGTGGGTTTGAGGTTGTACCAACAATAACAATAGGAAGGAAGTGGTAGTACTATATATATATATGCAGTTGCTAGAATAAACAAATGTGCTGAAATATTAGGAATAGTTTCTACTTGTATCCGATGCTCTTACTTCTTCACGAGAGATGGACAGCACACGTACGGGTGTGAGTGAAGTAAGAGGATCAAGGGAAGATGTTCGTATAGTCGAGTCGGAGAGACAGCTGTAGGAAAAGGAGTTGTTAGCAATTAGGGAGGCGCAGTTGCTAAACGAGGGAGCAGCAGATTCAATTTAAGGATCAGCAACTAGCAAATGCTCATGCATTGATCACTCGGTTAGAGCAAGATCTACTGCAAGCACACAACGCCATAATGAATGAAGCAATAGGACAACAACCTCCAGGAGATGAACCGGTAGCGCATGAGAATCCTGTGGAGGCTGAATCGAAGAAGAAGAGGAGGAGCCTAAAGAAATAATAGCCGTGGATTCAGTCATAGACTTCACGGAGATTTCCCGACTAGAGGATGCAGAATCCGAGACAGGCAGTTCCATAAGCCAGGAGGTGACATCCGAGGCGTCGCGAAGAATAGTGGAGTGCTAGCTAGTAGCGAGTGAGAAAACTAGTATGTAAATCAGGCGCTAGTTAAATAAGGGGCGTGATGTAACCACTCCCGAGTGTATCCTAGGAACCGTTGTAACGTGAGTGTAGAAATATTTGTTATTGGTTTGGTGGTTGCTTTAATAAAGATGGCTTGTTGCATAAAGATTCCTTGGAAGTCCTCATCTACGTATTCCTGTCCTTCCATTATTATGTTGGAATGAAGATGTCTAATGTAAACTTTCTTGGACAGAATGGTTGGAACATGGAGACGCGATGAGCCCGAGAGTTCTCAACGCGGGCAGGAACACCACCACCACCCCCGACCTTGGCACAGGCCATCGCTGCAGATCTTGGATTCTCGCGCGGAACAGTGGGAATTATTGGAGCACACTACAAGACATCGGTTAATCTATGATGGAATGATTTTGTCGTAGATCACCAAAAATCCCTCACAAAACATCATCTATGATGATTTTTCAAAACATCATGTATTGAGCGTCACCTATTAACGCTGCCGACGTTTTCCCATAAACGTCACGGATCAGTATAATCTATGACGTTTTGTAATCATCACAGATTGCCCTTGGGCCCGAACAGTCCAGCCCGAAGCCCATTTTCTATGACGAAACTAAACGTCATAGATGGATGCCACGTCAACTTGTATTTGTCGCAAACGAAATATCCACGTGGCCAACGTATGACATGGACGATGACAGGACGATGATATGGCAGTGATGTGGCAATGACGTGGCAATTACGTGGAGGATGACATGTACGATGACGTGGCAATTACGTGGAGGATGTGTACGATGATATGGCAATTACGTGGATGATGACATGTCCGATGATGTGGCAATTACGTGGATGATGACATGTCCGGTGACGTGGCACCTTTCAGCCCACCATTTTTCCAAATTTTGGCCCACCAATTTTTTCTCAGATTTCGGCCACTACATTTTTTTCAAATTTTGGCCCACCAATTTTTTTACAGATTTCGGCCCATTTTTTTCCAGATTTCGGCCCACTGTATTTTTTCCACATTTCGGCCCACTATCAGAATCATTTAACCAAAAAATCATACTAATTATTTCAGGTCAATTTACAATCATTCCAACACATCATTTCAGCATAAAATATTTCAGCCCATAAACTCAAATGATCTTTCATACTTCATATCAAAACAAGTCTATACCAGAAACATAATTCGTATACCAAACATGGAAACATATCCCAGAAACATGTTTGACCAAATTCATATGTTGGAACAATAGAAACCAGAACAAAAAAATATAAAACATGTAGCTGCACACAGTATAGCTGCACAATCCCTGTAGCTGCACAATCCCTGTAGCTGAACAATCCTTGTAGCTGCACACACTGAAAACAAATGAAAGGAAGAAGGGCATCAATGAACTATCTGTACATGCCAATTACACAAGAGAAGAAACTAGTAATAATCACTGATCCATATACATTTTACTAGTAATAATCACTTGAAATATCACTTAAGCATGTCACTTGGATTATCACTGAAGCATTGCACAAAGGAGTAAGTACCTCAGAAGCACATAGTTAAAGCAACAATAAATATTACTCATATGAGTCATACCATACTAGACAAAATTAGCATTATTTAGAGAACTAATTGTGTCTGTTTGCTTCAATCAAGCCTATTACCAACTTCGACAACTACTGTGGCCTGCCTGCAAGCTTTGTTGCTGGCTCTACTGGATCAACCAATACACACTCCAAAAGCTTTAAAATACTAACTTATGGCTTAATTAGTGAGGTGAGAGGACATCTAGCAAGCTCAACAGGAATCAGATTCAATGCTCTGTTACTATTAACAGTTCATACTATCTCTTTTCTGACCATAACTGTTAGACATTAATCTATGGCAATAAGATAAATATAACTAGCCATTGCACGCTCCAAAAATACGACCGAAGTTCACAATTCTTATGACCGTACTGTAGTATACTCCTAAGCATTGCAAATTTATTTTCTGATGGAAACTACTACTAAACACTAAAGTCATCTTAAAGAAGTCCCCAACAGGGCTGAGTCAATCACAGAAGCAATCACATTAAACCCTAAGGATTGTTTCAAGGAAAATCAAACATACCGTACCAAGTTATTTAGGTGGTCGATTTTGAGCGCAGCACAAGCTCAAGTTTGGCTTCCAACTCGTCATACTTCTTCTTCATCTCCTCGGCATCTCTCAACCTTGCTTGTTCCGCTTCATGCAATTGCTTTTCCTGCCTATTGACAATTGATTGTAGCTCAGCGTTGGCCATCTTCTCCACTTTTAGTTCCAGTAGTGTTCTAACATCAGAACTCGGTCTCTCAGTCGCAATCCCCACATTCTGAAGGAACTTAGTCTTTTTGCTGTTTTCACCAAGTACATCAGCCACTACCTAAGCCGCAGACTTGTGATCTTGACCTCCTGTTGGTGGTGCAGTCAGCTGGTTCTCCATTTGAGTCTATAATTCAAGTACATAATTAGCCACAGACTTGTAGTATTATTGCACAAACCACTAATAAACAATGAAGCAACAAGAAGATCATCTGCTGTACACATGAGTGCCCTTTATATGATATGACCTCCTGAACAAAATAACAACAGCCCATGCTTTCTGTCCATGCATCTAGAAAATACAAAATAAACCAAGCAGACTAAGATAAATAAGAGCAATGAGCAGCCAACTGGTAACTATATGCTATGGTGTACATATTCATGTTATCGATTCATGTTATCACAATGGAAGCTACTTGCAGTCTAAATAACAAGCAGGTGGTATGCAATTTTGTAAAACAAAGTGGTTATTGGGTGTTCGATCCCAGGTGACATGATTCTCATGTAATAATCATCATTAAGTTCCATCTGAAAACCCAGCATAGAGAGTTGACTTACAATGGCTGACTGCACATTTGGAGTGTAGCCTTTTCTCTTTTTGCTGAAGTGACATGCTTTGAACAATTCAATCGCGTCAGGTTCCTTATCCTCAAGCTCTAACTCGCCTCCCTGAAAACATATAGTATTCAACAGACTTGTGTTAGAAGAAGAAATTTTGTTCAAAATGAACTGCAAATTTACATGGCAACTTACCAAATTTTCTACAAAAACAGGATAGCTACGGGAGCCAGTCGTTTGGTGGAACTTAACATTGGCTCGGTTGTCTTTGTTCTTTTGACATGCCTCCTACACCATATGCACAAGCAACTGTAATCAAGTCCAAATGTATTTTGCAGAAGGCAAGAGTCAAGTTTGATGGAAATACCATTTTTTGGGGAGTCTTCCATAAGTCAACGAGGGCAGTCCACTGCTCATCACTTGTTGGTTTGATAGGAGAAGTTTTTGGAACAAGATGCAGTGGGTAAGGATCAAAGTATCTTTCCTTTAACTTGTGTCGCTGTTGACGAACTGCAGACTTCATCATTTCAAGACAGCCCTTTCTAACAACAGCGTCATTTGTATCAATGTCAAACTTTGCCTATTATAAAGAGAGAACATGTACAAGAAAATATCTGAGAAAAAGAATTGCTTTGAAGACATATAGTAAAATGCCAACAAATTTGGTATACTTGGATCAATTTAAGTTTATAATAATGCATATTGTTATGTACTAGGTAAATAGGTAGCATTCATGCATGATTCCCAATATTTAGACCAAAATCAAGTATAAAAAAAGAATACTGGTAGATACTAAAATTTTATATAAAGCACCACTTCTAGTTCTAATTTCATCTGCTTGTCATAAAATGCATTGGCAATGTACTTACACGAAGCCTTCCCAAGAAAATATCAATTAGTCCTGGTTGTTTCTTGTATTCCTTCCAATGCGTGAGCACAGGCACATGGTTCCTAACAGCAATGTTGCATTCAGTTGCATACTTAGCAGCAACAAGAGGAACCAAGGGCCTGATATTCCCTTCAGGTATCACCACTGATAGCTTGCCACGACGGGATCGGGACATCCTTTCGAGACCATGGCCCATATTAACTCCTCGGATTCGAGAAGCCCCTTCTCCTGGTTGAGAAAATTTTTAGAATTGGTTAAATGCATAAGTTGAAGTTCAGTTATGTGGTTAGGTTAAAATTAAGTCTAGCTATACCATCCATCAACAAATACTACACCATCCAAGGAATGTAAGAAAGCTAACTACTATTCAGTTTTACTACATTATTCAGCTATGTGGTAAGGAAAGCAAGTTTAAATGAACATTCACCTTCATTGGTTTCTTGGTTGTCACCAACAAGATTGATAATGCCATCAACATGTCCATGCACGGTATTGGTGTCAACATCTTGGAAAGTACCATCTAAAGAGGGCAAGCAGGAAGAATATTGTAAACATCTTAAAACTAGCAGCAACTAGCATCATCTAACTAGCAGCAAGTAAGCATCACCTTCATTGTCCATATGGCTATCACCATGACACTGGGAATTGCAACTCCTCCATCTAAAAAAGTAACAGCTAGTAAGAATGCATTTATGTGTAATAAAAGCTTATAGAATGACAACAAGGAACATGGAACTATAACTAGCCTTCAGCATCTTGTTGAGGATGGTCTTCCAAGTTCTCTGGAAGTTCAGCATTAGGCACACTTGTAGTCAGATTTGCATCAGGCTGAGAAGTGGTACTCTTTGACCTTGTAGTTCTAGTAGGTGCATGCTCTGCAAAAATCCTTTTACGTGACCGAAACTTGACTCCAGTATAAGTGAAGTCTGTTGTTTGAGTATTAGCTTTCTTTTGAGTGTTCTCCTTGCTCCCCTCCTAGAAATAGACACAAGGTATAGTGATTTTGCAAAGATAAGGCCAAGTATCAGCAAGCAAAGAAATAGATGACAAGATGGAATATGCAAGGATTAGCACCTTAGCATTCTCAGCATCAATTAAATCCTCTTCAGCAATATCATCATGTGAAGGATCATACTCAGAACCAGAGTCCTCTCTATTACTATCCCTTGTCTTGTTATTTCCTTTAGGAGTGGTAGGAATGTTTCCAAACAAATGGCTGCAAGCAAGTCCAAGTTGTTGCAGTCTCTTATTGTTCTGCATGCATTGTCTGAGGCGCACCTCTTCATATGGATTCAGCTTTTCTATGATGAAAAACAAAGATGAATTAGTGTCTTAAATTTTTGCTGCCAAGTTCAACGCTAGCTTACAGTGCATGTCATGGAGAAAGGTAGCCATCACATTTAAGGAAACAGAAGCATAACAAGGACTAATTGAGATAACACATGAAGGGTTTAATGCAAGCCAACAAAAGTATGATCTTCTGAGAACATAAAGGCATGCAATTCTAACATGAGCATTGGCAATTTACAAGCAAACCACAAACCTTGTGTGAGCTGTCCTTGCCGCATTTTTGGTCCCTTACTCGCCATCTTCTTGCCGGCTATCTGGTATTGAACAAATATTATTAGGTGATAAAATAGGTTCAACTTTATGAATAAAAGTTCTGGTCTACAAAAATAATATTGCCCTTCACTTACAATGTAGTTGCACAATTTTAGGAAGTAAAATAAAAGGTTAGCTTATAGATTAAAGCATGGCAACATATACAGAAACTTCTTTTGTTCCAAGAAACTGGCAGCAGGAGAGACATGGAACTGATTGCTAGCAGCATCACCATGCCTCAGGTTCGCAGGCCACCTGATCCAATGTAATGAAGAATGATGTCGAAAAAACACGCCAACACCTACAACAGCAACCTCATCCGGCATGTGATGATCATCCACAATTTCAGTTACAAAAATTTCATACAAAACACGGTCTAGTCTGTACCAAAACATAAGCACTACCCAGGGCCAGCTCTATCATCTGTCACAGGACACAGGACATTGCTCTTAAGACTGCAAAAAGTGTGCCAATCAACTGTCTGGTCTCTACCAAAATTTTGCAACTACTCATGATATCTACCAGTACCACATTGAAGCTAATCATCTGCCAGTACCGCACTACCCAAGGCCAGCTCTATCATCTCAACGCACTACCAGGGGCAGAAAACGATGGCAACTGGTTTATAGACCGGGTAAAACGACGGCGACGTGCCGGCGGTGTGGTGGTGATGCCTTGGCTCGCGTGCGTGCGCGCGGGGAGAGAACGGGGTCGGGCAGCGGATGCGCATGTCGCTACGGACAGGAGCAATGAAACCGGGGACGGAAGGAGTCGATCTCACCTGGCTCGCCGGGGATGGCCGCCCTCGAGATCTTGAAGCAGAAGAGGACCGCGCCGCTCCTCCGTCGCCGGGGACCGCGCCGTGCTCGAGGTTGCCGAGATCTCGCGGTTGCATTTTGGAGGTGGGGGAGGTGGGGGAGGTGGGGAATTGCGATCAAAATTTCCCACCACACTCGGCTTCCTTTAACTCTTTGCGACGCAATGAATTTTTCCCACTTACGCTGACAGGTAGGTCCGCCCTAGTTGACCCCAGCTGGAAGTGAGAGATCTAGGATAGTTTTGATGAATTTTTATTAGAATTACATGGAACAAAAAATTCAAAAAATTTCAAAAAAAATACAGTATATTTTTATGTTCATTGTGCTCAAGTAGACCAATTTCCAGTTCAAAACTCATAGTGTAGCGTCAGGTACAAAAAAAATAAGCAAAATCTCATTTTTTTCAATTGTTTCCTATATTTTTATTTTCACAACTACAATGAGTTTTGACTCCAAACTTGGCATAGCACTGTTTCATAACATTTCTAACTCAAATATAATTTTTTTTAGATTTTTTTGAAGTTTTTGAAAAAAATTGTCTTCAAATAGGACTATATGACCTAGGTGATATGAGTGTTGTACCCATAATGAAGGTGAATCAAACACATTCATGTGTCCGTATGTTTAAAAAATTTCACAAAAAATCCATGTGTGTATCTAGGCATGTTATGCAAACCCACAAAATTTCGCTGCAAAATTTGCAATAGTTTGAAAATTAAAAATGTTCAAACAATTATGAAAAAGGTAGCACAAATGAGTGAGTGGATAATTGCACAGGACCACGGAGTAATGCCTCATCAGGTAAGTGGACAGCCAGGTGAACCATCACATCAAAGAAAGCTGGGGGAAAAATTTTCTCAAGCTTCACCAAAATTATAGGGATCTCTTTCTTCATATCCAACAACACATCTTTGTTAAGAGTTCTGCTGCATAGTTCCCTGAAAAACTTCCCTAACTCCGCTATTGCTTCATAAATATCCTTATCCAACAATCCTCTCATGGCCGTTGGTAAGATTCTTTGCAAGAGAATATGACAATCATGTGTTTTCAACCCTTGTATCCGGGTTCCCTCAGCACTTATACATCTTGAGATGTTCGAAGCAAAACCATCTGGAAACTTCACCTGCCGTAGAAAATCACAAAAGGCCTTCTTCTGTGATGTGGACAAGGTATAACGAGCATTAGGCATCTCACAGGAATCTCCAACCTCTCGCAAATGTAGTTCCTTTCTAATACCCAAATCTTTCAGATCAAGCCTAGCTTTAATTGTATCCTTTGTCTTCCCATGTATGTTCAAAATTGTCCTAATGAGTGCCTCCAATATGTTTTTCTCAATATGCATGACATCAAGATTATGTCTCGACTTCAATTTTTTCCAATAAGGCAACTTCCGTAAACTAACCATTCGGCTCCAAATTGGCACATGACTGTCATCCATGTCCGCACGCTTCCTCTTCCCACATTGTGGTTGCTTCCCAGGTCTAACATCTTTAACTTTCTCTAACTCAGCCAAAAGTTCTTCTATAGTAAATTCACCTGGTGGATCATTGCTTTCATGGATCCCAGCAAACTCATTATTCCTCCGTAAAGGATGTCCGTTTGGAAGGAACCGAAAGTGCCCGAAATACCCAATTTTGCTCCTTAGGCCATATGAAAGACGGTGCTTGTCACAATGTATACATGTGTAATACCCTTTTGTGGTTCGTCCGGAAAGAGTACTCAAGGCTGGGTAATCATGGATGCACCAAAGAACTGCAGCATGGAGGTTAAATGTTTTTCCGGTCTTACCATCATAAGTGGGCACACCTTTCCAAAGCTCAAGTAAATCTTCGATAAGTGGCTCTAAGAATAAATCAAAATCCTTCCCGGGTGATTTTGGTCCAGGAATAAGCAAAGCCATCATGAAGTTGGACTCCTGCATGCATGCCCAGGGTGGAAGGTTGTATGGCACAACGAAAACAGGCCACATGCTGTATCGTGAGTTCTGTTCTGAAAAGGGATTAAATCCATCAGTTGCAAGTCCAAGTCCGAGGTTTCTTGGGTCTTTCGCAAACCATGGATATTCTCGATCAAAATCTTTCCATGCCTCCCCATCAGCTGGATGGCTCATTTCCTTCTCATTAGGCACCCGCTTTGACTTATGCCATTGTGCTTCTTCTGATGCTTCTTTGGTACAAAACATCCTTTTTAGCCTACGTGCCAAAGGAAAATGCCTCAACACTTTTTGCGGTATCTTCCTTCTTTCTGGGTCTTTCCATCTTGAGAGGTTACATACAGGGCAATTGTCAAGCTTGGCATATTGTTTCCTGAACAACACACAATTATTGTAGCACACATGAATGGAATCATATCCAAGCCCTACTTCCTTTAGAACACTCTTTGCTTCATCATATGATTTTGGGAGTGTATTGCCTTCTCGGGAATGCATCAGCCATTACCTTCATGTGCGCTGAAAAGGCAGAATTGCTTATCCTATATAACGCCTTCATATGAAGAAGCTTCACCACAAAGGAGAACCTTGATAATTTCGAACATCCAGGATAAAGCTGACGCTTTGCCTCCCTCATTGCTACTTTGAAAAATGATTCTTGTTCCTGAGGTTCTACATCACCATCTTGATCTTCTCCTTCCTGATTTCCTCCATCACCCCTGGTTTCTTCAGCTGCACTATGTAGGTTTGCTAAAAGCTCTTGCAACGGATCAGTACCATAGTCTTCCTCCTCTCGTATCACCATCAACACCGTGATGCACACTGTCACAATTATCAATTACATTTGCATTCAAGGCCTCCCCATGATGAATCCATCGAGTATAGCTACTATCCATGCCATTCATCAATATGTGCTTCTTCACAAGAGCTTGATGTTGGTACTTCTGATTTAGACATCTACTACAAGGGCATAGAATCTCAACATTGTCTAGGAATTTTCCTTTAACAAAGCTCATAAATTCTTTGACACCATTGATATGTTCAGGTGAAAGCATTCTGCTACGCACCCAACTTCGATCCATCTATTCAAAAAAATTGCATAATAACCCAATTAATAACTCTGCACCAATTCAAAATACATTCAAATGAATAAGTCTACATTCAATTGCACAATTTCAGTATACATTCAATTGCACAATTTCAGTCTATATTCAAAGGAATAACAGTCTACATTCAATTGCATCATTACATTCAACAAAAAAATCTCAGACATTGAATTACATCCAAGGAGCAGATAGATATATACCTTTCCCTGTTGCTAGGTGTTGAGGTAGGGCGGTAGAGGCTAAGTGCTCGGACACCTCAGGCGAATTATGCTGCTGCTGCATATGAGCAAGCACAATTAGTATTTCTGAACTTGCTACTCAAATAGATGTCCAAATAACTGTCCAAATAACGAATTTTCTGTAAATTTTTTCAAATAGAAGCACAAAACAGATTCAGTTGTACTGAAAACAGCTAGAGAGCATGTCAATTCACTATGGCATTCTCCAAAATTTAAATGCCAACTCAAAAGCAATCAATTGTGAACCATATATATGAAAAATTTAAAGTATATAGAAGAGGTTGATCATGTCGTATGCTCTGTGTTCAGGTTCAGGCCAACACTAAATCTGGACTATGCAAACAAATCACTGAAAGATTAGCAGGCCTAAAAGATTACAAGCACAAGCAGTCCACATCAACCACAAGAAATAGCAGGGCAAATTGCTTATTATCTATCGAGGTCACCTGTACTGGTAGAGGCTGCAAGAGAGGCTGACGGAGGCGTGCCCTCGGCCGGCGAACAGCAAACAGCGACGACCACAGCGGCGGCGGCTGGCGAACAGCGACGGCGCATGGCGAATCGCCGCGGCTGCCCAAAGGCGACGGCGGCTACCGCAGCGACGGCGCGTGGCGGACCGCCGCGGCTGCCCAAAGGCGACGGCGGCTACCGCAGCGGCGGCGGGTGGCGAACGGCGTCTAGCAACACGGCTCCGTGCGTGGAGGGCGGGCCTGGGTGCGGCCGGGCGGGCGCGGTCCCGCGAGCGGCGCCGGTTCCGGGCGGACGGCGCGGCCTGGGCGGACGCGGCGGGCTGGGCGGACAGGGGCGCGCGGTCGGGATCTGGCGCGGCCCCGCGAGCGGTGCCGGTCCTAACGAAACCTGTATGAGTGATATAAAAACAATGTAATCGCAAACCTAACAAAACCTGGAACGTACCCGAGCGGTAAGACTGCTGGCTCAATCCGATGGGGTCATGGGTTCGAATCCCATCGGTGCACCCGCTGCTTATTTTTTGGCCTTCAATTACCACGCTGACTGGATGATGACCAGTGACGATCGGACAATGGCTGCTGACTGGATGATGAGTGGATGTCGGCGCGATAGGACAAGGTGATTCAATTAAATTCGTTTTTTAATGGCAATTAAATTAAATTCTAAAAAATAAAAAAAATCACTATTTTTTTCATTTTTTAGTTGATGACGTAAGTGTCAAAACGTCACGGTATTGTGGGCCAGATTGCGACGAATTGAACAAAACGTTACGATTTATTGGGCTTAATATCCACCCATACACATTCATGACGAAAATTATGTAGACGCCATAGATGCAATGATATCCGTGATGTTCTCTAATAACGTCATACAAAAATCATCATAGATTAACAGGTTCCTTGTAGTGGCAACTGGTCCGCAACATCTGCTCCCCAAGAACGTCATCGGGGCCGCAATGCCCCGGAGGAAAGGGTGACCTTCTCGGACTTCTTATCGGTCCGCCCCGGTCTTCTCGGATGCGGGTGAGCCCTTGGAAGCCGACAACCGGCTGCGTACTATTGAATCGAAGCTGGAGCTGTTTCCGTGCACGGATCATCGGAAGACCCTCTTTGCTTCCCAGCAGTTGCAAGGATTTGCTGGAGCTTGGTGGGCCAACTACAAAGCAATGTTTCCTCTAGGACATCAAATTTCATGGGCAGAGTTCACTAAAGCCTTCGAGAGAGCATCATATTCCGGAAGGTTTAATGAATCGAAGAGAAAGGAGTTCCTCTCACTGAAGCAAGGGGATATGAATGTCCACACCTACTCCAAGGTATTCAACCGCCTTGCTCGGTATGCTCCTGAACATGTGGACACCGATACCAAGAAGAAGAACCTATTCAAGGAGGGAATGAGTATCAAGCTACGGTCTCGCTTGGTGTTGAACAAGACCGACAGCTTCACCGACTTTGTGAGTGACGCTATTGCACTCGGAAGACTCTATCCGTCCGCATCGGACGGAGAAGAACAAGAAGAGGCCGGCTACGGGACAAGGAAGTGGGGGACCATCCAAGTACAGGCTGGTTTACACTGCACCCTTAGGTCAGCGTTATCAGCATACACCCTCTCGTCCCAATTTCTACCGACGGAATCAATCACCCCAGCAACCTCAGCAACAGCGGCCAAATCAGTATCGTCCGCCCTATCCGCAACAGAACTTCCGAGAATCCCCGACGGTGGGTCAAGCACCACAGCAGAATGGACCGCCATGCTTTAATTGTGGCCGTTCAGGACACTATTACCGCAGTTGTCCCTATCCTCGGAAGGCACCATATGCACCCCGACCTCAAGGACAGCCGCGAGAACCAGCGAGAGGGCACCAGCCAAGAATACCCAAGTGAAGACGGGCCGTGCCAACTTTACTACAGCCGAGGAGTTGCCCGAAGGAGGACAAATCTTAGCGGGTATGTTTTCTATCGCTGAACAACCTGCTATGGTTTTTTTTATTCGGGCGCTACGCATAATTTCATCAGCAGGTCCTACATTACTCAGCATTGCATCACACCATCTTAGTTGACATGGACACATATCATCTCAACACCTGGGGGTAGAATCCTTACTAATGAAGCAGCTGCCAATATGCCATTAAGATTGGGTAACAAGGTTTATCCTACTTCATTAATCATCCTGGATGGGCAAGGGTTAGATGCAATTATTGGCATGCAATGGATGAACTTCCATAAGGCAGTATTGGATATAGCATCTCGCGCCGTATATCTGAACTCTCCTGTTCATGGTCGAGATTGCTTGCTCTTAACCTTTCCTCAAGCTATGCTGCCGATGGTCAATAAGTGATGAGGACATCACACCCTCAGATATAACCAACACTCCTCTAATGCACATACATAATTCAAGGACAAAAACTAGAGCACGACAATTGAATTTACGGGTGAGCATGTTCCTAATAATCTTTTTACTTATATTTGAGAATATATTACTACCTAATGAGTTAATTATTGTTAGGAACCATGGAGATGATGATAATATGGTTAAGGAGGAAGTTGGAGGCGTGGAGGGCCAGCAAGGACGTCCATGTCAAGTTGGAGGCCCAAACAAAGTCGACTTCGATTCTGTTTCGGAGTCCAGAAACAGCCTGCACCAAAACGGACGCCCTGGTCGCATACGAAGTCCGTTTGGGACGTTCTTTATATGGATGGAAAGATAATTTGATAACCTTTCCATTGGCGCTGGTCTCATATCCAAATTCTTCCCGAGCCGTCAGGAATTGCCGAAATACTAAGACGTCCAGAAACTGTCCCGGTGTTGCACCACCGTGTTTTGGCCTTTGGGCCGTGTATTTTGTTGAGCCCACTTAGGGCTGCGTCCAGGGGAGATGGACGACCCTAGGGACCTCATAAGAAGCCGCTGCCCCTTCCTTAGGGTTTGGGTTTTGCTTAGATTATTCTGTCAAGAACAGTTTCGCCGTTTCGTCGGTTTGTGAGACCCCAACTCGTGAGTTTAATCATATATTTGCAATTTGGTTGCTTCTATCTTGTTCTTGCTTGTGTTCTTCGATTCACAGGCAGGGATTAGCCTTCTTGGCGAGGTCAATCGTGCTCGCACGGTTGATAACCAGAGGAGACGTGGTGCTGCGATTGCGGGGTTCGGAACGTGTTGTTCGGAAGCCGGATCGATTTGTGTCAAGCCTCCGCCAAATCGCTGTTTATCGGAACCTTTCGGAACATGTTGTTCGGAAGCCGGATCGATTTGTGTCAAGCCTCCGCCAAATCGCTGTTTATCGGAACCTTTCGGAAGATCAGGACACCCCCGTATACGAAGTCCGTTTTGGTGCAGGCTGTTTCCGGACTCCGAAACAGAATCGAAGTCGACTTTGTTTGGGCCTCCAACTTGACATGGACGTCCTTGCTGGCCCTCCACGCCTCCAACCTCCTCCTTAACCATATTATCATCATCTCCATGGTTCCTAACAATAATTAACTCATTAGGTAGTAATATATTCTCAAATATAAGTAAAAAGATCATTAGGAACATGCTCACCCGTAAATTCAATTGTCGTGCTCTAGTTTTTGTCCTTGAATTATGTATGTGCATTAGAGGAGTGTTGGTTATATCTCGAGGGTGTGATGTCCTCATCAATAAGGTTGTAAGTAAGAGTCCGGAGGATATACCCATAGTCCGTGAGTATCCGGATGTCTTTCCGGACGACTTGCCGGGACTACCGCCGGATCGAGCGGTAGAGTTTAAGATAGAGTTACAGCACTGGAACCGCACCAATATCAAAAAGGCCGTATCGGATGCCGCCAAATGAGCTGGCGAGAATTGAAGGTACAACTAAAGGAATTGTTGGACAAAGGATACATACGTCCAAGTTCATCACCATGGTGATGCCCAGCTTTGTTTGTAAAGAAGAAAGACAAGACATTGAGGCTATGTGTGGATTATAGACCTCCGAATTCGGTTACCATCAAGAACAAGTACCCTCTGCCGAGGATTGATATCTTGTTTGGTCAACCGATGGGAGCTAAAGTTTTCTCCAAGATAGATCTTCGCTCGGGATATCATCGATTAAGATAAGAGTCGAAGATATACCGAAGACTGCATTTTCCACCGGGTATGGACTTTATGAGTATCCGGTGATGTCATTTGGATTGACCAACGCACCAGCACATTTCATATATCTCATGAATTCCGTATTCATGCCCGAGCTAGACAAGTTTGTCGTGGTATTCATTGACGACATCTTGATCTACTCTAAGTCACAAGAGGAACATGCCAATCACTTAAGAGTTGTGTTGCAACGACTAAGGGATCATCGGCTCTATGCTAAGTTCAGCAAGTGTGAATTTTGGCTGAAAGAAGTACCGTTCCTAGGTCATGTAATATCAGCCGAAGGAGTGGCCGTTGACCCGGGCAAGGTTCGGGATGTATTGGATTGGAAATCACCGAAGTCTGTCTCACAGATTAGAAGTTTCTTGGGATTGGCTGGTTATTATAGAAGGTTTATCCCAAACTTCTCAAAGATCGCCAAGCCAATGACTAAGCTATTGGAGAAGGATAGGAAGTACGTATGGAGCAAAGAATGTGAAGAAGCTTTCCAAACATTGAAGAAGTTGTTGACTACGGCTCCTGTACTTGCTCAGCCAGATTTGACGAAGCCTTTTGATGTGTATTGTGATGCGTCGGGCACGGGACTTGGATGTGTTCCGATGCGGGAAGGTCGAGTGATCGCTTATGCGTCTCGACAACTAAGGCGTCATGAGGAACACTATCCCACACATGATCCGGAGTTAGCAGCTGTCGTTTTAGCATTGAAAGGCTGGAGACACTATCTTCCGGGTAACTTGATACATTTATACACGGACCACAAGAGTCTCAAGTACATCTTCACTCAAGCGGACTCGAATATGCGACAACGAAGATGGTTGGAGCTGATAAAGGATTATGAGATCGAGATTCACTATCACCCAGTGCAAGGCAAATGTGGTAGCCGATGCCTTAAGTCGCAAGGTTCATTGTAATAATCTCATGGCTCAACTCATGATTCGAGCATCTCCGGAAGGGAGTGAAGAGCCGGATCTTCGGATTATTCCGTATGGAGCATTGACAAATCTGCTCTTATTCCTACCATTCGTGAAGAAGTGGTGGCAGCTCGAGCAGAAGGATGCTGGTATGGAACACATCAAAAGACGACTCCGGAAGGGTGAGGTCAAGTGTTTCCGAAAAGATAACGAAGGTGTTATCTGGTTTAAGAATAGGCTAGTCCTGCCTAAGAACTTGGAACTTCGCAAGAAGATAATGGATGAAGCCCATACGTCCAAGTATTCTATTCATCCCGGAACCAATAAGATGTATCAAGACTTGAAGAAGAGATTTTGGTGGACACGCATGAAGCGGGAAATAGCCAAGTATGTCAACGAGTGTGATGTCCGTCGACGGGTCAAAGCCGAGCACTTGAAGCAAGCAGGATCCTTACAACCTCCGAGCATTCCTGAATGGAAGTGGGAAGACGTCGACATGGATTTCATTGTGAGATTACCATTAAGTCCACGGAAACACGACTCTATCCGGGTTATTGTGGACCGGCTGACGAAGTCCGCTCGGTTTATACCGGTACATACACGGTACACTCGCCGAGAAGTATGCAGAACTCTACATTGCTCGAATTCTCTGTTTGCATGGAGTGCCGAAGACCATTATATCGGACAGAGGAACACAATTTGTCTCCAGATTCTGGGAACAACTACAAGAATCCCTGGGGACCAAATTGATACGAAGCTCGGCATATCATCCTCAAACGGATGGCCAAACAGAAAGGATCAATCAATATCTCGAGGATATGCTTCGAGCATGTGTCTTAACTTATGGCAAGGATTGGAAAAAGTGCTTACCTTTGGCAGAGTTCTCCTACAATAACAGCTATCAAGAGAGTGCGGGAATGTCGCCGTTCCAAGCTCTATATGGACGTAGTTGTCGTACGCCCTTGAATTGGTCCGAGAGCGGAGAAAGAATAATCTTCGGACCGGATCCGGTAAGAGATGCGGAAGAACAAGTACGTCTCATCCAACGGAACCTCAAGAGAGCTAAATCTCGCCGGATCGGTTATACCGACAAGCGGCGTCGAGAGTTGGTATTTCAGGTTGGAGATCAAGTCTATCTTCGAGTATCTCCTACCAAAGGTGTTCAAAGGTTTGGAATCAAAGGCAAGTTAGCACCACGATACATCGGACCTTTTCCGATCCTAGAAAGATGTGGAGCGGTGGCATATCGTTTGGAGTTGCCAGCACACTTGTCGGGTATACACAACATATTCCACGTGTCTCAACCGAAGAAATGTTTGAAAGCACCAAGTGGACATACCAACAGCTGAGGTGGAACAGTTACAACCAGATTTGACATATGACGAATGTCCGGTCAAAGTTCTCGATACCAAGGATAGAGTGACTCGCCATCGGACCATCAAGTTTTATAAGGTCCAATGGAGTAATCACTCGGAATCTAAAGCTACTTGGGAACAAGAAGAGTTTCTTCGATCAAACTACCCCGAGTTCTTTAGCACTATTGTTTAGTCGTTTCGATCGTGAATCTCGGGACGAGATTTCTGTAAGGGGGAGGGCTGTAACAACCCACAGCAATAAAATGCATTTCATGGCATTCATGAGCATGTCATCACAATTTAATTGTGAGATCATTAAGCATGTGGTATTACTCATAAGCACATAAAATATCAAAGTAATTAAAGAATGAATGAGGTGTTAAAAAGAAATAAAATGAGAAGAAAATCCAAGTTTAACATGTTCTATGGTGCAATTATCACAAATAAGAATTTATGAAAATTTACCGAAGGCATTTTGTCATGTAAAAATATTTGTAGAAAATAAACAAAATCTCTTTATTTAATTAGCTATGAATTTTTAACCCGAAAATGGTTTGGAGTTTCTACTAGGACTTAATAGGAAAAAGGCTTAAAATGTTTTCATTTAGACCCCTGAAAAATTTAGGAATTTTTGGAGCTCAGGAAAGCCACTTTTTAATTTCGCGAAAGCGGGAGGGCTTTTCTCGCAAAATGGCCAAGACGAGGCCCGAGCGTCGGCCTCTTCTTCTCTCTCTCTCTCTCACCGCGCGCTCGCGCGCCCGCGGCGCACCGCCTCTCCGGCGTGCTGCCACGACCCGGGCCACGCAGCTGCTGGCCGGGAACCGCCACGGGAGGGGATAAAAAGCCCCGCCGGCTTCCATTTTCCCTTCTTCTCCCCTCCTATCACCTCGCCATTGCCGCACCTCAAACCTCACCGTCGCCGGGCTGCCCCGGTGACTCCCCGTCCACGCCACCATCACCCGAGCCCCGCCCGGTCCTCGCGAAGCTTGGTACCGTGAGCAATTAGCCTCGAGCCGCTCCACTCCGACGAGGCGAGCTCATCTTCTTCCCCGGGCTTCCGACCGTGCTCCTCCGTCGCAACTCCAAATTCGTAATCTCCGGTGAGTTTCTCGTCCGGGTTCTTGGTTTCCTGAGTGCGCAGTTTGTTACTCTCTACTCCACATCACTCATGGTCGACCTTATTCCACAGGAAGTCCGGCAATCGTCGTTTTTCCGTAGCTCCGACCGCCACCGTCTCCGCCATCCACGGTGAGCACCCCTCCCAAACCTTGCTCATGTACTTTCGAGTCCACGACGAGCTTGCGCATGCTCCGTAGTCCGCGCCGGCGAGTTTTCCCCAATTTTGGTAGTCCGTGTCGAGCTCGCGCCATCGCCGGAGGTTGCGCTCCGGTCGGCCCTCGCCGCCGGCATACTTCCGGCCGAGCTCATGCTCCGTCGTGCACACCTGGAGTGTTCCTCGTGTCGTGTAGGTGCTCTAGGGAGTCTCACGGTGAGCTTTGGGCCACCGCCGGCCGATTCCGGTGGCTGCGCCGCCGCCGCGGTGGTGCCACACCGCGGGCCACACGCGGGTGGGATCGCGTGTGGCTACGCGGGATCGGGTGTGGCCAACCCCGTGGCCCCCGTGTGGCCCGAAGTGTTTTTAAATTTTCAAAATTCGTAGAAAATTCAATAAAATTCAGAAAAATACGAAACCAACTTTGTTAGACTCGGAAAAATGAGATCTATCCATTTGTGAAATAAAATAATTATTTTGAATAAAATTTATTTGTAATTTGTATTTAATCACTTTCTTTGATTAAAGAAAAGCTATTATTTTATGTAAATAAAATGTTTAATTATAAAAAAATAATTCTAGTTAATAAAGGAGATATCTGCAGACGAAATTAATAATAAAGTTTATTTTCCAAAATTAAACTTAAATTGTATTATTTTTATATGATCACAATATATTAGCCTTTAATCACTTAACGAAATTATTTATTTATTACCTAATAAATCAGAGTAATTAAACTTAAGTGATTAGTGACCTTAATTAAGTAATTAAGGAGAACAAAATTAATTAATAATGATCTTAATTAAACACTTATTAATCCGCATAATTAAATGTTAATTAATGCTTAATGAACATACTTATCTCTAATTTATCCATTAACTAAAATGATTAAGCATTAATCATTACTTATATCTATGGAACTTCATTAATGAACCCTTGCATACTTTCATCATGGGCATTCATGCATACATGTTTGTGATTCGCGATGCACTCGCTGGTCGACTAGGTTCGAAGTAATCGAGGTTCCACCCGTGGGCGAGTCAGGAGCAGGAGATCTCGAAGTCGACCCAGCCGCCGAGGAGACTAACTTCGAACAAACTCAAGGCAAGCCCCGGTGCATCCTACCTATGTTTTTAAATATTTTTACTTTATCACATAGTACGGTTATGCTTGTGCATTAGGTGTTAGGGTTTGATCGACACCCTAGATGCATTGTGGTAGGTTTCCGTTTGTTCTCTTTATACTTGGTACGGGTAGCTCAATAGAGGCTAAGCTTAATTCATAGTCGCAACGGTAGATGGTTAGGGCACTTAAAGCAGGGAGGCTTTAAGAGTTTGTGTTGACACTAAAGATGATGAGAGTGTTAATAAAGTTGAGACCGGACGGGCCCCATAGGAGAAAGGGCAAGACGGAGATGAGGTCTTGCAAGGTGGTAGCCCCGTCCGTGTCGGTCAAGGACCGTACCGTTGTCGGCTTAGTTGAACAAGTTTGAACGTACCGGACTACATGTCTGGTATCATGGGCCCGAGCAAGCTGATGTACCCTATCGCCCCGGAGATGTAGCGTAGCCAACTCTCTTTTATCGGCTGCTAGTGAGAGGATAGTCTCACGGGAGGGAGATGGGTCGACCACGAGGGAAGTCGTGGCGTCGCCATACTTCCGGGGAGTTGGAAATGGCTAGTCTGCTGTCGGTGCTAGCGGGAAAGGTTGTCGTATACGATCGGTGTGATGCGTATACGTCGTGTAGTTGGGTTTTGCCGACTGGTATAAAATCGATTCGAATCGCTGTCCCTCGCAGAAATGAGTACCGCTTGTTTAGCTCGTCACATCGTAGTAACTTTTATGGAAGATGAGGAAGATGAGAGTGGGCAGGATAAAGATCTATTATATCTTGTGTTGGAAACTTGATTGAATAGAGTTAGGTTGCAAACACCTTGGCTAATGAACATAACCCGAGCTAAAATATTGAAAGTAAGGACCCACACCTTAATGCTGTTTTTCACAAAGGAGTAAACCCCACAGCCGGAAAGCCTTTGCATTCTAGGCGTCGGCCTTAGCGTGCCATGTTGACGTGTCGGTCTTGCTGAGTATTAGAATACTCAAGGTTTGTTCGTTAC
The DNA here is from genome assembly GCA_031894775.1 of Chloris gayana. Lineage (NCBI taxonomy): Eukaryota > Viridiplantae > Streptophyta > Magnoliopsida > Poales > Poaceae > Chloris > Chloris gayana. The sequence continues at coordinate 486,587 of JAUNZO010002356.1, forward strand.
CTTACAGGGAATGAGTCGTGTTATCACGACTTGTACGGCAGTTTTCCCGAGGAGGAGCAGGTGTCTTGAGGGAGGTTCCCTTCGGTGGGAACGTATCCCCACACCTTGAAGAGAGAGGACCGTGATGTACAAAGGGCTCGGTGCATGACGTTGTTTCGTCTTAAGTCCGTTGAGTTGTAATAGAACAAGCTTCCGTTGAATACTCGTAGGATGTTGAAACTTCAATAATGTTATCTTTTCGCTGCATCAAAAACTTGGTTGTATTATACCATGATGTATATATTCTCGGCTTGTATGAGATGATGTTTCTATTGTAACTCGCTTCGTCGAGTGTCCCTCTGTTCCGATTCCTGGGGGTCCCGAAGGGGATGTCACATCTATCAACTCCGAAACAAGTACCAATGAGTGAGTTCTTCAGCTCATTGAACCGATCTTCGAGTGATGTTCGGGTGGGCGCCATCCTTGATAAAGTTGAAATCACAATATAAGACCGGAGTCCAAGATTAGATTATAGCGGCTATATGGCCTCCTCCCGCAGCGGCAACCATTTTGGAATGCTCTCTAATTCTTCTAGGGAAAGCCCGGATGGCGGACTCAAGATCTATCTAATTGGGATCAATAGTTTGACCGCCATTGAGATATTTCGGAGTGCGTATCGTACCTGCAGTAAGTTCTAAAAAAAGCAAAAAATATAAGAAAGAGTTATCACTCGCAGACCGGTATTTTTAAAAAGAATTTCATAAGAATGAATAAGAAAGAAGTGACTTACGTCTATGCCTGATTTTTGCAGCTCCGAATCTGCCCTTGATGTTAGTATTGGATTCTCTCGGCTTGGTCTCAATCTTCGGCGAGACGCCGGATCTCGCGTTCTTTTGCTTTGAGAGCAAGCCGAGCGGATTCATGGGCGGACCTCGGAGCGCTCTCTTTGTCTCGCTCGCGCTATTTTTGCTGCTTCTAAAGCTTCAGCTAGTTCAGCTTTTAGGCGAGCATTCTCGGTTTCCAGCATCTTGTTGGAGCGAAGTGCTTGCGCTAGGATGTTATCCTTGGCGGTAAGCTCGCCCTCCACTTCTCCAATCCGAGCCGCCTCGTTGCTCTTCAACACGAGAGCCCTCTTCAAGTGCTTGCTCCTGAGCAGCTGCCTTCTCGTAAAGGACTTCTTATGCCTTTTTGTGAGCAGCAACGAGACCTTCAAGTACCGAGATAAGGAGTAGGACCGATCGGAGAAAGAGGCAACAAGGAAAAATATGGAATACATAGATAAAAATTAAGAGTATTACTCCGGATTTCTCGGCGGAGCTTGATGATTTCTTGCCGGCGTTCCTCCATCAATCGATGGGTTTTTAGGAAATTGGCTTCTCTTCTCTGCAGATCGGTCTCCTTGGATTTCGGACTAGCGGTCCGAGATTCCGATTCGACCAGTCGCTCTTGATTGGTGCATAGCTCTTCTTCCGAGGCGAGCGATTATAGCACTCTTAGCTTCGGAGTTTTTCGGAAGAACCTAAAAGAAGGAAGAAGTAAGAGATTCAATTATTAAAAGGAAATTGCTTGAAGAAACCATTGAAGTAGAAGAATGTACCTGGCCGGATTCCGAGAAGTTCTTCGGAGCTTCTTCTTCTTGGAGGGCGTCCCATTGAGTCTGTTGCGAGTAAAAGTTCTAGCTCCACTAGAGCTGTCCACCTCCATGTATCCGACTACCATTTTGGCCCGTCCGGGTTCTCCTCGAGATTTGCGTGTCGTCCCGGGTCGACGAGGAATTTCTTCCACCCGGATCGGTCCCGGTGAGAGCTCCGGAGGAATTTGGAATAGCGTTGCTCGGGCAGGGAGGTTGCTAGCGAGATGAGCCTCCAATGTTGACGGTATGATCTTTAGTAATTTGAGACGAAGCTCCTGCACTCGGAGGCGCAGTGGAGGAGGTAGTGGAAGCACTACCGTTGCGAGCTGGAGAAGCAGCTTTATCTCTCAAAAAGCTAGCTATGCTAGCTTGGAAATTAGAAGGGATTCCGCAAAAAGAAGCAAATACTATGAGACTGGGATAAAAGCAATTCAGAAAGGAATAAAGATATAGAAGACTTACGAGGAGGCTTTCTTGAAGCCGGTGGAGGTCTTGATTTTCTTGGGGGGACCTTGAGTATCCTCACCGGTTCCCTCTGCAGTCCTTTTGCCGTCTGGATTGATTTGCGGTGCTCTGGGACAGTTTCTCCGCATCACCGGGACCGGTCCGGCTGCCATCCCGGGACTTCTTAGGAACATTGGATAAGGAGTCCGTCGGAGAGGGAGCTCCTTGAGATTTCCCAGGGCAGCTTCAAAGGCGGCCGGGGCAGCTTGGCGATCCCTTTCAACAGCCTTTCGCTTCTCTCGTCGCTCTTCAAGTTTTTGCGCATCCGTGCGCGTATCACCAGCCGCGAGTGGAGGATGTAGTAGGTCTGCCAATGGTCAAGGAAGTAGTACGTTTTCTCGTACTAGGCGCTTGAACCACCTTTCCGGATTTGGAAATCTTGGGAGCTATGTCTGGGAGGCGAGAGGGAAGGACCGGTCCGAAGTCCCTTGAGTCGGACCGGCTTGAACAACCAGGGGAGCGGTATTGTTCGCATAGTCCTCCCCCAAGTATCGTTGGGAGGTAGAGGAGGGTGACTCTTGAAGTTGTCCATTTTCTGTATTGAGCGGATGAATTTGCATAAGAGAATGAGAGTTAAAAATAACGACATTCCAAGATAAAGAAAGAGATACTTACAGGATCACGGAGGTTGGATGAGCTGAAAGCCGGACCTACTCTCGTGCATCCGGATAGGTCCGGTTTCGGCTGGAGCATCCGCTCGATGCGGGCTTCTAATCGTTGTTTGTCGGGAAGAGGAATTCCATCCAGCGAAATGGCAACGTCTTCATTGAAACACCGAGCCGGGTGTTCTTGTCTCTTGAGTAGCTGGACTCCTCGCACTATGAAGCTCCAAAGGATTGTCTCGGCGGTAACTCCTTTGACTTCCTTTAAATATTTGATGTAAGCCAAGAGCGAAAGGATTTCTCTATCTTCTTTAAGTTTTTCCCTAGTATCCGCGGTAGGGAAATTTTTGGCTATCTTAGCGCTGAAAGAAGGAAGTGCAGGTCGGGGATTCAGCTATGCTTTTATTCGAGAGAAATAGAGAAATATTCATCTGCGCTCCAAGCATTGAATCCCCACCGTGACACTCCGTGTTCCATTTTTACGAGTTAACATTTTTAAAACTAATCTCAAGCCTGGATCAACCTACCCAAGAAGTATCATTGACATGCAAAGTTTTTGGGCAGTGAATAAATTCAAAAACACTTTGGTTTGAACTACAACTCAAATTTCTACAATACAAGTATGGTCAACCAAAAATATATGTTGTAGGGCATGTCAAATGAAAAATCTAGGACAAAACCCCACTGGATTTCATCAAGGTTTGATACCCCAAATAAATCAGACAAACTTAGCATTTAAGCCTTTTCTCTGAATTTTTAGAATTAATTCAGAAAGGATTTTGGAGTAAACTCTTCGTGCATGTCACTTTCTAGAGTTACACTTTTCGACAAAATTATCTCCTTTAATTTTTGAGCTTGGGAAGGGCTTGTATTTGATTTTTCAAATTTGAATTGGGCCACGTTTGGAAATTGGGGCAAAAAGAAAAGATGCCGGGGGAATATACCCGCGGCCCCCACCTGTCAGCCACTCCGGGCGAGGCCAGGGCCGCGCCCCGCGCCCGACCGGGCCGTACGACGGCGCCGCGTGGCGGCAGCCTCCTCCCTATTCCTCTCTCTCCCCGAGCTCCCCCCCCCCCACCTCCCATTCCCGCCGCCTTGGAGCTCGCCGCACCGCCATTCCCGACCGCCGCAGCTCGGGCCGAGCATGCCACGGGAGCCGCCACGCCCCTACCCTACTCCACGAACTAAAACCCCAAAAATGGCGAAGTAAATCGGCCCCAAAATTTGAAGTTTCCCTCGAAGCTCGTCCCGGCCGCCATTGCCGTCGCGGCCAAAATACTTCCCCTCCGGTGAGCCATTCTTTTCCATTCTTGAGCTGGTGCGAGCGCACGGTGGTGGAGCTCATCCTCAAACCCTAACTTTTCCGTTTTATCCCAAGAGGCCGCCGGATTTTGAAGTTTTCCCCGGCCGCGGAGTTCCGACCGCCGCCACCTTCACGTCGACGGCCACCCACGGTCGTGCTCATCCTCGACGGAGAGTGTGCCGGTGAAGCCCGTGCTCGGGGAAGCTCCACGGCCAAGCCGTTCGACCTCCCGTGCTTCCTCGTGCCCGTGCGCCGCCGCCGAACCACCTCGCCACCACCGTCGCCGCCGCGCCGCGTCTCCGGTGAGGCCCCGCCGGATCGACCCCACCCCGAGGTGCCCCGCCTCATGCCGCGCCCGGGGACCCCTGCCTCGGCCCCGCGCGCACCCCGGACGCCGTCCCGACCAACGCGCCGCCGCCTCCCGGCCATGCACCGGCGAGGCCACGGGGTGGGCCACACGGCCCGGATCCCGTGTGGCCACAGCCACACGCGGATCCGGAACCCCGTGGTCCTCGGTGTGGCACAACGCGCGGAGATTTAAATTTAAATCTCGAATGGCATTTTCGTAAATAGTCCCGAAATTCATTTAAACTTAGAAAATTCATATCTAGAGTTCTAGACCTCCAAAAATTGCAAACTAAATTTTATTGGACTCCTTGAGACATGTACTATTTTATAGTGCATTTAGTTTGGCATAACCAGAAGAAATTTAATTAGGTTAAATTCTTATTAAGAGACTTAAGTTAAATACTTAGTTAATTGTCTAATTACCCCAATTTATGAAGCTTAGTTTGATTATTATCCATAGCATGTGCTTAAGGACCAGGGGCAATTCAATTGCTATTTCACCTAGCTTTTGCTAGGATTAATGAATTACTTTCTTGCACATCCGATAATGATTTAAATGCTTCATGGGAGTTGATGAAGGAGATAAATTAGATAATCACCTTAAATCATTTTCACCTTGCTGGACACCAAATTAATTTATACTCATGAATTACATATAATCGATGAAATCCGCACGTATTCCGTAAAATATTCAATATCATGTTTTCATCAAAAATTTACACATCACCTTTGCATCATGTAGCTGCGGTGGTGAACGTGGTAACCGGCGAGGAGGAGCCGAAGTTGCTGCTATCTGTTGACCCAGCTGTTCAGTGGTCCAGCTCAAGGCAAGCCCCGGTGCACAACCTATTAATTTAAGTATTTTATTTTCATCACTATGCTTGTAGGTCTGTATTGTGCATTAGGTCTACAGGAGTTGTGATGAAAACCCTAGCATGCAGTAGGATCCTGCTTATCCTGGTTCGATCACCCTACGCTAGATGCTTGTTTAAATAGGGCGATGATTCGTCGAGTGGTACGGAGACCACTCGTAGATAGGACAATCACATTTTTGGGACACGATGTGACATCCCATGTCACGATTTAAGGTTTAGCACGTAATCACTACCCTAATCACATCCTTAATCAGGTACTAATGCTAAATCACCCAACCAGGAAAAAGAAAAAAATAAAAAGGAAAAAGGAAAAACCTAATCCTAAACCCTAGTCCTAACCAAAATGCAAAAATTATAAAAACACTACCCACATATTTTTGCACCACTGCATTGCTCATGTAAAAAGATGAATTTACAGCATTTTTACAAATTTTTTGAACAAAGTTTTGAATGCCCAAAAATTCAAATTCAAATCTGAAACATCCCAGTTTGTGAATTTTGTATGAATTTTTGGAAACACTTTTGGAACTTCAAACTTTAAGATGAAAATTAAACCATTTCGTGCTGAAGCTCCACATATTTTTATTTCTGAATTTGGCCAAGTTAAACCGGTCAAGCCCCATGCATCTAGGAGTCGGTCTTAGATGGCCAATTTGATCGGGTAAGACTTGCGGAGTATGTTAGATACTCAGGCTTTGCCACTACATGTTGATTTACAGGTTTCCCGCAAGCCGGTTTTTGTGATTGTTGTGGTAAGGTGGTTTGGGATGGAGAAGAGCCCAAAGAGTGGACCATTGAATGGGTCCCTAGCTCTCCGACCCATGATGAGTGAGCCATGGCCTAGGCCGGCATGGTTCCTTTAAGTTATCTATGTATCGTCGAGTTATGTATTTCGCTTCCGCACTTTAATTTCGAACAAAGATCATGGCTATGTAAGACTTAATTTCGAACCTAATGTATCTTTTATTCGAACTCTATGTTGTAATCAAGACTTAATCATGTAACCTTGCAAATCGTGTATGTTTGTTAATGTGATGCTATGTATGGTTGCTTCGTCAATCATCTCCCAAGGCGATCCGTACCACACTTAACTATCTTTCGGGATAGGGGTGTCACACGTGGTATCGAGCCGACTTGGGATTTGCGTCACGTTAACACTCATTCTAAAAATCTTAAAACCCGTTTTTGAGTCACGGTGAGGTACGAGTCTAGATAGAAAGGCCAATATAAGGACTATATAGAATGGTGGCAAAACTAACCCCGTGTTATGATTGTTAAATATTATGCAACTACGGCTTGAGCAAAGGTATGTGATTGAGTGTTGTCAATTTTCGCATGATATTATTGGTGTGACTCGAATACACTCTTATTCGAGAGCTCTCCATGTGAGGCGAGGTGACATGGATTTATTTTTGGCTTGTTTCTTTTGAATTTGATGTAATGTTTCTGGAATCCATCTCTTGCAGGTACATAACAACGCTTTAGATCGTATAGTATCGTGTGAGAGGTGTGTGCCACCGATGCGCTTGTTCGATACTCGTATCGGCGGGCGCGGTCTTTTAGTTTTGTGAGGACGTACGGAACGACATATTGAGCATCCAATCATCCTTGCATATCATGTCATCATGTCAAACGTATGCATGTAAACTTATCTAAATGAAATCATCATGAAAAATGGAACACCTAGCTTCATTCTCACAAAAGTTTGGAAACCGGAAACAAAAACGTGGCAGATTTCTTAACTTCCATGAAAATGAGCATAACTTCCAAGTTACTTATCCAAATAAGGCAAATAAGGACTTTCTGGAAAGCTTGTATTATGCACTACAACAATCTCCTAGTCTCAGGTCTTGTAAAAATCTGGAACGTAGCTAGAATTGCCCATTACAGAGAGCTGTTCTGGAATTCCAGAATGTGCTCCGGTTCTGTCCTTGTCGTAGATCGTGCATAACTCTCAAACGACAAGTCAGTTTGAGCTGTTCTAGGATGCGTTGGAAAGCTTAAGAAATTGTCTAAAACTTTCGTAACAAAATAAAAGTTTGATTCAGCCCAGAAACAGGGGTAGTTATCGAGTTTCCGTAACGTGTCAAATCTGTCCAGAAAAATGGAACCGTGTTAGGATTGCACGAAAGGTTTTGTTGTATTCCTTTGCTAAGTTGGTGCCATTCTATCATTCATGCTTTACTTATTTAGCATGTTTTGTTGTTGGATCTTGAGTTTTGACTTGTGTTTCAAAATTCTCCGACAGATGGCCCCCGGCAATCTCATGTTGGACCGCGAGAACCTCGCGAGGCGGGTGCTCGAGTTGGAGCAGGAGCGTGCTGCCCTGCAGGCCACCCTCGCCACCCGCGACGCCGAGCTTACCACCCGCGACGCCGGGCTCGCCGCTCGCGCCGCCGAGCTTGCTGCCCGCACCGCCGAGCTGACCGAGCGCACTACCGAGGTGGACACCCTCCGTACGCAGCTCGAGTATAGCGAGACGGAGCGTTGGAACTTCTTCGAGCAGCTCCACGACGCCCACCTTGCCTTTGAGGGCGATGGAGCCGCCGCTCTGCAGGCCACGCTCGATGAGCGTGATGCCCAGCTCACCGCCGCGAATGAGGAGAACTACGTCCTCTCCGGCCAGGTGGATGCCCTTCTCGAGGAGAAGGATGAGTTGGAGGTTACTCTCCCGGAGACTCGGGCGCTAGGGATGCTTTGGAGGGAGACCTCCGGAATGCCCGAGCGACCATAGCGCATAACAACGCTACCATTGAGCATCTCCAAGCCGCCAACAACGCCCTGCACGCCATCCTCAATGGCGGACCTCCCGAGCCACTTGAGATCATCCCACCCGAGGAGGATGTGGAGATGAGTGATGGCGAGGATGCTTCCGATGTCAAGGACGGAGCACCACCCTCTCCCATGAGGGATGACGCCGACTACTACGGCAATGACGACGAGTAGTTGTCACGACCGGTGGTCGTAGCTCTATGTGTGTAGGATTTGTAATCTCGTGAGGCATGTAACCGTGTTGGAAACGATCCGCGTGTTGTTAATTAAGCTCTCCGAGATTTGTGTTTGTTGTGGGTCACATGTGATGTAACCTAAGACCGTGTTGTATCGGATTCGTGGTTTCCCGTGTATCGAAAATTTCTATCATGTTGCTACTATGTTAGAATCTATGGAATATGTGTGTTGCCAATGCATTATGCTTATTTCATCAATATTTTCTTCGTACATGCAATCTGAAATTTTTGGTCCCTTATGCGCAATGTCATGTTTTCTTGCTATTTTAGCTCTTGGTCTAATGAGCTAACGTGAGAAAATTTTTCATGCGTGACAGATGGTGAATACCCGCCGTGGTGAAGCTTCCGGAAGTGGTCATGGTGCGAGGGAAGAACAACTCCCTAACCCTCCACCTCTCACGCCGTTGGAACAACTCGTGTCCAACCAAAACGAGATGTTCCGCTTGTTCTTTGCAAGTCAAACCAACCAAGGACAAGGCCAAGGACCACCACCCCAAGGGCCGAGGAATTCCACCTATGCCGACTTTTGGGCCACTCAACCGCCTAAGTTTGGTGAAGCTACTACCGATCCGTTAGAGGCGGATAATTTCCTCCGCATCATTGAGTCGAAGTTTGCTCTCCTCAATTGCACATCGGAGCAAAAGGTTCTCTTTGCGGCTCAACAACTTCGTGGCTCCGCTAGTGCATGGTGGGCAAGTTTCACCGCCGCACTTCCCGCGGGTACCCAAGTGAATTGGCCGGACTTTTGCACCGCATTTCGCGCGCATCACATTCCCGCAGGTCTCATGAAGCGCAAGTTGCAAGAGTTCCTTACTTTGAAGCAAGGTGCCGGAACCGTGCAAGAGTATGCACGGAAGTTCAACTACTTGGCTCAATATGCATCCTATGATGCCGACACGGATGACAAGAAGAAGGATTGCTTTCGTTCGGGGCTAAGCCCAAAGTTGCAAGATCGCTTGGCTCAAGTCACTACCGGCACGTTCAATGACTTGATGAGTGCTGCAATCGTGCAAGAGGATGCTATCCGTGCTCACCAAGAGGACAAGAAGAGGAAGCGTGCCGTAGGAAATCCATCCGGCTCCGCTCCGCCCAAGTACAAGCTAGCTATCACTTCCCCGACCGGACAGAAGTTTCGGGCCGCATTGCCACCGACGGGGGCTCACGCCGGCTTGTGCCGCAGCAACACCACCACTCCCACGGTGGAAATCAGCAGCATACCACCTCGTTCCGCCCTCCACAGCAGCAATACCAAGGTGCTAGGCCCGGTCCTCAAGGTCCGTGCTTTAATTGTGGACGTCCGGGTCATTTCGCAAAGGATTGCCGTGTTCCGACACGCAACCCGGGCAACAACAACGACAATGGTTCCGGAAGCGGCAACAACAACCAAAACCGCAATGGGAATAATGGGAATGGGAATCGCAATCAATCCTCCACTCCAAATGCTAAGAATGGCCGAGTCAATTATACCACGGCCGAAGAGATTCAAGCGGGAGAACCGGTACTTTCGGGTATGTTTTCGGTCAACAACCACTCCACTTTGGTTCTTTTTGATTCGGGTGCAACTCATGATTTCATTAGTCAAGCATGTGCAAAAACCCTACAACTCACCCCCACCGTTTTGGATATTCCCTATATCATCACATCACCCGGTGGCAAAATAAACACAAACCTAGAGTTGAGGCAAGTACCCCTAAACCTAGAAAGAAAAATATACCCCTCTTCTCTCATAGTTTTGTGTGGGCAAGGAATAGATATAATTCTAGGTATGAGGTGGATGAAACTCCATAGAGCCGTTTTACACATCGATTCTCGTGAAGTTCACCTAAACTCCCCACTCCATGGTTCATCTATTCTCCGATTGCCCCATCCAAAATTCTCCACTTCAAAAATCTACCATCTTGAGGGAAAACGGATTGAGGATATTCCCGTGGTATGTGAGTTTCCCGATGTTTTTCCGGATGACTTACCGGGCATGCCACCCGATCGGGATGTCGAGTTTAAAATTGAGCTCCAACCCGGTACGGCACCAATTTCCCGTAGGCCGTACAAGATGGCTACCAATGAGCTAGCAATCTTAAAAGAGCAATTGGGTGAGCTTATGGACAAAGGATATATTCGCCCTAGTTCATCTCCGTGGGGATGTCCCGCTCTCTTTGTGAAGAAGAAAGATAAGACGCTACGTCTATGTGTGGATTATCGCCCTCTCAATGCGGTAACTATCAAAAATAAATACCCACTCCCTCGGATTGATATTCTCTTTGATCAATTAGTTGGTGCTAAGGTTTTCTCTAAGATTGATCTCCGATCCGGTTACCATCAAATCAAGATCCGAGCCGAAGATATTCCAAAAACCGCATTCTCTACGCGGTATGGTCTCTTTGAGTATCTCGTCATGTCTTTTGGGCTCACAAATTCCCCGGCTCACTTTATGTACTTCATGAATTCGGTATTTATGCCCGAGTTGGATAAGTTTGTCGTGGTCTTCATTGACGACATTCTTATTTATTCGAAGTCCGAAGAAGAGCATGCCGAACACCTTCGCATTGTTCTCCAACGGCTTCGTGATCATCAATTGTATGCCAAATTTAGCAAGTGTGAATTTTGGTTGAAGCAAGTTCCTTTCTTGGGACACATTATTTCCGCGGAAGGTGTCGCCGTTGACCCAAGTAAAGTGGGTGAAGTGCTTACTTGGAAATCCCCAAGGTCGGTGAGACAAATCCGAAGTTTTCTAGGTCTTGCCGGCTATTATCGGAAATTCATTCCCAATTTTTCAAGCATAGCCAAGCCTATGACAAAATTGTTGGAGAAAGATGCTAAGTTTAAATGGAGCCGTGAATGTGAAGAAGCCTTCCAAACTCTCAAGAAGCATTTGACATCCGCTCCGGTGTTAGCACAAGCCGACATCACCAAGCCGTTTGACGTGTATTGTGATGCATCCGGCACCGGTTTAGGATGTGTGCTAATGCAAGAAGGTCATGTCATTGCTTATGCTTCTCGTCAACTTCGCAAGCATGAACAACACTACCCCACTCATGATTTGGAGCTAGCCTCGGTTGTCCTTGCTTTGAAAACTTGGAGGCATTATCTACTTGGAAATCTTGTCAATCTTTACACCGATCATAAGAGTCTCAAATATATCTTCACCCAACAAGAGTTGAATATGAGGCAATGTAGATGGTTGGAATTAATCAAGGATTATGAGTTGGAAATCCATTATCATCCGGGTAAAGCTAACGTGGTTGCCGACGCGTTGAGTCGCAAGGATCAATGCAATCATATTACCGGTTGTTCTATGGAAAATTCGGAAATTTCAGATTCTAGTGAACCGAGTCTTCGAGTCATTCCCTATGGTTTGCTATATAATCTAGCTCTCATTCCTACCCTTCGTGAGGAAATTATTGAGGCACAAAAGAAGGACGAAGGTATGGAATTTATTCGGCAAAAGATTGAGAAAGATGAAGCTACATGTTTCCGACAAGATGACAATGGTGTATTATGGTTCAACCAACGTCTCGTTGTTCCGAAGGATATGGAATTACGGAAGAAAATAATGGACGAGGCACACTTGTCTAAATATTCCATACACCCCGGTAGCAATAAAATGTATCGCGGCCTAAGAGAAAGGTTTTGGTGGACACGCATGAAGCGTGAGATTGCACGGTATGTGGCCGAGTGTGATACTTGTCAACGAGTGAAAGCCGACCACTTGAGAAAAGCCGGATTATTGAACCCATTAAAGATTCCCGTTTGGAAGTGGGAGGACATTGCTATGGATTTTATCGTTGGATTGCCTCTCACATCAAAGAAGCACGATTCAATTTGGGTTATTGTGGATAGACTAACCAAGTCCGCGCATTTCATCCCCGTCCATACTACCTACAATACCAAGAAGTATGCCGAGCTATACATCTCAAGAGTGTTATGTTTGCATGGAGTACCTAAAACCATTGTTTCCGATCGAGGTCCGCAATTTGTATCTCGCTTTTGGGAGCAATTGCATTCTTGTCTTGGTACCACCCTCATTAGAAGCTCCGCATATCACCCTCAAACGGATGGACAAACCGAAAGATTGAATCAATATTTGGAGGATATCTTGAGAGCATGTGCTATGGAAAATAGAGGAAATTGGGATGATTGTCTTCCATTCGCCGAATTCTCGTACAACAATAGCTATCAAGAGAGTTCGGGAATGTCACCGTTTGAAGCGTTGTATGGTCACTCTTGTCGTACACCCTTAAATTGGTCGGAAGCGGGAGAGAGAACTAATTTTGGTCCCGACCTTGTCACTCAAGCCGAGGAAAAAGTTCGACAAATTCAAGCCAACATGAAAGCCGCACAATCTCGTCAAGTGAGTTACGCTAACAAGAGGAGACGCCCCTTGGAATTCGAGAAGGAGATCACGTTTATCTTCGTGTCTCTCCGAATAAGGGCGTATCTCGGTTTGGAATTAAAGGAAAATTAGCACCCCGCTATATCGGACCCTATCCGATTGTGGAAAAGCATAGCGCGGTTGCTTACCGATTGCAACTACCGGAAAGTCTTGCTCGTGTGCACAACGTGTTCCATGTATCTCAACTCAAGAAATGTTTGAAGCCTCCGATAGATGTGGTCATTTCCGACACCGATCAACTAGAAGAAGATCTCTCCTACCCCGAATACCCGTCCGGATTATCGATCAAAGCGACCGAGTAACTCGCAATCGCACCATCACCTTCTATAAAGTGGAATGGAGTAACCACACCGAAGAAGAAGCAACTTGGGAACAAGAGGATTTTCTAGAGAAGAATTTTCCCGAGTTCCTCGCGTCACACAAATCGGTAAATTTTCGCACTCCCTCTCCTTAATTCGTAGCGATTCTCGGGACGAGAATTTCTTTAAGGGGGAGGGCTGTGACATCCCATGTCACGATTTAAGGTTTAGCACGTAATCACTACCCTAATCACATCCTTAATCAGGTACTAATGCTAAATCACCCAACCAGGAAAAAGAAAAAAATAAAAAGGAAAAAGGAAAAACCTAATCCTAAACCCTAGTCCTAACCAAAATGCAAAAATTATAAAAACACTACCCACATATTTTTGCACCACTGCATTGATCATGTAAAAAGATGAATTTACAGCATTTTTACAAAATTTTTGAACAAAGTTTTGAATGCCCAAAAATTCAAATTCAAATCTGAAACATCCCTGTTTGTGAATTTTGTATGAATTTTTGGAAACACTTTTGGAACTTCAAACTTTAAGATGAAAATTAAACCATTTCGTGCTGAAGCTCCACATATTTTTATTTCTAAATTTGGAGCACCGGAAGTACGAATTTTACTCAAATCTTCAAACCCTAGATTCAAATTTCGATTTTTGCCCTCAAGCTACGGGGACCGACGGGCCATGGCGCCGTGCCCGCCGGTCCGCCGCCTCCCGCGCCTGCCCGGGCACGCCCCTGCCCCGTCCCATCCGCAGCTCCCTCCCTGGCCATCTCCCCAACCGCCTGTACCCGCGAACCAACGGGAGAGGCCGGCATTGAAGCCGCGCGGACCTCCCCAACCGGCCGTGCGCCGCCCGTCCCTTGCCCCCTAGAAAACGGCGCCAAGGCCCGCAAATTCTTCGCCACCAATTATTGGAAGCTCCCTCACGCTCCTCGCCGCACCACCGCCTCACTACCTCCCTCACCGCAGCTCGCGCAGAGAGAAATCGGGCCGCCACCGCCATGGACGCCACCCCGAGCTCCTGCTTCTAGGCGAGCCTGTCCCTCCCCTTTTCTCCCTCAATCAAGTGCGCCGACACTCCCCTAGGCTGCTCCCTAACTTGTTTTCCCCTCACGTGCAGTCCAGCTCGCGAATTTTGGGGACAAGCTGCTGCCGCCGCCGCCGCTGTCGCCTCACCTCCGTCGAGCCCACGTCCCGGTGCTCCTCTCGCGCCAAGCAAACCCACGCCGCCGGTCCCCAAGGTGAGGCGGAGCTCCTACCCGAAAACCCAGCCTCTCGCGCCCCCTGTGCTTCACGCGCGACGGTGCCGAAGTTGGCCCCCGTCCGCCGCGCCGTGGCCACCGGCGTCCGGCCGCCGCGCAGGTCCCGGCCTCCCCATGGGCGTGTTCCCCACGCCGCGCCGTGCGGGATGGACCCCCTCCCGTCCTCTCAAACCCACCGCAGCGCCCTGTGGCGCCAGCGCCGGCGAGCTCGGGCCGCCTCCGGCGAGGTCCCGCCGCGCGGGCCCAGCCCGATTTAAAAATTTCCGGGTGGCAAATCCGTAAATACATCCGAACTTCGTTCGAGTTTGAAAAATTCATATCTGGCGTTTGAAATGTCCAAAAATTGCAAACTAAAATGTTTTGGAAACTAGAAGACGTGTACTTTCATAAAAGTAACATGAACTCATCAGATCTGGTCATTTTCGCATTTTTACAAAAATGACAAAAGCCAACCCCTGAAAAATTAACTAAGCCATAACTTTAGAAATATAAATCCAAATTAAATGCCACCTGGCCAAAGTCTTCACCCAGACACACATGAATTGTTGGCACTGGAAGATCTGCATTTCATTTCATATTTTTCAAGTTATTGCATTTCTTGCATTCTCTGTATTTAATTTTTAATTAAATCTGTATAAATTATTTTTGCATGAAACTTGGTAATTAATTTCATTTTGGTACTGTGCATATGTAGAAAATCCCGTGTTAAATTTTGAGCATGTTAAATAAAGATTTTTGCAAACCCTAGATCTAAATTCCTAAAAAGTCATTTTCAGCACATGCATAAATAGTTTTATGTCACTAAAAATCATGTCCATGCTTGTTTATGTAATTTCCACTGTTCATCATGTCCTTTGGCACCTCATGGCAGGTTTAGTCAAAAGGTTTCATGTATTTCACGTATGTATGAATTTTGAAATCGAGTTCCTATTTTAAAAGGGAATCGTCATCGCATGTGATGTTAAAACACATAAGCCTAGACTTCTTCGTTTTGTATTATAGAAACTTGCTAAGATATTAGTGCTAAACCTACACTAACCACAGCACTCATGTCTATGCCATCAAGTCATTACTCATTATATTAGTATGACCATGCTTGTCATGTATTTGGACCCCCCCCCCCTTAAAATAAAACAAGAGACATGTCATGCTTGTTAGGGTTTGAGCAAACAAAACTTTTGAATTACATACTCATATGAATCTTTACAAAAACAGCACACATTCATCACCATCATCGTCGACCTTGCATTCATGTCACTTATGCATTGCATTTCATCTTATAGGTGACGACGTCGAATTGATTCCGCCGGAAGAGACGGTTGCCACGCTCAACGCTTGTGAGGCTAGTGCTAACTTCGATCACTCTCAAGGCAAGCCCCGGTGCATTCCTATTATTTGAAATGTCTTTCTTTTATCACTATATTAAGGATGATGAATGTGCATTTAGGTTTAGGCGTTGATTGGAAATCCACATGCATAAATTCCTATATGTCCTATGTCGCCTATGTGTCATATCCTCGTTAGAAGTGCTATGCTATGTTTTTGGAGTCAACGATAGATTTGGGGATCTCACTCATGGTTTATGATTAAATGTGAACATGATGAATTTGGTTAAAATTGAGAACACCCCATTGTGGCTCCGCGAACAAGTTTGAGTTGTGTACCACTTGCATACCTTTCTTATGGGGATTGGTAAACCTATGTAGCTTGCAAGTTGTAAAGTGAGCCGGATATCTCACCGACCCGGAGGTGATGTGTTTGGCACGGTGGTTGCACGGGTTGAGGACCGTTGGAGAGTGCATGGGTTAAGCCTTGGGCGCGTTGTTGAACGGTCGCAAGGGGACGTGTACTCGGGGTCGGTGGCCCCGTGATTCACTTTATGATAAACTCGCGAACGGTGGCCATACGTGTTCTTAAATGATGCGTATGTCGTGCATTTGGGTTCTTTCCTGCAGGATTAATAATTCGATAATTATCGCCGTTTCCTCTCGGTTAATGAGTACCACTTGATTCGAGCAGTTCGCAATGTGTAGTAATGGAAAGAGATTGAATAGCTTGCTGTTTTATATTGATATTAAATTGTATTGCAAACTCTTGTCTTGCTAGTATGCTCGCTAAAGTTTCTTTATGCAACAACCCTATTAATTTGGCTAAGTAATAAATTTGCCAACCTAATTAGCATAGGTGCTATTTATGCAAAAGGCCAAGTTAAACCGGTCAAGCCCCATGCATCTAGGAGTCGGTCTTAGATGGCCAATTTGACGGGTAAGACTTGCGGAGTATGTTAGATACTCGGGCTTTGCCACTACATGTTGATTTACAGGTTTCCCACAAGCCGGTTTTTGTGATTGTTGTGGTAAGGTGGTTTGGGATGGAGAAGAGCCCAAAGAGTGGACCATTGAATGGGTCCCTAGCTCTCCGACCCATGATGAGTGAGCCATGGCCTAGGCCGGCATGGTTCCTTTAAGTTATCTATGTATCGTCGAGTTATGTATTTCGCTTCCGCACTTTAATTTCGAACAAAGATCATGGCTATGTAAGACTTAATTTCGAACCTAATGTATCTTTTATTCGAACTCTATGTTGTAATCAAGACTTAATCATGTAACCTTGCAAATCATGTATGTTTGTTAATGTGATGCTATGTATGGTTGCTTCGTCAATCATCTTCCAAGGCGATCCGTACCACACTTAACTATCTTTCGGGATAGGGGTGTGACACACGATGCTAAGTATCAAGTTGAGAATGGAAAATTGGAGGCCGGACGGGCAACTAGGTGGAAAGTGAAGGACTGAAAGAGTCTTCAAGGTTGTAGCCCCGTACGTGCACACAAGGACCGCGTCGTGTCCGGCCCATGTGGATAAGTTTGAACGTACTTGTTTTGCATGCTTGGAGTTTATGGGCCCGAGTAAACCGATGTAGCGATGGATTGCTGTAAGGTTGAAAGATTTCCCTACTCCCTTGGTTACTAGGCGGTTTTTGGGAGGAGAGGAGGGAGCACTCTGCTCACGGATGACGTCCGGGACGGCATCGCGTGAGGGACCCTTCTCGGGGCGGTAGGACCCGGACGACCTTATGGTGCCCGAGCGAAAGGTTGTCTCATGCGGCTTCCGGGAAGCGCGTATGTGACGTGCGAGATAGGTTTCTCCTGTAGGATGTAAATCGATTCGAATCGCTGCCCCTCACAAGTAACGAGTACCACTTATCTCGTCCGCCGGAACGTAGTAAGAAGAGAAACATTGATGATGATGATTATGATTAATTTGCTGTTTTGCTTAATTACTTGTTTGGAAACATGTAATGCAGTAGCTTAGTGCAGATTAAATTTATTCTCTCTTGCAACTCAATTAAACAGCTAAAAGTTGAAAGTAAGGATGCACTTGTAGGCCATCTTAGTGCTTAAATGTATCCTATTTCCCCCGGCCTTTGCATGTCTAGGAGTTGGCTGTAGATGGCCACTTTGACTGGTCGGTCTTGCTCGAGCTCTAGTTGCTCGGGGTTTTGCTCTATGTGTGTCGGTGTAGGGGGATTGGGGGTCCCCTAACCGCGTGTGGGCCGCTTTCGGCCCACGAATGAAGACGGTGACCGCGGGACGAGGGAGCCCACGAAGTCCACGAAGCCCGCGAAGCCGGAGGAGTGGGAGCGTTAGGGGAGGAAGCTTCCCGGTAGCTTCCTCTGGCACCCCAACCACCCGGAGTTAATGCGGCACTCAAGTGCTCGCGGCGACGGTCGCGGCTCGACGGGACGTGCGCGCGCCTTCCCCATGCGCCGCGTCTCGGAAGCCACGCTGCTACGGCGCCGGGGGACTCGGAACCAATGGGAGAGAAGATGCTTAGCGTCCAAATCCAGCAAAGAAGATTGTAGCAGATTCTATCGAGATTCGGTCGGGATTTCCCAAGGAAAGACCGGACCCCCACGAGGCGTCCGAGTACCCCTCCGGTACTTGTACGAGTACTCCTCTCCTCGCTCTATAAAAGGAGGGGGTGCTCTCTTGTAAATGATAGATAACAACTAATACACACAAGCAGGACGTAGGGTATTACGCATCTCTTGCGGCCCGAACCCGGGTAAATCCTCTGCGTTCTTCGTTTGTTCAATCTTCCGCACGAGTCGAAGTAAATCCGACCTTCCCCGATCCTACCCGAAGGGAGCCTTGACGAGCCCCCATTTGGAGGTGTGCTCACACACCGACATTTGGCGCGCCGGGTAGGGGAAGTCGTTGTAGATTTCGCTTTGCGCTGCGGAACTCCAACACGAGCATGTAGAGATCCACGGACACGCCACGAACGGCGGACGGCGTCTCCAGTCGAGGCGTCTACGGGGTGTCGTCGCCGCAACCGTCGCCGCGCGGGCCGTTCCGGGCACGGCGACCGTCCCGGCATCTCGGCGGCCGAGCATGCAGCGGGGGACCAGCACGGCGCCGACCGTGACGCTCGGGCCGTCACGCCGCCGGCGTCCGAGCGCGCCACCGCACGTCGCCTCTTCCAGGAGGAAGAAGGGGACGACCCCTTGACCGCCGTAAAGACCATGCTCCTAGACACGGCGCAGGCCGGGCGCCGGGCGGGACCGTCCCGCCAACCGCTGCAGCCGCCGATCGTCGGTGTAGGGGGATCGGGGTCCCCTAAACGGGCATGGGCCATTTCCAGCCCATGGACGAAGACGGCGCCCACGGATGAGTAAGTCCACAAGACCCATGAGGCCCACGAGGCCCATGAGGGCCGGAGGAGCGGGAGCGTCGGGGGACGAAGCTTCCGGAAGTTTCCTCCGACGTCCCAACCACCCGGAGTTAATGCAGCACTCGAGTGCCTTTGGCGACGGTGCAGCCCGACAGGACGTGCGCGCGTCTTCCCGTGCGCCGCGTCTCGGGAAGCCGCGCGGCTACGGTGCCGGAGGGCTCTCGACCAATAGGATGGAAGAGACTCGGAGCACGAACCGAGGAGAAGAGATCGCAACGGATTTAGTCAGGATCGTGTCGGGATATCTCAGGAAGGACCGGACCCCCACCGGGTGTCCGGTACTCCCCGGTACTTGTACAGGTGCTCTTCTCCTTACCCTATAAAAGGAGGGGAGACTCCGGTGTAAAAGACAAGAACATCCGAATATACACACCAGCAGGACGTAGGGTATTACGCACCCATTGCGGCCCGAACCTAGATAACTCCTCCGTGTTCTTACTCGCTTGAACCCTCTACGCTAAAGCACGAGCGAATCCGTTCTTCCCCGAACCTATCCGAAGGGAGTCTTGACAGGCCCCCATTTGGGGGTGTACTCACACACCGACATTTGGCGCACTGGTAGGGGAGATCGTAGATTTCGCTCGCGCCGCGAAACTTCCACGCAACCATACGGAGATCCTCGGACACGCCGCGGACGGAAGATAGCGTCTCCAGCCTAGGCGTCCACGGGCGCCGTCGCCGCGACCGTCGTCGCGCCGGCCGCTCCGTCCACGACAACCGTCCCGACGCCTCGGCGGCCGAGCATGCAGCAGAGGACCAGCCGCGGCGCCGACCACCGCGCCCGAGCCGTCACGCCGCCTCGCGTCCGAGCGCGCCATCGCGCGTCGCCTCTTCCAGGAAGAAGAGGGGACGACCCCCGACCGCCGTGAAGACCATGCTCAACAACCCGCCGGCGGGCCGGCGGGGGAGAGCAGCAAAGGAGTGGCTCACCGGAGTAGGTAAGCTCCCGGATACGGCGCAGGCCAAGCGCCAGGCGGGCCGTCGCGCCAACCGCAGCAGCCACTAACCGACAACGAACCGCCGCGCTAACCGTGCCAAGGACACGCGCCGCCGGTGGCTTCGTTCTTCGTCCATTCTCCGCGAGCGCAGGGGCACCGCGACTCGCGCAACAACCTCAACGTGCGCCGCCGTGAGGGGGAAGATGCACGCGTCGGCATTGAGCGCTCGCGTGAGCGGGGACGCGAGCGTGAGCGCACCTCCGCCCACAACCACGACGGCGCGCGAGGCGGAGACGTCCCCGAGCGCCACCCTAAGCGTAAGAGAAAGGAGCTCGACCCCTCATTCCTCGGGGGTTGCGCGGCCCTCTCGAAGCGCCCGCGCAACGTCACGTGACCCGGCAAGTTCCGCCCGGACCTTCCGCAAAGGTACGATGGCACCGCTCCCCGACGAGTTCCTACAGATCTACTCCACCGCCGTCAAAGCCGCCGGTGGCTCGGAGGACATTATGGCCAACTACTTCCACCTGGCCCTCAAGGACTCGGCTCGGTCATGGTTCATGAACCTCGGCGCCGGAGTCTATCGGCTCCTGGAAGAGCCTCGTGCCGGGAGTTCATGGCCAACTTCCAAGGAACGGCGAAGCGTCCGGAAGCCGGATCGACCCGGACCACATCGTCCGTAAGCCGGGCGAGACGCTGCGAGCGTTCATGCAGCGCTTCGCCAAGTCCGCAACACCATCCCGCGCATCGACCCCTCCCGGTGCTCTCCGCCTTCCGCCATGGCGTCCGAGACAAGGATATCCCGGGCGAACCGGGCGTACACCGGCCGGAGACGGTCACGGACCTCTTCCAGCTTGGCCGACAAGTGCGCCCGTCGCCGGAAGCCCAAGCGTGGCACGACCCGCCGGCGAAGTCCAACCCGGTACCTCCTCTCCCAAGTCCGGGGCACCCTCTCCAAGAAGCGGAAGAAGAACCTCGCGCGCAAGCGTAAGGCGGAAGAAGTGGCCGCGGCCGGAGGCCCATCCCCCGTGGGGCGCGACGCCCACCTCCCGCGGGTACCGGCAGGTCGCCAACTAAATCCCCGGGTACTTTCGCGTGCTACTTCCACCGCACCAACGACCACGACCAGTCGGAGTGTCGCTACATCCAGGCGAGCATCAAGCGGCGCGACGAGCGGCGGGCGACCGAGAAGGCCGAGAAAGAGAAGGAGGAGGAAAAAGAGGAAGTCAAGGCGTACTCGCAGCGCGGACGACTCCATCGCCGTGATCGCCGGGGCTCCTCGAGCTTCACGTCCAAAGGCGAGGCCAAGCATTTCCGCCGCGAGGTCCTCGCAATCACCGAGGGCAAGGCCGCGGCTCCCCGCTCGAAGTGGGCGGACGTTCCCATCACCTTCGACAAGAGCGACATGGTGGGCCCCGACAACACCAAGGGGAAGATCCTCCGGTCGTGTCGCCCACCATCTCGCAACAAGAAGGTGGGGCGCACCCTCATCGACGGAGGCGCGAGCCTCAACCTCATCACCCCGAAAGTCTACGACTCTCCGCAGTGGGCGCGTGCCGAGCTGCAACCCTCGCGCCCTTTCGTCGGCGTGCTCCCGGTAGCTCCCGCCCCTTGGGTAGGATTGAGCTCCCGGTCACCTTCGGCACCCGGGACAACTTCCGCACGGAGAAGCTCCTCTTCGACGTCGCAGACATCGGCCTCCCCTACAACGCCATCATTGGGAGACCCGGCATAAACCAGTTCATGGCCATCCCGCATCACGCATTCCTCACGCCGAAGATGCCGGCCCGAAGGGCGTCATCGTGGAGAGGGCGGATGCCGTCAAGGCGATGGCTTGCCTCGAGGACATCTTGGCGGCCGAAATGGCAGCGAGAAGAGGACACCGGCGTGAAGAGAGTGCGCGACACCCCGGAGAAGCCCGCTGCGCAATCCGGCCCCAAGCGAGCAAAGCTTTCGGCTCCCGGGAGGTGTCTACCAAGAAGATCTCACTCGGGGGCTCGGAGGACAAGACCACCGCCATCGGTGGCGACCTCGACCCGAAATAGGAACTCGCGCTCATCACCTTCCTCCAAGCAAACAGCGACATCTTTGCCTAGCATCCTTCGGACATGCTGTTGGTATTTCTTACGTCACGAATGAATCCGCAAGCGCACGGAATACCGTTGTAGCACTTCACCCGGGAGTATTCCAAGGTATCGTATTTATATCCGCAGGGAACAGAGTATTTCTGCAACAAGGTTAGTTTACCCAAGGACAACCAAGACAACGTAGCAAAATAGGGTCGAGAGGGTGACTCTTATCTATTTATCCTTTAAAGGTAGACGAACGCAAGCTAGACTTGTTTACTTCGGGCACCGTCTTAGGCTTGGTCCGCCAAGCCACTCCGGTCTACGAAAGCTCTACTATGTACCCGAACGTGGAGGGTTCCTTTGGATGACAGGGCTGTCACTTCCTCGCCACCTACCTCTACAAACCGTGGGGCACACAAGCAAACAAAGGCGATCTCCAGCCCTAGACACCACGTCTATGCTATTGACCACTACTCTAGCCTCGGCCTAGAACTGAGTTCAGAAAGCTAGAGTACTTCTTGCGAAGCGATGATCCCGTAAACAAGTATAACAAGAATTACGTCTAACACAAAGATATGTCACGATAGATAAGTAGATCACCACGTATAAATCACCAAAAAGAGTGTTTACACGCCAAGGTAAAAGAAAAGGAAATACTACTCCACTTTACAAAAGGGAGGAACACTCCTTCCTCTTCCTTGCCCTCTCTCCTATTCTACTAAAATACAAGAGGCCCTTGGCCTAAGGATGAGAGTTTTGTCTTGTATCTTGATGTTGGTGGTGTGTTGAGAGAGGGGGTGTAGCCCTTTATTTATAGCCTTGGAAGGTCGGCAACTTGGAGGCGGTTCCGGACGTCGGTGGCATTAATTGCAGGTGGAACCGACCTCCGGACGTCGGTGACAAACCGCCGAGAAAGATGGGCCGGGGGGCCCACTCGTCGCTCGGCCGAACCCACTAGGGTGGTTCTGCCGAACCGGCCCGGACTCCCCGGGCTTGATTCTTCTCTCGGTGCCTTCCTCTCGGCTGTGTACTCGGCCCAATCCACTTGCTTGGTTTGATGTTGAGGCTCTGTTTTGTGGTTTTGGGCTTTTGGACTATATTCTTTAGTCCGGGGAAAATCCGTCGATTGCAAAGTCCATGTTTCGTGCATGTTTTCCCTCGTTTTCATATGAATTGCACCTCGCATTCATAATTTCACCAAGACTAGTGGAATTTGTTAGAAATAATCCCTATGTCTATTCTTGGTGATGGTGTTTGATTCAAAAAGATGCAACATGTTGACGGTAAAATTGGACCATAAGGACCGTCAACAAGACCCCCACACTTAGCTCTTTGCTCGTCCTCGAGTAAAGGTGGGAGCGTAAGTTGAGAGATCTCTCCCCTTAGAGACCTGCACACATGTTATTACAAGCCACACCGTTTTACTTGTGAACATGACGGTGGCTAACATGCATTCTTGGATGATTGATAAGTGGAACAGCTCATGACTCAAGTCACTATACTTTTGCTCACTAAGCACCTTGGGTTTTTGAAAGTTTTGAAAATAAACAACATGACTCCCGCTCCTCTTCGATTCTCTTGAATCGCTCAAAAAGTGTTTTCCTCACTAAGGCATTGTGTTGCCTCTCTTTTTCCTACTTCTTAGGCTTGTATGTGGAGCTCGGTAGGGAATGAGAGAGGCATACTTGTATCACAAATATTGCTAAGCCAAAAGAAAGGATCCATGGAGAAGCCAAGTCATGTAACCTTGATCAAGAAGTGCGTGTGTGTATGGATATGAAAAAGTGACAACTCCTATTGCAATTGACCTCTCTTTATTTTGCATTTTCGAGACATGGCTATCTTTTTATTTTCTTTCTTTTCTTTTCTTGCTCTATGCTTGAGCATCTCTTTTCTTCTCTCTTTTTCATTGCTCATCTTTGTGAGCTTTCTTTTCATTGCTCATCCGTGTGAGCTTTTACATAGCCATGTCTCGTTTATGCGTGATTGAGAGAGAGAGAGAGGTAAAAAGAGGTGCAAACGAGGAGTGTCTTTATTTTGGTGGGGTGCTAGCTCCCAGTGTAGGAGTTTAGCTCTGGTGGAGTGTACGTGATCTTGATCAAGAGAGCATGACAAGTTTCTCTCTAGGGTCACTCGATTTTGGTAAAGCTCATTGCAATCACAAGCAGCATATGTATGTAAGTTTTGCAAGGTATGATCATCATATGGCATTGGTAGGAATTTTTGTATCAAGAGAGGAGCATGAAGCCATGGTATTTTTGTTTTGTGAAATAAAATTCCCAAGGACTCGGTAAGCTAAGCATAAGATCATTTCGTCGAGCCATATCACACTTGCCAATAATCTAGAAAAACATGGGTCCTATGGATTTGATTATTTGTTCACAGTGCAAGTGGTGATGAAGCGAGTAATAAAAAGTGTGCAAGATCATCATGAGAGCATTAGGGAGAGACTTGGGAAAAGGTATTCAAAAGAAATCTTCCCAAGTTTTAGTTGGTCAAGTTTTGGTAATTGTTTTTCGCGTCTCGTAATGAACTTGACAAATAAAGTAGGCGAAAAGGAAGTGTGGGAAACAAACTCAAGTGCCACGAGGAAGCAGGGCTGAGTGGGACCCACCAGGGTTCGGCCGAACCACCCTTGTGGGTTCGGCCGAACCGGCCCGGGCCCCACCGGTGCTCTGTTTCGCAGCTTGTGCTTGTGTTGTTTTCCTCGTGATGTTTCTGCGCAGCTACGCGTGTGTTTGTCTTTGCTTTCCGCGATGTCCCCCCCACACTTGCCTTTTGCCTGTTTTCTTCAAAATAGACAAAGATATTTCGAAACAAAACTTGCTCTACCGGTAAGGGAAGACCGGGGAGCACTAATATGATTAAAAATTTAAAAGAGCAGGCGCATTGCAATCTTGAGGAATTGAAAAAAATGATTGAAAAAAGGAAATTAAACTAAATGCGCTCGCGGGAAATGATGAACGCGGGAAGGTTCATTTTAAACGTCGTATTCGTCCTCCTTCCCCGCGTCCTTGAAGAGACGCTTGATCTTGGAGTTGGTGCTGCGGCGATGGCTCGCCCGGGCATCCTTCAAGTCTTCAATAGCGTCTTTGATCTCCGCGACATTGTCACGTAGGCGTTCATGGGCTTCGCGGAGATCAACGTGTTTAGCGAGGAGGATTTGGTAGGGGCTTTTTTTAGGAGTTTTCTCCTCCTCGCTTTCATACATTCCCCCTGCCCTCTTGATGGGAGAGGGAGAGAGACGCCTCCTTATCCTCTTAGGAGGAGTGTCGCCCACGGATTCGCGGGCGTCTCTCTTTCCGCCGAGGTGAGCGGCGGGATGAGCTGCTTTCCGCCACCGCGGATTCCCTTGATCTTGAACCTCTCGCCGGGCTTCTTGATGGGGCTAGGCAGGTTGCGCCCTCATATTGATGGTGCACCACCTGCCCGCTCTTGGTAGCGAGGGTGCCGACGTACTTCTCTCTAGGAAGGAGAGCGTTGTCGGCGGCGTCGGCGCTCTTCTTCTTGGGGGTAGATTTCCCTTTCTTTTGGCGAGGTGCCACAGCAGCGGGAGAGCTCTTGGAGGGTGTTCTTGCTGCTGTGGGTGGAGGTTCAATAGCGAGCGGTAGATCATGGATCATCAAGGCTTGCTCGCTGGGAATGGAGACATGATCAAGGATGTCTTCGAGGCCGACTTGGCGGCAAAGCTCGCTGGTGGTGACGGAGACGTCGAGGCTTGGGATGCTGCTGTCCATGGTGCTGGGCAAAAGCTTTTTTTCTTTGTGCGAAATGGACAAGGTGGAAGAAAGGTGCAAGGGAAAATGAAGGAAAACACCTTCATTTATAGATAAAAGCATGGAAAGAATTAATTTGATTTTTCCCGCAGCATGGAAGGCACTAAGCAGGGAGATTTGATCTTGTGACCGTTGGAGACAAAAGATGAAAGAAAAAAGTGACCGTTTGGGGTTCAGTATCTGTTCGGCCGAACCAAGCAAGGGGGTTCGGCCGAACCGTAGTGGGCCCCTCTCGGTCCCCTTCCTTTTCTGGTTGATTGCTTGCTAAAATTATTTCAGTGGAAAGAGCTACTACGGGATATAGATAAGAAAGAGCTATCATGAGAGAAAATTTAAATTAATCAAGTGCATGACATCAAATTCTTTATCTTTATCGGGCTCGAAATAAATTTTAAGGCGCTGACCATTTACCTTAAATATTTTACCTTCGTCGTCTTGAAGTGTGATTGCTCCATGTGACGAGGTGTCAATAACCGTGTATGGTCCGTCCCATTTACTTCTTAATTTTCCATGCCCGAAGAGTTTCACCCGTGAATTGAATAGCAAGACCTTATCTCCAACCTTAAATACCTTTATCTTTATCTTTTTGTCGTGCCACCTTTTTGTCCTTTCTTTGTATATAGCTGAGTTGTGGTAAGCTTTGTCTCTCCATTCTTCTAACTCAGCTATCTCCATTTTTCTTTTGCGTCCGGCACCATTAAAGTCCATGTTCCATTTCCGGATGGCCCAATACGCTCGGTGTTCCATCTCGACGGGTAAATGACATGTTTTCCCGTACACGAGCTGGTATGGGGACATGCCTATGGGTGTCTTGTATGCTGTACGGTATGCCCATAGTGCATCGGGTAGCTTGTCCTTCCATCCCTTCCCCATTTCTGTTACGGTCTTTTGCAGGATCCGCTTGATTTGCTTGTTTGAGGTCTCGGCCTGCCCACCGGTTTGAGGGTGGTATGGAGTAGCGATATTATGCCTTGATCCAAGTTCTCTTAGGAAGCTTCGGAAGGTCTTATCAATGAAGTGAGACCCTCCGTCGCTTATCACTAGCTTCGGTGTTCCAAACCTTGGGAAGATAATTTCGTGGAACATCCGGCGAGCATGCTTGGCATTTGCGGCCCCGCAAGGCATTGCTTCCACCCACTTAGACACGTAGTCTACCGCCACCAAGATGTATTCGCAGTCATGTGACTTGGTGAACGGTCCCATGAAGTCAATGCCCCATACGTCGAAGAGCTCGACTTGTAAATTGTAGTTGAGGGGCATTGCATCTCTTGCCGTGATGCCTCCAACTTTTTGACATTCCGGGCATCGCTCGACAAATTCCTTTGTGTCTTCGTACATGGCTGGCCAAAAGAAGCCACTTTGCCATATCTTGGCCTCGTGTACGAAACACGCCGTAGTGTCCCCCGTATGGCGATGCATGGCACTTCTCAATGATTCGTGTGCTCTCGGGTATGGGCACACATCGCCTTAGCAATCCATCGGCGCAGACACGGTAAAGGAAGGGCTCTTCCCATAAGTGACGGCGACTCTCATAGATGAGTCGTTTCTTGCTCTTTCCAGGTGGTACGTACCCCGTTGCCATGAAGTTCACAATGTCGGCGTACCATGGATGTGAGTCCCTCACTAGGAGCAGCATGTCATCGCGTAGGAAATCATTGATGGGTAATTCCCGCAGGTTAGTGAATTGTATACGCGACAAATGATCTGCCACGGAATTTTCTACTCCTTTCTTATCACGGATTTCTACATCAAATTCTTGGAGTAGAAGAACCCATCGTATCAAACGAGGTTTAGCATCCTTCTTATTGAGCAAAAACTTTAAAGCAGCATGATCGGTGTAAACAATGACTTTTGCTCCAGCCAAGTAGGATCTAAACTTATCAAAAGCAAAAACAACAGCAAGGAGCTCTTTTTCAGTGGTAGTGTAATTTAACCGAGCTCCAGTCAAGGTTTTGCTTGCATAGGAGATTGCATGATGCTTTTTATCTCTAGTTTGGCCAAGAACAGCCCCCACAAGCAAAATCACTAGCATCACACATTATCTCAAAAGGCAGCGTCCAATCAGGGGGTTGGATAATTGGCGCCGAGATGAGTGCATTCTTAAGGGTAGTGAAAGCAGTCATGCATTCATCAGTAAACTCAAAGGGTGCATCCTTCGCAAGCAGATTTGTAAGGGGTCTAGCAATTTGAGAGAAATCTTTGATAAAACGACGATAGAACCCCGCATGTCCTGCAAAGCTGCGAATGCCCCTAACATTCATAGGAGGTGGAAGCTTTTCTATAACTTCTAATTTAGCTTTGTCCACCTCTATCCCCCTTTCAGAAATCAAATGCCCCAGAACTATGCCTTCTCTAACCATGAAATGGCATTTCTCCCAATTGAGCACTAAATCATTTTCTTGACAACGTTGCAAGACTTTGTCTAAATTTTCTAAACAATGATCGAAGGTTTTTCCATAAACAGAGAAATCATCCATGAATACTTCCATAATCTCTTCGATCATGTCAGAAAAGATAGACATCATGCAACGTTGAAAAGAAGCAGGTGCATTGCAAAGCCCAAAAGACATTCGTCGATAGGCGTAAGTTCCATAGGGGCATGTGAAAGTGGTTTTACTTTGATCGTCGGGATGGATGGGGATTTGATGATATCCTGAATACCCATCAAGGAAACAAAAGAAAGAATTATTTGCCAGCCGCTCCAACATCTCATCGATGAAGGGCAGCGGAAAATGATCCTTCTTTGTAGCCTTGTTAAGTTTTCGGTAATCTATGCACATCCTCCATCCCGTGACGGTGCGTTGAGGGATCAACTCATTTTTGTCATTATGGACGACCGTCATTCCTCCTTTCTTGGGTACAACCTGCACTGGACTCACCCACTCGCTGTGTGGAACAGGATAGATAATGCCAGCATGTAAAAGTTTTAAGACCTCCTTTTTAACGACCTCCCGCATCGCATTGTTCAACCTCCTTTGAGGTTCCCTAGATGGTGTACTATCGGGGTCTATGGGAATGCGATGGGTGCAAAGAGCAGGGCTGATTCCCTTGAGGTCTCCAAGCGAGTACCCAAAAACGGAGTGATGTTTTTCTAGCACGGCTAAGAGTTTTGCAGTTTCCTCCTCCGAAAGCTTGTCACTTATGATGACAGGGGTTTCGGGATTTCCGTGAAGAAAACGTAGCGCAAGCCTCGGTGGAAGAGTTTTGAGCTCTACGGGAGGTGGCGTAGGTGTAAAAGTTTCGGCAGCTCAAAAGTTTCCGCCGAATCATCCTCTTCTAAAATGAAATCAAGAGCATCTTCATCCAAGGATGATTCGGGGTTTTCATGAGGAAAAATTGCCATAACCTCCTCCATGCATTCTTCTTCCACAAGCGGCTCCTCGGCAAAAGAGTTTTGTGCATGAATGATAGGAAGAGAAAAAGTTTTCTTGCCGAGGGTGAAGTCTAAGGTTCCTCGAAGGTGATATCCCTAAGAAAAGCTTTTCTATGGGATGACCGACCAAAACATCGAAATCCAGGATTCCGAAAACGTGAAAGTCCAAGGAAACCTCTCGCTTCATTACGCTTAATGCAAACATCTCTAATGATCCCCAAACTCTCAAAAATTGCCCCGGTGGGGCTTTAAGGAGTTTGTCGAAGGTGCCCATGTCTCGTTTCCAAATAAAGTTGAAGCAAAAGATTCGGACATGATGTTGGCACCTACTAGAGGATTATAGAGAACATCTACCATTACTCCCCGAATTGAGCCACGAATGGTTGATCTAGGATGATCAAGTCGAAGAACTTCCGAAGAAAGTTCGTTTTCCATCAACCATTCATCGCTCATAATTGCTGTCAACTTCCGAACAGTTTTTAAGAGAAGAGATTTTTCAATAGGTTCGGGGTTGGTGCAGGAGTGCTGGTTTCTTTTGATAGGAGTAGTTCAAGGTGTTTCCAAAATCTTCAAAAATTTCTTCCTTGAACTCAAATGGGAAATCAAGAGGTTCATCTTCCTCTATCATTGTTCTTGTGTTAGATGAGGACTCGAGTGCTAGGTGCTCCATCATGGGCACCAAGTGTTGTGTCTCTTGCACAACGAGTTCCTCATCTTCTCGACTCCGGCTCTACGAGTAAGTCAGCGGAAAAAGGTGTGTTTTCCACAATTCGATCCAAAAGTTCGTGTGCTTCCGCTATGGTCTTATGAGAAAAAGATCCACCCGCGGCCGTGTCAAGATAAAGTGCGGTATCGTTGCTCAATCCCGAATAAAAGTGTTGTAATAAAACGGGTTCGGGGAGCAATAATTCTGGTCCGGAGTCCGTTAGAGAACAGAACCGAATCCATGACGCACTTAAGGTTTCCTTTTCTTCTTGTCGAAAGCCTATTATTTCCGCTCGTAGAGAAGTGATACGAGATACGGGGAAGAATGCTAGACAAAATTTGTCTCGCAATTCTTTCCAATCACCGTTCACTCTCTTAGCGGTGTAAGTGTACCATTGCTTCGCCTTCTCATTGAGAGAGAAGGGAAACAACTTCCACTTCAATGTTTCTTGTGTCATGCCATGGATCAATCGGCATGAACACAAATGTTCAAACTCTCGCAAGTGTTCATAAGGATTTTCATGTTTAAAACCCGAAAAGGATAAACCTCTAATCATCGAAATGTAATCGGGGGAGAACTCATAGCCAGGTGAAGAAATAGGTTGTGATGATGATGGTGGCTCTAAGAGTTCACCCCGTGGAGTGGAGAAAGATTGGATGGTTGGGTGTGACTCCATGATATGTTTTTGTGAAATTTTGAATGTAAGGAAAAAAATAAAAACAGAACGGTAAGTAAGATAGATTACGAGGGCAAACCTGATTCGTTACAAAGATAACAACCGTTCCCGGCAACGGCGCCGTAAATGCTTGTTGGTATTTCTTACGTCACGAATGAATCCGCAAGCGCACGGAATACCGTTGTAGCACTTCACCCGGGAGTATTCCAAGGTATCGTATTTATATCCGCAGGGAACGGAGTATTTCTGCAACAAGGTTAGTTTACCCAAGGACAACCAAGACAACGTAGCAAAATAGGGTCGAGAGGGTGACTCTTATCTATTTATCCTTTAAAGGTAGACGAACGCAAGCTAGACTTGTTTACTTCGGGCACCGTCTTAGGCTTGGTCCGCCAAGCCACTCCGGTCTACGAAAGCTCTACTATGTACCCGAACGTGGAGGGTTCCTTTGGATGACAGGGCTGTCACTTCCCGCCACCTACCTCTACAAACCGTGGGGCACACAAGCAAACAAAGGCGATCTCCAGACCTAGACACCACGTCTATGCTATTGACCACTACTCTAGCCTCGGCCTAGAACCGAGTTCGTAAAGCTAGAGTACTTCTTGCGAAGCGATGATCCCGTAAACAAGTATAACAAGAATTACGTCTAACACAAAGATATGTCACGATAGATAAGTAGATCACCACGTATAAATCACCAAAAAGAGTGTTTACACGCCAAGGTAAAAGAAAAGGAAATACTACTCCACTTTATAAAAGGGAGGAACACTCCTTCCTCTTCCTTGCCCTCTTTCCTATTCTACTAAAATACAAGAGGCCCTTGGCCTAAGGATGAGAGTTTTGTCTTGTATCTTGATGTTGGTGGTGTGTTGAGAGAGGGGGTGTAGCCCTTTATTTATAGCCTTGGAAGGTCGGCAACTTGGAGGCGGTTCCAGTACGTCGGTGGCATTAATTGCAGGTGGAACCGACCTCCGCACGTCGGTGACAAACCGCCGTAGAAAGATGGGCCGTGGGGCCCACCTGTCGGCTCGGCCGAACCCACTAGGGTGGTTCGGCCGAACCGGCCCGGACTCCCCGGGCTTGATTCTTCTCTCGGTGCCTTCCTCCGGCTGTGTACCGGCCCAATCCACTTGCTTGGTTTGATGTTGAGGCTCTGTTTTGTGGTTTTGGGCTTTTGGACTATATTCTTTAGTCCGGGGAAAATCCGTCGATTGCAAAGTCCATGTTTCGTGCATGTTTTCCCCTCGTTTTCATATGAATTGCACCTGCATTCATAATTTCACCAAGACTAGTGGAATTTGTTAGAAATAATCCCTATGTCTATTCTTGGTGATGGTGTTTGATTCAAAAAGATGCAATATGTTGACGGTAAAATTGGACCATAAGGACCGTCAACACATGCCGGCATACCCGGGAGGGTGATTGAGCACCAACTCAAGGTCGACCCCGCCGCGAGACCCGTGAAGCAGCGGGCGAGGCGCCAAGCCCCCGAGCGCGAAGACTTCATCCGGGCCGAGGTCAAGAGGCTACTCGGAGGCCAAGTTCATCCGGGAAGTCACGCACCCGACGTGGCTCGCCAACCCGGTGGTCGTGCCCAAGAATAACGGCAAGATGCGGATGTGCGTGGACTACACCGACCTGAACAAGGCGTGCCCGAAGGACCCGTTTCCGCTGCCCCGGATAGATTCTCGTAGTAGACTCCACCGCAGGCTGCGACCTGCTTTGCATGTTGGATGCGTACTCGGGTACCACCAAATCTGTATGGCTAAGGAGGATGAGGAGAAGACTGCCTTTATGACTCCCGCCGGGAGCTTTGCTACGTGAGCATGCCCTTCGGTCTCAAAAACGCAGGCCCCACGTTCCAACAAGCCATGCGCCTAACCCCGGACTCGCAAATCGGGAGGAACGTGGAGGCGTATGTGGACGACCTGGTCATTAAGAGCCGCAAGGCACCGTCTCTCCTGTTTGACTTAGACGAGACCTTCTCCAATCCGCGCCGCAACCGGGTGAAGCTCAACCCGGAGAAGTGCGTCTTCGGCGCACTCAGCAGGGAAGCTACTCGGCTTCCTGGTCTCGCACCGCGGGATCGAAGCGAACCCCGAGAAAATCCGGGCCATCGAAGAAATCCGCCCCCAAGGCGGCTCAAGGACGTGCAACGCCTAGCCGGAGCATGGCGGCCCTTGGCCGATTCATCTCGCGCCTAGGTGAACGCGCTATCCCACCGTTCAAGCCGATGAAGAGGACGGACAAATTCGAGTGGACTCGGGAAGCCGATGAAGCCTTACAAGACCTCAAGCGCTACCCGTCCTCTCGCGCCCGTTCTAGTCGCCCGGAACCGTGTGAACCACCGCTCCCGTACATAGCGGGCAACCCGCAAGTGGTCGGTGCGGCTCGGTGGTCGAGCGGCCGGAGCGAGCACCTCGCGGTTCTCGGCGAACCAACAAATGCGGGTGCCTCGACGGCTCGAAGGCGGCAGCCCAAACGGACCCGGGCTCCGCCTGCGACCAGCTCGCAGGCATTGGAGCACCCGGGGCCACGGTGCACTTTCACTCACAACACAAGCACGCGATGCGGCCGCTCCGCCTGCCCGGTGGGGCACCCGGGCCGTCCCCGCCGCAACGACTCCTGCGGACGGTGTGGCTCCCGCCTTCACCCGGGGGCTCCGGCTCCGACCTCATCGCATGATTTGGGCGAAGCAGGGACCAGGACCGGAAAAGCAAGGATGGACGCGTTGATCCCACCCCACCCGGGGCTTCGGCTCCGACCACGTCTCGCATTATGGGCGGGGCGGGATCCGCTCCAGCCTACCCCCGACGCCGCACCGCGTCACCACCGCATCACCCGGGCTCCAGCCCCGTCTCCCACGACGAGCGAGAGCGAGCTTCTAGAATCCGAGTCCCGCACGCGGCACATTCAACGCCCGGTGTACTTCATCGCTGAAGTTCTGCGGGATGCCAAGACACGGTACCCACAGCACTCGAAGATGCTCTACACAAGTACTTGTCGCATCCCGGAAGTTACGGCACTACTTCCAAGGCCATCCCGTCCGGGTGGTAACTACGGCACCGCTCGGAAACCATACTCGCGCAATAGGGAAGCGACCGGGCGAGTGGCCAAGTGGGCCGTGGAGTCGGGGAGTTCGACTTGTCCTTCCTCAAGACACACATCATCAAGAGCCGGCTCTAGCCGAGTTCATCGTTGAGTGGACGCCCACCCCGAGATTGAGCGGGAAGAGCTTAGCACCCGGGTGCAGCAAGCACGACGCGCCCGGCGACCACCGGACGATGTTCTTCGACGGTTCCCTCACCCTCAACGGTGCGGGAGCAGGGTGCTGCTATTGTCGCCGACCGGCGATGAGCTACGCTATGCGGTCCAGCTACACTTCGGTGCACCAACAACATGGCGTAGTACGAAGCTCTCCCGGCGGGGTTGCGGATCGCGGCCGACCTCGGGTCACGCGCCTCCTCGCCAAGGGGATTCGCAATCGGTCGTCAACCAGGTATCCAAGGAGTACCGGTGCAACGACCCGCGAGATGGTTGCATACCTCGCGGCGGTCGAGCGGATGGAAAAGAAGTTTAACGGCCTCGAGGTGCTTCACGTACCTAGGGGCGACAATCACATTGCCGACGAACTATCCCGGTGGCCTCCACTCGAGCTCCAATCCCAGCCGGGACGTTCATGGAGATCTTGACATCCCCTTCGGCCTCGACGCCGACCGAGCTCCGCACAGCAACAACAAAGCGCAGGCGCACCCGCAGGATCTGCAGACGACACGTAGAATAGCGAAGAAGCGCCGGCGCTGAGCCGCAGGACGCCCGTTGGATGGACCACATCCTCGGGTACTTGCGTGACGACATCCTTCCGGAGGACGACACGGATGCGGACCGCCCAGCCCGCCAAGCCAAGCGATATGCCATTCTCGATGGCGTGCCGTACAAGCGTAGCGCCAACGGCGTTTCGCTAAAGTGCGTCCAAGACGGAAGAAGGCAACGACATACTCGTTGAGATCCACGAGGGCGAGTGCGGCAGCCACCATGCTCCCCGCACGCCGGTCGGAAAGCCTTTCGGCAGGGCTACTACCGGCCGACAGCCCTCCAGGACGCCACCAGGCCGGTGCAACAATGCAAGGCATGCCGCTTTCACGCTGCGTACGCACCTGCCCGCTCAAGCCCTTCAAACAATCCCCTTATCCCGCCGTTTGCGGTTTGGGGTTTGGACATTGTAGGGCCATTTCCGATCGCCCCGGTGGGTACGGATGGCTATATGTGGCCATCGACAAGTTCACAAAGTGGGTAGAAGCGGAGGCGGTGACAAAAATAGACCAAAGCTCGGCAGTCGCATTCATGAAGAATGTCATCGCAAGATTCGGGGTACCACAGCGGATTATCACGGACAACGGGACCCAGCTCACGAGCCATGCATTCGCAGCATACCGCGACTCCCTCGGCACCCGGATCTCGCTTCGCCTCAAGAGCCCACCCACAAAGCAACGGCCAAGTCGAACGCGCCAACGGAGAAATCCTCAAGGGTTTGAAAACAAGATCATTTGACCCGTTGAAGAAGAAAGGCTCCAAGTGGGTAACCGAGATCCAATCCGTGCTCTGGTCCCCGCGCACCACAGCGAGTCGAGCCACGGTGCGAAACGCCTTTCTTTCTCGTGTACGGTGCGGAGGCGGTGCTACCCACGGAGATCCCGTTCAATAGCCCCCGAGTCGCCGCATTTGACGAAGTCGACCAAAGCACCCGGCGGCACGACGACATCGACCTCCTCGAGGAGGCAAGACGGCGAGTACTACCGCGAAGCGCGAGGTACCTCCGTGGCTTGCGCCGCTACCACCAGCGGCGCGTGCGCCCCGGAGTTGCAAACGGGAGACCTTGTCCTCCGGCGGGCTCGGACGCGTGAAGGCAAGGATAAGCTAACTCCCATGTGGGAAGGGCCCTTCGTCGTCACCGCCGTCACCCGCCCGGGATCCGTTCGTCCGGAGTCGGAGGACGGGTACCCGGAACCAAGCGCTTGGAACATTGAGCACCTAAAGAAATTCTACCCTTAGAATATTCGGTAGTTAATGGTCCCGGTAGTACCCGAAGTCTCATCGCCACGGCCGCGCCGCCACGGCACCTGTACTAACGTGTTGTGAATAAAAACAGCGTCCGCCGCTTCTTTCCCCACTTCTCGCAGGATAGCTGCGGCGTATGTCAAGTCCCCGCTTCCCTCCGACGGGTAAAAAAGGCTCATGACTTAGGCCCGAACGGAAGGCGTCATATCTCGGTTAAGGCTTGGGCGCCGAAATCGCGCCTAAGCGTCGCCGCAAAGTGTCGGACGGCCTATAACTAAGTGGCGCATGGCGACAATCACATTTACGAGAAGGGAAGCGATGGGCCTAAGCTTTTCATCAACATTACAAACTAAACTTAACTTGTTTTGCATACGAAGAACAGGTTCAATAAAAACAAAAAGGCACAGGCGCCGAGCAAGCCACGCGCAGTGGAGGAAGCGGGCACTTAGCCCCGCTTGAAGCTTGGCAAAGGCACGAGCGACGGCGCGTGCCTCGCGCCTTGGCCGCGGCGTGCTCACCCGCAGGGACATCGCCGTTAACCACGGCTAGGAGCGGGAACCCGGGCACCAGCACCGGCGTGTTCGCCAGACACCTCCTCCAGGGCCGCGGCTATGCTTTGCCGCCCTCCTCCTCCAGGACCTCCGCCACCCGGGTGTTCGTGCTGCTCAGTGGAGTCAACCACCCCCGCATGGCGAAAACATACCCAGCACGCGCCGCGGTCAAGGGGCTCAGGAAGACGGGCAGACCCACCTCGAACAATGCCGACGAAACCGCCCGGTGCACCTCGGCGGCGATCTCGACTGCGTCCGCGCCGCCGAGGCCGGCTCCGTCGCCCGCTCGCTCGGCTCAACGCGCCGAAGCTCGGATTCCTCAAGCTGGGACCGCGCCTCCGCAAGCCGTCGCCGGAGGTCGTCGCCATCGGCCGCAGCCAGAAGAGCCGCGGCCCGACTTCTTCGCCCGGGCCTCCAGCTGCTCGACGCGACGGCGGTATTCGTCCCGACTCTTCTCCACCGCCTTCAGCTCGGCAACGAAGTTCACCCGGGCCTCCGCGGAGTCTCCTCGCGCACGCGATGCGCGAACCCGCCGGGCGATACCGCGGACTCGCTCCTCGGACCGAGCAAGACGGGCCGCCTCCGTCTCCGGGGCCTCCTCTCGAACAGCCGGCCTCGTCTTCACGAAGCCGGACCCGCTCCTCCCGGGTAGCGAGGGCGTCCTTGCGCCGCCTCAACCCCATCTCTCGGGAAGCAACGGAGTCGCCGAAGCGCCGGACCTTGCCTCGGCCGCGCCGACAGCCCGCTCCCGTTCGCCAAGCGCGGCCTCCCGGAGTGCAAGCGCACCGGCACGCTCCTTCGGCTCCTCCTCGCGAGCCGCCGCGGTCGCCTCACGACGTGTCACGGCCGCCTCGCGAGTGCCATGTCGGCCTCCGCCTCCTCCGCGCTGCGCGCCGCGGAGTTGCACGAAGCACGCTCCCCGCTCCAGGACGCCACGGAGGCGGTTCATGCTTTCAGCCTCGCGGGCCTTTGCGTCACGCAGCTTCTCGCGCCCGATCGCCGATGCCGCTAGCTTTGTCCAGACTCATGCCGGACTTCCTCCATGCGGCGCCGATGCTGCTGCTAGGCCAGCTTCACCGCCGTCTCCGGGCCCGCCGGGCCTCCGCCACCTCCGCCTCGCGCTCGCCAACGCGGCCTCCCGTCGTCCGGGGACGCATCCGTCTCCTCCACGGCCACCTTCATGGCAAGGAGCGACCGGTGACCTCCCCGAGCACATCGCCAATCTTGTGGCGCCCCATGTGTGACACCCCGTGTCACAAATTCACCATGTTACTGTG
Organism: Chloris gayana; assembly: GCA_031894775.1. Lineage (NCBI taxonomy): Eukaryota > Viridiplantae > Streptophyta > Magnoliopsida > Poales > Poaceae > Chloris > Chloris gayana. The sequence continues at coordinate 523,967 of JAUNZO010002356.1, forward strand.
CTAACAGGAGAGTTGCATGTGCAAAGCAAAAATCAATTGCCCAGTCACATGAAATAATAAGCTAAAGTCCTATTAGGGTTTTTAATACTCCAAAACCCTAGCTCTTGAGATCTCGTATTTTCTCCAAAGTAGTAACCCCATATTTTTGCACAATCTGGTAGAACATATCAAGACATGAATTTAGAGCATTTTTCCTGAATTTTTGGAGCAGCACAAATCCCTAGAAAAATCCAAACCTAATCAAAAACAGCATCTGTTCAATATTTTTTTATAAATTTTTACATTTCGAATCTGAACTTTTGCCTATAAGGAAAGTTGTTCCACATAATCCAGAGGACCCCCAGAAAATTTGGTTTGCAAAAATGTCAAAAGGATCGAATTCTATGAGCAAATTACAGAGAAGAGAACGGCAGTGGCAAAACTGTAAATATGTGAGAATAACGTTTGAACAGAGTTGGGCACAATGGGCCGTGGCCACCCGCCAGCGGCGTCGCCGCCGGCGCCCATGCCGGTTAGGCGCCGCCCCGTCCTTCCTCCGCTGTGCAGCTCCACGCGTCGCGCATCACCGTCCATGCTTCGCCCGGAAGCTTGCCCTCTCGGCCGTCGATGGCGGAGGAGGAGAATTGCCATGGCCGCCGCCCGAGCCTATTCCCCCGCACCGCTCCTCCTCTGCACCGCAACGCCTGCATTTGCGCTCTAGCTCCTCGCCAGCTCCTAGCGCATCTCTCCACTAGCTCCCGGCCTCCCTTCGCCCCGGAGTGCCACAAATTCCCCGAAAAGCCGACGAGTCCCGCCCGTCCACTCCCGCGCCGGCGAGCTCGATTCCACCCCGCTCAGGTGAGCTCATGCTCCCCCTTGGCCCCGTAAGGGTGCGCGGAAACCTAACGGACCTCTCTCGCCCCTCCCCGTGTCGAACCGAGCCGCGGCCGAGAAGAAAACCCGCTTCTTCTTCGTCTCCTGGCCACCGCGCCCGCCACCCCGTCGACGCCAGCAGCCTCCAGTGCCACCTCAGCCTGCATCGACCCCGCGCCATCCATCTACGTGCGAAGGTGCAGCTCCACGACCCAACCGCTCCCTTCCTCTTGCTCGGCGAACACGAGCTCCCACGCCGGAGTTGGTTCTCCCGCCATCCGCCGACGCGAGCGAAGCTCCGTCCACCCACTCGCCTCACCAACCCCACCAAACGGTGCGCCGTTAAAATCCGTGCGCAGGCGGCCAAGCCCGGCCCCTGCGGCGAGCTCTAACGCGCCGCCGGTGAGCGTCGCCGCCGCTCCGGCGAGCCTCTTCCGCGCGCAACACTTAGGCAATTTTTCGAAACGTGCTGAAACTTCGAAACGGTTAAGTATTTTAGAAAAATCATATCTCGAGATTTACACCACGGATTTGAACGATTCAAAGCGCGTTGAAAAGTTTGTGACATGTACTTTAGCATGGTGAACATGAACACCTATAGTTGTATAGCAAAAATTAATTTTTGAGTGAGATGAAAATGCTATCATGACCAAACGCCTAAACAAGATTGCATTTTAAAAATGACGTAACTTCTGGATCTCTGATCCAAAATGCATGAGCAAGGGCACTTTAGAAAGTAGATAACTTGTACTTTAACGTGGTAACATAATCCCAGTACTTCATGTGTAGAAAAATGAAGATTTAAGCGCTCTAAGATGCTAAACCGTTATGCCCGCGTGACAACTTGCTGTTTTTGAAATTCGATAACTTTTTGAATACAGATCCAAATGAAGCGATTCTTGGCTCATTGTAAACCTTGAGTTATGTACTTTACATTAACCAACATGAACCACCTAAGTTTTATAGCAGAATAATAAGATTTGGACACCTTAAGAAGGCTTCGCAGTCAGCCTGGCAGCACAGACTTAACTAAGCAAATAGCTGAGAATTTGCTAAGGTCAAATTAAACATTTCTCACATTGCATGGTATATTTAAACATGTTATAATAATGTTTATCTTTTGGGCAAGAACGGTCGTATGAAGTAGGTTTAATCGTAGCAAAACCACATGAAATGAAGAGTACTCCTGGTGCACGGTGTATAACGACATGATCAAACTTCATCCTAAGAAGTGAGCACCAACCTCTTGCATGCTAAGTAATAAGGAATTATACCCTATTTTCTTGATCTCAAAAACTAGCATATACATTTATACTAAACGATGGAAAGTTTACCTAATTAGAAGGTTGTCCCCATGAAACGAACTTTACTCACCACCATCATGACCATAGCATCACCACTCAAGAATGTGTTTAATTCATGCAAACGTTTCGTTGCATTATCTTATTGAGAAAGTTCCATGAACTATAACAATATGAATTCATACATTGCTCATGCACTTCATATGCATTCATATAGGAACCCCGACCAGGATCGAAGATCAAGGAGGGCACCAAATTGAAGTGAGCGAGTACGAGTGCACCGACTACGAAACCAACCAAGGCAAGCCCCGGTGCATAACCCACGCTTTTAAAAGTTTTGCTTTACCTCACATGTGATGATGTCATGTATTGTGCACTTAAGTTCAGGAGTTGATCGTAACCGTAGTTGCATTATTATCCCTTTATGCCTATGGTCTCATTGGATAGGTAAAATCCTTTTCGTTAGAAATGCTATGCTTAAAAAGAAGTCATCGGTAGCAACACCGAGTGATTTGGAGATCACCCGGTCTAGGGATTTAACTTTGTTACCTCTCACATGATATTGATGAAATTGAGACCGTACGGGGAAATGCATGTGTAGGATGCGGTGGCAAGGTTTGCCTATGTTCGCCATAGCCCCGTGCGTGTCGGTTGAGGACCGTGTGACTCCGCGAGCAAGTATTGAGTTGTGTACCAAATGCATACCTTCGTATGGGAGTTGGTAAACCGATGTAACTTGAGAGTCGTAGTGTTGGACGGTCGCTCCACCCTTTGTGCAAAGTGTTGGTCACGGTGGATGCACGGGTTTGTGAGTAGTCGGAGGGTGTGTTATTACCCTTGGACCCGACGCTACTGCGGTCGCATGTGGAATGCACACTCGGAGGGTGGACCCGGCTCATATCTATGATAATCTTGTGAAAGGTGGCCATACGTGTTCTTAAATGATGCGTATGTCGTGCATTTGGGTTTCCCTGCAGGGTGTAAATCGATATATATCGCCGTCCCTCGCGGTGATGAGTACCACTTGTCTCGAGCAGATCGCATCGTAGTAACAAGTGAATATGATGATTAAACTTGCTGATTTTGAAGAATTACTTCATGTATTGCAACCATGTTTTGTTAGAAGTGCTCACTAAATTTATCTTCATCTTTCAACCCTCTTAACTTGGCTAAAACATGAGTTAGACAAATACTTTAAGTGCTGATTTTGGCAAGTTTCCGCAAACCAGGTCAAGCCCCTGCATGCTAGAGTCGGTTATTAGAACCATTTTTGACGGGTAAGCCTTGCGGAGTATATTAGATACTCGGGGTTTGTGTTGCAACTGTTTTCAGGATTCCCGCAGCCCGACGCTTGTGATTGCTGCGGGAAGTATGTGTGTCAAAGCGAGGAACCTCGGGAATGGACCGTGGAGTGGGTTCCCGCTTCACCGACCCAAGAGTGAGGCCATGCCGTATGGGCCGGTGTGGTTCTCCTAAGTTAACTCTATATATATGTATCGTCGAGATGTTACGCTTCCGCAAAAACATTATTAAGTATTGTAAGAACACACTTCACTTATGTGTTGTAAAATCTGAAATTCGAACAATGGCTTGTAATAACTAAGAGATTCTGTAAGAACGTGTTATTCAAGTAATGTTCTCTATGTAATAAAATGACGGATGTATCCCCGATGTATGTGCAATGTACGTTCGCTTCGTCGAATGTCTCCCGATACGATCCTCGTTCGACAATCCCTCTCGCTTCGCGAGGTAGGGGTGTCACACCATGCCGCCCGAGCGACTCGACGGTGACCCGCTCCGGCCGCGTCCGGCGCGCCCACGGCCCCTACGGCGGCAGCGGTCGACGAAGTGTCTCCGCCGACCACCGCTCCCGGCTCCGACCGGACGCGCGGAGGGGAGTCATTCCCCTCCAAGCACTATAGGGCTGGTGGCGCCGGCACCCGGCCGTGGAGTGGAAGACCGTGGCGGACGCCGGCGCGCCGATTGGGAAAGCACCGGCACGTTCCCGGCCGGAGGAGGCGACACCCGGACAAGGTCAACTCCGGCGAGAGGTACCCACGGCCTCCTCTCCGACAGGGGCACCCGTGGCCTCCTCTTCGGTGACACCCGCAGCCACCTCCTCGGGAGTGTCCGCGGCCTCCTCTCCGGCGGCACCTGCGGCCACCTCCGCGGGGCTGTCCGCAACCTCCTCCTCGGGGGCACCCGTCGCTCCTCCCGCGCCGTCCTCCGCTCCGGCCGCCGGAGCCGCAACGGCAAAGGGATCGACGTCCGGGTTCGAGCGCGGGGCACCGGCGACCTTGGGGTTTAAAGGGACCAGGTCCGGGTCCAGCTCGATCCGGACACTCCTACAAACAAAGCAAATCGAATACGTTTCACAGCCATCAGCCTACGGTGAGACGAAACGCAGCATACCAAGAACGCGGCTTAAGCAAAAAGAGAGGAAAGTTTCCTACCCGTCGCGCGTCCACCCGGTCGCTTGAGTCGGTGCGGCTGCAGGGGACTTCTCCCGTGGAGCGGCCCCGGCCACCGGCGCCGGCGAAGCCTCGCCGGGTCCGCTTCGTGGAAAGCATTCGGGCCCGGAGGAATCGGAGGAGGGGGCGACGGAGACCTTTTCCCCTTGCCTTTGTCCCGCGCACTCGGAGCAGGCCTCGCAGCGCCGGGGCTACCACCGGAGCTCCGGAGGCCCCCCGGGGTGGCCGTCGCACCCGGGTCGGAGGAAGGCGCGACTCCGAGTACCCGGAGACCGGGAGTGGGAGCCGGGACCGCGTCAAGAAACCCGAGCGGTCCCGATCGGGGCATGCTTCGTCGAGGACGGCGCGCTTGTTCGCCGACCGATGAAGAGGCTCGGCACCTTCCGGGTACGCGAAGGAGGCGGTCCACTTCTTCCCGGTCGGCGTGGAGTAGGCGAACTGCTTCGAGGCCTCGGGCAGGTCCAAGCCCGCCCCCGTGCGAGTGCGGCCGGCAAAGTTGAAGTCCCGATACAGCCACGACGGGACCGATCTCCGGCGAAGGGCGCGATGTTGCGCTCGAGGAAGTCGTGCACCACCCCGCGTGAAGTCGGGCCAGCCGCGGCGAGCGCCGCGATCCGGTCGACCACCGGCATCATGCCCTCGGGAAGGCGGGGCACGGCGTCCCGGACGGCCAAGTGTTGGGCCGGGACCGGCGGGACGCGGAGGCGGCGGAAGTCCTTCTCATACGGCACCACGAACCAGGCCTTCTTCCACGCCTCCACCTTGCTGCTAGGCGAGTACTCTATGTACCCGCTGTCGGGCCGGACGGTCACCGGACGCATCCGATCACCTCCGAGGCGTTGGTAAGCGTCATCTTGAAATAGCGTTGGAATATGGGGAAGCACGGCTGCACCCCCACAAATCCTTCGCATAGATGGGCGAACACGGCCGGCGCCGCGACCGTATTCGGCGTGAGGTGCGCCATGCGGATCCCGTACGCCGCGAGCACCTCCAGGAAGAAGTCGGAGAAAGCGGGGGAACGGCGCCGGCGACGACGAAGGATAGGAAGTGGAGGATCTCCGGTCCTCCGGTCGGCGGCGGCAAGGGCCCCCAACACGAACGGCAATATCACCGTCCACCGGCAGGAAAGGCGAAAGCCGCGACATATCGACCCGAGCGTCGGGCAACTACACCGTTGGCGGTGCATCCGCCGACGGCGACGCGCGCGCGCGAACAACCGCGGCGGGGGACTTTCCGCGGGCCATCTTGGCGGCGAGGGACGACGGCGACGAAAGCGGCGGCGCGGATCGGCGGAGAAGAAGGCGAAGGGGAGCGCGGCAGCAAGAAGGAAGTTGAGAAGACGGAAGGCGAAGGGCGAAGTGGAAGACGTGCTTTGGGCAACCGGCCGTCCCCTACTTGAGCGCGGACGCCGAGCGGGCCCACCGCACGCGAGCCGAAGCGACGCGACGCCTCGGGGTGGTCGTGCCTCGGCAGCCCAAGCGGCTCCGTTCCTTGAGAGCCACACCCCGGAGCAACCCAAGCGGCACCGGGCGCCGACGGGTGGCCCCAATCCTCGCTCCGACCCCGCGGGTCGCCGATCGGGGCCGGGGCTCCTGTCGGTGTAGGGGATCGGGGTCCCCTAACCGGGCATGGGCCGTTTCCAGCCCATGGACGAAGACGGCGCCCGCGGATGAGTAAGTCCACAAGACCCATGAGGCCCACGAGGCCCATGAGGACCGGAGGAGCGGGAGCGTCGGGGGACGAAGCTTCCCGGAAGTTTCCTCCGACGTCCCAACCACCCGGAGTTAATGCAGCACTCGAGTGCCCGTGGCGACGGTGCAGCCCGACAGGACGTGCGCGCGTCTTCCCCGTGCGCCGCGTCTCGGGAAGCCGCGCGGCTACGGTGCCAGGAGGGCTCTCGACCAATAGGATGGAAGAGACTCGGAGCACGAACCGAGGAGAAGAGATCGCAACGGATTTAGTCGGGATCGTGTCGGGATATCTCAGGAAGGACCGGACCCCCACCGGGTGTCCGGGTACTCCCGGTACTTGTACAGGTGCTCTTCTCCTTACCCTATAAAAGGAGGGGAGACTCCGGTGTAAAAGAAAAGAACATCCGAATATACACACCAAGCAGGACGTAGGGTATTACGCACCCATTGCGGCCCGAACCTCGGACAACTCCTCCGTGTTCTTACTCGCTTGAACCCTCTACGCTAAAGCACGAGCGAATCCGTTCTTCCCCGAACCTATCCGAAGAGAGTCTTGACAGGCCCCCATTTGGGGGTATACTCACACACCGACACCGACCAACAACAACAACCGCCGCGCCAACCGCGCCGGGGATACGTGCCCGCCGCGGCGGCTTCGCTCTCCGTCCACTCCCCGCAGGTGCGGGCGCCGCGACCGCGCAACGACCTCAACGGACGTCAGCATCGAGCGCTCGCGGACGGACGGCACGGACGCAGAGTCGTCTCCCGAGTGCCACCCGAAGCGCAGGAGAAAGGAGCTCGACCCCTCTTTCCTTGAGGGCTGCGTAGCCCTCTCGAAGCGCCTGCGTGGGGTCACGTGGCCCAGCAAGTTCCGCCCGGATCTCCTTGAGAGGTATGACGGCACGGCGCCTCCCGACGAGTTCCTGCAGATATACTCCACCGCCGTCAGAGCCGCCGGCGGCTCGGAGAACATCATGGCCAACTACTTCCACCTGGCCCTCAAGGACTCGGCCCGGTCATGGTTCATGAACCTGGCGCCGGAGTCCATTAGCTCATGGAGCAGCTTGTGCCGGGAGTTCATGGCCAACTTCCGAGGGACGTCGAAGCGTCCGGGAAGCGGATCGACCGGACCGCATCGTCCGAAGCCGGGCGAGACGCTGCGAGCGTTCATGCAGCGCTTCGGTCAAGTCCGCAACACCATCTCGCGCATCGAGCCCTCCCGGGTAGTCTCCGCCTTCGCCACGGCGTTCGAGACAAGGACATCTTGGGTGAGCTGGGGGTGCACCGGCCGGAGACGGTCACCGACCTCTTCCAGCTGGCCGACAAGTGCGCCCGCCGCCAGGAAGCCCGTGGCGTGGCACGACCCGCCGGTGAAGGCCAACCCGGTGCCGCCTCTCCCGGGCCCGAGGGCACCCTCTCCAAGAACCGAGAAGAAGAACCTCGCGCGCAAGCGCAGGGCGGAGGAAGTAGCCGCGGGCCGGGGGCCCGTCCCCCGGAGGAGCGCGACAGCCACCCTCGCGGGTGCTGCCAAGTCGCCGAGCCAAGTCCCCGGGACGTTCGCGTGCTACTTCCACCGCACCAACGACCACGACCAGTCGCAATGCCGCTACATCCAAGCGAGCATTAAGCGACGCGACGAGCGGCGGGCGGCCGAGAAGGCCGAGAAGGAGAAGGGGAGGGAGCAGGAAGAAGTCGAGGCGTACCGGAGCGCGGACGACTCCATCACTCGTCATCATCGGAGGCTCCTCCAGCTTCGAGTCCAAGGGCGAGGCCAAGCGTTTCCCCGAAAAGTACTCGCGATCACCAAGGGCAAAACCTCGGCTCCTCTGCTCGAAGTGGGAAGACGTCCCCATCACTTTCGACAAGAGCGACATGGTGGGCCGGACAACACAAAGGGCAAGATTCCCTTGGTCGTGTCGCCCACCATCCGCAACAAGAAAGTGGGGCGCACCCTCATCGACGGAGGCGCGAGCCTCAACCTCATCACCCCGAAGGTCTACGACTCCCTATAGTGGGCGCGCGCCGAGCTGCAGCCCTCGCGCCCTTTCTCCGGCGTGCTCCCGGGTAGCTCCCGCCCTTTGGGCAGGATTGAGCTCCCGGTTACCTTCGGTACGCGGAGCAACTTCCGCACGGAGAAGCTCTTCTTCGACGTAGCCGACATCGGCCTCCCCTACAACGCCATCATTGGGAGACCCGGCATAAACCGGTTCTTGGCCATCCCGCACCACGCGTTCCTCACGCTGAAGATGTCGGGTCCCAAGGGTGTCATTGTGGAAAGGGCGGATGCTGTCAAGGCGATGGCCTCGCCTCGAGGACATCCTGGCAGCCGAGATGGCGGCCGAGGAAAGCACGGTGGGAAGAGGGCGCGCAACACCCGGAGAAACCTGCTGCACCATCCGGCTCCAAGCGCTCGAAGCTCTCGGCACCGGGGAGGTGTCCACCTAGAAGATTGCACTCGGGTGCTCGGAGGACAAGACCACCACCATCGGTGGCGACCTCGACCCGAAATAGGAACTCGCGCTCATCACCTTCCTCCGAACGAACAACGATGTGTTTGCCTGGCATCCTTCGGACATGCCGGGCATACCAAGGGAGGTGATTGAGCACCAACTCAAGGTCGATCCTACCGCGAGACCCGTGAAGCTGACGGGCGCGGCGCCAAGCCCCCGAGCGTGAAGAGTTCATCGGAGCTGAAGTCGAGAGGCTCCTGGAAGCCGGATTCATCGGGGAGGTCACGCACCCCACATGGTTGGCCAACCCCGTGGTCGTGCCCAAGAACAAGGGCAAGATGCGGATGTGCGTGGACTACACGGATCTGAATAAGGCGTGCCCGAAGGACCCATTCCCGCTGCCCTAAATAGATTCTCGTAGTAGATTCCACCGCAGTCGCGACCTGCTTTGTATGTTGGATGCGTACTCCGGGTACCACCGTATCTGTATGGCTAAGGAGGACGAGGAGAAGACTGCTTTATGACTTCCGCAGGGAGCTTTGCTATGTGAGCATGCCTTTTGGTGCTGAAATGCAGGCCCCACGTTCCAACGAGCCATGCGCCTCACCCTAGAGTCGCAGATCGGGAGGAATGTGGAGGCGTACGTGGGGTTCTCGCTAAATCCGGCTACTTAGTCATTTTCTAAAGGGTTCTCGCTAAATCCGGTACTTAGTCATTTTTTGTGGGGTTCTCGCTAAATCCGGCTACTTAGTCATTTTTTAAAGGGTTCTCGCTAAATCCGGGTACTTAGTCATTTTTTAAAGGGTTCTCGCTAAATCCGGCTACTTAGTCATTTTCTAAAGGGTTCTCGCTAAATCCGGGTACTTAGTCATTTTCTATAGGGTTCTCGCTAAATCCGGCTACTTAGTCATTTTTTAAAGGGTTCTCGCTAAATCCGGGTACTTAGTCATTTTCTAAAGGGTTCTCGCTAAATCCGGCTACTTAGTCATTTTCTGTAGGGTTCTCGCTAAATCCGGTACTTAGTCATTTTCTGAAGGGTTCTCGCTAAATCCGGGTACTTAGTCATTTTTTGTGGGGTTCTCGCTAAATCCGGTACTTAGTCATTTTTTGTAGGGTTCTCGCTAAATCCGGTACTTAGTCATTTTTTGTAGGGTTCTCGCTAAATCCGGGTACTTAGTCATTTTCTAAAGGGTTCTCGCTAAATCCGGGTACTTAGTCATTTTCTAAAGGGTTCTCGCTAAATCCGGTACTTAGTCATTTTCTGAGGGGTTCTCGCTAAATCCGGGTACTTAGTCATTTTCTAAAGGGTTCTCGCTAAATCCGGCTACTTAGTCATTTTTTAAAGGGTTCTCGCTAAATCCGGCTACTTAGTCATTTTTAAAGGGTTCTCGCTAAATCCGGCTACTTAGTCATTTTTTAAAGGGTTCTCGCTAAATCCGGTACTTAGTCATTTTTTGTGGGGTTCTCGCTAAATCCGGTACTTAGTCATTTTTAAGGGTTCTCGCTAAATCCGGGTACTTAGTCATTTTCTAAAGGGTTCTCGCTAAATCCGGGTACTTAGTCATTTTCTAAAGGGTTCTCGCTAAATCCGGGTACTTAGTCATTTTTTGTAGGGTTCTCGCTAAATCCGGCTACTTAGTCATTTTTTGTGGGGTTCTCGCTAAATCCGGTACTTAGTCATTTTTTAAAGGGTTCTCGCTAAATCCGGGTACTTAGTCATTTTTTGTGGGGTTCTCGCTAAATCCGGGTACTTAGTCATTTTTTAAAGGGTTCTCGCTAAATCCGGGTACTTAGTCATTTTTTAAAGGGTTCTCGCTAAATCCGGTTACTTAGTCATTTTTTAAAGGGTTCTCGCTAAATCCGGTACTTAGTCATTTTTTGTGGGGTTCTCGCTAAATCCGGCTACTTAGTCATTTTCTAAAGGGTTCTCGCTAAATCCGGTACTTAGTCATTTTTTGTGGGGTTCTCGCTAAATCCGGCTACTTAGTCATTTTTTAAAGGGTTCTCGCTAAATCCGGGTACTTAGTCATTTTTTGTGGGGTTCTCGCTAAATCCGGCTACTTAGTCATTTTTTGTAGGGTTCTCGCTAAATCCGGTACTTAGTCATTTTTTAAAGGGTTCTCGCTAAATCCGGCTACTTAGTCATTTTTTGTGGGGTTCTCGCTAAATCCGGCTACTTAGTCATTTTCTAAAGGGTTCTCGCTAAATCCGGTACTTAGTCATTTTTTGTGGGGTTCTCGCTAAATCCGGGTACTTAGTCATTTTCTAA